>VYXF01006318.1:148833-193335 GCA_013397295.1 Polioptila caerulea | reverse complement strand
CACCGGCCCGGCCTCTCCCGGAGTTTCTTCACCCCGAGCGCATGATGGCCTGCGCGCCGCTCCACTACCCCCGCCCCGGCTCGCAGTTCGGAACGGTGGGCGTTCTCCTGCTGCTGGGGTTGGCACACGCCTGGGGAAATTTCCTTGCCCGACTACGGAGGAGCCAGCCGCCCTGGCCGTCAGACTCGCACCACCGGAGCTGGGACCGAGGCCCCTTGGCAGCTGCACAGCCCCCCACACTCACAGTCATGCCAGATCTCCCATAGCAGAGGCTCAGACGACCAAATCCTTAAAATAATTTAGTCGTGATGCAATAACCAAACAACAAAAACCCCCAGAGTGATCTGCTGCCTCTGTGTAGGGACCCAGTAAAAAAGGAAACCGTGAAGTTTTACATCCTTACAGCCTAAGGGTGAGAAACTCACAGAATCGCAGAACCACTCAGGATGGAAAAGACCACCAACATCATCAGGTCCAGCCTCTGAAGTGGAGGCTGGGTGTCGTGGCTCCAGCCGGGCCCCTGGCTGGGCCGCAGGTCCCTGTGCCTGTTGTTAGGAAGAGGGTCAGCAGTTCTTGGCCTGGGGCTCCAGCCATGCCCAAGGCGCCTGGACGGGCCAAAAACCACATAACCCGGAGCCCCAGGTCACACGATGGGATATTAGCAGGACACGTGGTTAAAACCTGGGGTTTCTTTTCACCAGATGTTTCTTTAAAGAGGGCTGTCTGGCCGTGTTGTTCTTGCAGCATCAGCTGCTTACAGGGACAGATACAAATCCAGAAAGGGTAACGAAACCTTCAGCATTGCATTGACACAGCTTTACAAACTTATGCCCTGCTCCCAGTATTTCAGGTTACCAGAAGTGAAGAAATCCCTACTATCAATCCCATGTTCATTTTATACATTTCTTTAAATTGGTTAGACTACAAAAATGTGTAAAGGCTGCTAATATGAAAGCAGAATTTTTTCTCACTCTACAATAACAGGCCTATTGCCAGAATGTGCTTCATTTTCTGTGCAGACACCAGGTTCTGTAATACAAACACTGATTATGTCCACTACTTTGGTGCCACCCACAAGAAATGGCCAGGAGAAAAGTATTTGTATTTTCTTTCAAATGAAACTGGCTAGGTTTGTTTGTTATCCACCTCCCTTAGAGACACTATAACATATAAGGGTTTGTTTTCACAGACGTTATGATGTAACTGTGACACTGTGTTTCTCTGACTAATTTTCAGTTTCATTTGTCCCCTCACACCTTCAGGTATTGGAGTTTGTGTTGAATACGATCAGGCAATTTCTGTTGTCTCACCTTTGGCTTCACCTGATGCTCTATAGTTTACCCCATCTAAATAACACCATAATCACACACTGGATAATGTCAGGATTTTGCTGTGGTTTAACTGAGCAGTCCTTTGCAGCTGCTATTTAGTTGTTGTCCGGAATTGCAGTGGGTAATCTGTGGCAGAAGCATTTAAGTCAGAACCCTATTAAGTTATTTCAGTTTCAGGGAGGTGAGGGTAGCATTTTATGAGCATTAATTCCAATTTGAAAAATTGGATTTTAACAAACAAAAAAATAAACAGGCATGAGAGAGAAACAGATATTCTAGTTAACCATGAGATGAAGGCTAATGATTTGAGTCCAGCAAACTCTCCTGAAGCAGCAAATTGGCCAGCAGAAAATATATGTTAAAAACAAGGAGACCTTCTCTACCATGGGCTTGCAGTAAAAACAGTGTGATGTTTGCCTATGTGATGCCATTTAATATTTCTCATTAATAAACAGCAGCGAACAGGAGGGTGTACGAATTCATCATTGCAGAGGTAATGGGTATAGGAAAGGAGTTTTGGGATTGCATCCACACTGTGTCAGAGTGCTTTTGTGTGCTTTATTGTATTACATCACTGAGTTGCTATCTGTGTCATCCTGTGAAGTGCATATTTTATAGTCAGTGTTAAAAGACTGAAATTATCTTTACTGTGAGTTATATCAACATTTCCTGCAGAGGTGCAGGCACTTTTGCAATACAGACTGCATGCCAGACTTTTACGTTTGGTCTCAGATTTGTTGGTTACAATTATCCATACATTTCAGTCCCTTGGAAAAATACTAAGGCAGCAATGTGAAGTTACAGCTGTACATAAATTCTGGATTCTCCTCTTTCACTTGTACATTGTTTACAATTTAGTCCATCTTAATGCATGGATAAAGAGATAGTGATATCTGTACAGTTTGTATTGGTTTTGTTAAATGAAAAAGCAAAAATTACATTTGTCATAATATTTCAAGTCTTGGTAGCTATAATTGCCTGAAAATGTAAGTAGCAGGTGAAATTTCTCTAGTAAATTGAAAGATACCTGCATTAAACTGAAACTTTGGAGATTATAATGGAATTTGTGGTGGTTTTTCTGTCCCAAGCTTGTTAATGCTTTCAAACATGGTTGCTTTATCCTAAAGCATGTATGCCTTGCCTGAGTAGAAGCTGTGCTCCATCTGTAACACTTCTTGATATCCACCAAGATGGTGTGGGTGGTACTCTGCATTTCTACTCTCGTATCTTGTGCTGTTGTGACAGACACACTGTCCCTCGTACAATGATCTTGCCAATTGCAGCACCTTAATCTCTGCCATTTCAATAGATTCATCAGCTTGGAGCATCACTTTGCCTTTATGTGTTTCTGTGCTTCTGTGAGTGTGGATTTGCACACCGCTGCCCTCCCAAGTATAGATTCCACCACTCAGCAGCAAAAATCTCTCCTAAGATTATTATATCCTTCTAAAGCAGCTGTGAATTCATGCTACTAGAAAATCTGGCTATGTCTTTCTGAGATCATGGATTATAGATTTGTCACTGTTGGACATGCAATGACACACACAGACACTGTCTGGTGAAAAGGTATAAAAGACTTTATTACAACATTTGACTCTATATTTATAGTATTCCTACACAGACCAGGAATTGGAGGAGAAGGTTGACACCTCTCCCATCCCATTGGTCAAAACAACTGCCCATCAGTTTTTTTTTTACTCCAAGAGAAAGTATGTAAACAACTTCATCTTAACATAATCATGCTTTTAATTATAACACTCCTGTGTGAGAAAGAACTTCGAACTATGAAAACATCAAGCTGTAAAAGTGCACCCAAAAACTGACTAAATCAGGGCAACATAGGTTTACAAATAAAAGCTCTGTCTCATCCACAGGAAGTAATTTTATAAGCTGCTCTGTTCACTAAAATAGACATATTCTTGAAAAGCTACAGTTTGCAAGTTTTTGTAGTCCAGTCAGTCATTGAGGTGGTCATCTGTCCCAGCTGTACTGAACATGCTTTGCCTTTAACTTTCACATTGTCAGAAATTTTCCCCCTGATACTCTGGTAAGTAGGAAAACAAATTACTGATGCCTGTGACGGTGGTTTCTGTACTTTGGACCTCAACCCTTGTACCTGAAGCAAAATATTTTTCTTTCCTTTGAGACACAGCTTATGGTATTACTGTGCTTTCATTATTTAGATGAAGAGAATGACAAGAAACTTTATATAGCTGATCTTTATTTTTGGTAATCAGGAGAAAATAAATACTTTCCCGTGAGTTTGCTGTTAACCACTATCATAGAGACTGGAAACTCTAGACTGGGATTATTTACACATTTCATTTGTCTAAATACCGGGCTTGAGGTCTATGCTGGACACTACATGAACCACTGTTTAGCCAAAAAACTTACCTCCAGTGAGCCATTCCTGCCAGATGGCACTGTCTGCCACATTCACCAGAGACAATTTCTCCTGCATTGCTAGGGTGATGGATTGAGAAACCTTCATTTTTATGAACAGTTTCCATCATCTTGCCCATGAGCCATTTACTGTGTGTCTTATGGCATACCTAATACATGTTATTTGTTTTGTGAGTCTTTAATGATTTGACAGAACAAGCATCCTGAGGAGCGGGTAGTCCTGGAGGAAATAAAATATTGATCTGAAGTGATGCAGTATCTGAAAAAAATTCCTTAAAACAACCATGCTTCTACTGTTTCTAGTTAAAAAAATGAACAGGAGACAAATTCCATCCAGCACTTCCAGCTGCAAACCAGGACTTACACATGGTAGAATGGCACAATCTCTGAATTCCAATTTTCTTGCCTGAAATTCCAGTCTTTGCAAACTTCCTTGACTTTCATCATCTTTACTATGCTGTAAGAGCCTGGAGTGTTTTTCTGTCAAAAAACTGCCAGGATTGAAAAAAACTAACTCTTAGAAACTATTCTTAAATAAAGGTAGCTGCAGTTAATTTAATTCTGCTGATCTTTCTTGCACATTAGTGTGCACTATTCCCTACAGTAAAGTCACTCTGTTAACTGTACATTTGGATGGACTTCCTGAATGAAGATATTCTATATATTCATTCCTATCACATTCCAGTGTATGGGCAAGTCCTTATTCAGCAAGTATCTTATACTTGCTGCTGGACAAGGCTAAGAAGTGACTAGATGATGGGAGATCATGATGACACACCATGAGACACATTCACAGGAAACAGAAGCTGAGATGTCAAAGATAATTTAAACATGGGTGTTTCTACTCTTGGTGTTATAGGAATGTGATTCTTTTAAAACACTGCTTTTTGTGGATTTTTTTTTTTTTTGCGGGGGGGTTCTGATGGACTGTTTCCAGAAAAGCAGGAGAATAGCCCTCCATTTGTGCAATTTTCACAAGTTAGTACAAGAAGTGTCTTTGTCTCTTTTGTCTCTTGTCCCACAGGTGTTTTATTATTCCATGAATGTGTCCATGGAGGATAGCTTGCTCCGTTCCAAATGCAGATGCACAAAATTGAGCCCCTTCCCCTGTCATCCTTAAATCTTCCTGTCAGCATCTGTGCACTGAGTTATCAGTCCTGTGGCAGAAGACTGGAAATTACCGGGGGGCTGCAGATGCTCCAATTCCTTCTAAAACTGTGTGGTTTGGCCCAAGAACTAAAGGAGCTCTTGCCCCTCCATGCAAGAGGGAACCTGGTTAAACTAGGAAGTGCACCTTCTACCAAGTTCTTTTAATTGATGAGGATAGTTTCTAAAGTTTGTGACTTTTTTCACTGGTGTCTGAGCCTTTTGTTGCCTCAGATTTTTAAATCCAAACTGATCACCCAAGTTATATTTTCTTTGGCTGTTGAAGCAGAACTAACTTCAAAATAGAGGAATTTGCTACTGATTCACCAAAATTAAGAACTATGGGTCTTTCCACACAGCACTCAACAACTCCCTGCATGTTTTGTCCTTGTGTGATTCTTTTTTGTCGTTGTTGTTCTGAGCACAAAAGAATCATTTTAATAATCTGAACTAAGAAGGAGGCAAAAAAAAAAATAATTCAATTTTATTCACTTCTATTAAAAGTTTTGCTTCAGAAAACAGCAGGTTGTAATGTTGGAAGCTCAGTGAAAGGGAGGGAAAGATGAAAGATCTGAGTGTAAAGTTTTTTCCTTATTCTCTCTTTAGAGAAATACTACTTTATTTAAAGATTTCCCTTTGACACACAAGCTTTTCAATGAGGCTGAGACTGTAAACTATTGTCAGTCTAAACTGCTTTAAACAAGCCATGGAGTAACTTCTGAAAGTAAAACCATAAATTTCTTTCTTTTCCCACAGAGTTCTAATTAAACCTCTTTCTCCTTTCTTTCAACACCACTCATGAAACTGGGACTCAGACCTGTAACATTTTCCCCCAGTTTGGTTTCATTCTAGTTCATGTTTTTCTTGCACAGAAGTTGTGTTTTACCCCTGCCAAAGGGGTGCACACAGCCCCTCTTGAGTCACACACAGCTCTGTTTTGCAAAATGCAGCAATTAAGGCTCATGGCAGAGCTGGAGATGAGAGTTGCTGCCTTGCAAGGATGTCACAGGTAAGGACAGCAGTCCCTGAAACTCTGGGGGAAGAGAGGACCAGGATTTGGGGGTGGTGTTTCACACAGAGCAGAGCTTAAATTGGCTCTGTGTTGAGAAGCATTTTCTGCTGCCAGGATGCCAGCGCCTGCCACAGAGGTCAAATATCACCGACCAAACCACAGCTCTCATGGCAGGCAGGGACTCGTGGGTCTTGCCAAGTTTTGGTTAAATCTGGAAGCTCAGGGAAAGGAAGAGATACAGATTCATCTTAGCAAAGACAGAAGACATTAAGTCATACTCCAAATTACAGCTTTGCAGTTTCCAGAAGGCTTTTCAGTTGTAGCACAAATTATAAGATACCATATATTTTATAACAGAGGATAGAAGTCTCTGGCAGTCTCTGACATTTTGTCTTAATCATCTGCTAAGGAAGAGTCTTTCAATTATCAGCAGCAATGGAAAGATGACTAATCTTCATGAACATCTCTGAGAAAAATCATCATATATTCCACATGGCTTACTGAATATAAAGCTTGTTAATTTTAAAGAAGAAGAACACACACACACACACATACACACACACACAAACACACACACACACATATTCACATTAGCTGCTGTATTTTGAGGGATCATCCTTCTTCTTTTGAAGGAAATCAGTATGTAAGTTAACTATTTATTTGTAAAGTTCTTTAACACTCAATCAGCAGACATTGCATGCAATAATTTGCAGAGAAAAGACTGCTGAAATTTCAGTCAAGACAAAGGAAGTTTTAACCTTGAGATAAAAAACTGTTTAGCTTTAACCTTGGAACTGCTCTTTGTTTGTCAAAGAAGCTTTTGTGGTAATTCTTAGTTACTTTCCCCTCTCAGCCGGCCAAGTTGCACAAAACTCTTGAAAACAACACAAAACAGGTATGGCAAAACATGACTTTCTTTTATATTATGGCCATAATAAGATAATAAGGAACTTAAAATTAGTGTATGTCATACAGTTTCTAAGTGCTTCATTCTAACCAAAATGGCTTAAAAATGCTATGTCACGAAGGAAGAGTAAGTCCCCAAAGGAAACCTTACAGATTTAAATTTTATGTATATATGTGTGTATAAATATATACACACACATGTAAAATAAATATATTTTAGTCTTTAATGCTGGCTTTCTCCCATTCAGTAGCAAAATGAATACCTAGGAAAAGCATATTAAAAATAACATCTCTCTATTTTCTCGAAATGGTAATGTCCTTGGTAAATATAGATATGAACAAACCAGTATAGCTTTGTAACAGTTAATCTTTATTGGATAAATGTATGTTTTACAAAGTAAGCTTAACAAAATAACATGGTCTCAGGTTTTGAAAACCTATGTGGCACAGACCTGACCCAAGTTCATAAAGAAATGATAAAAACTCATCAGACAACAGTTCATTAAAGCTAATATTTTCAGTGGTTGATGCATAAAACTAAAAAATCACAAGTCATAACCATCAAGTATCAACATGCATTTTTCTTCATAAGATATGGTTACATACGCTAGGAATGTGTAAAAGGACACACAAATTCATAGGGCAGATTTCGATTCATTTGCTCTGTTTTTGTGCTACTGGTACCTTTATCCAGTATAAAAGAATTTCAAATAAATATTTTCCTAACCCTACCTTCTTGTTATACATTAATGGCAGGTAACATCTGATTAAAAGGTAATGCCTGCAAACAGGAATTTATATTTCATTAACTTTTGTGTGGAGAGCCAAAACAAGATACATTCAAACTTCAGTATTGATTTTGGTGCTTATTCAAATTAAAATAGCAAGACTGAATTTCAGGCACCCAAATTTCAAAAAGCCAGTGGCATGAATGCTGAAGAGTGGCCCAGTGTATTGGGACCAGAACTACTAAGCCAGCCAGCATTTGCTTTCACCAGTTTAAATACTGAACTGGCTTAGCTGCTGCTTTGCAGTGGCTTTTCCTGAAATATTGATTCTTGGAAGGCTGCTAGGAAAACTGTTTCAACAACTTCACTGTTAAGTAAATATGCAATAATATAAGGTAGGTCCTTCTGAAGGAGCTCCAGACACCACAAAGTTTGTGTATCCCTGTGGTGTTGGCGTATCCTGATTTCTCTAGCGTATATGCCTTTGCTTTGACACCCTGCATTGGGTTACATCATGTTTTAAAAATTCTAAGGCTAGGGAGAAACATTACAGTTCTCCTGCCTGATCCCCTTCACACTGCAAACTAAATTACCTTAGCTTCAAGCTGCTACTAAGGCAAGAACTACTGACAGTCTTCTTCTAAGAGAGAGAGAGACTAAGCATAAATATGTGCTAAAAATCTGTGAAAAATGACACCAGATACATCTTCAGAGATTTGAGATGGGAATGCAATAAACCTGAATCCTTGACATCTATATTTTCACATTTTTTTCTTCTATTTGAACTCATTTCAATCCAGTACAAACGTCTTCCTTCAGATCTGGTCTCACCTTAGCCTGCTTATAATACATTCAGGCCTGTTTCCATGATGCAAACTCAAATGAACATAAGATGAACTGAATAAATGATCCAAAAATTTTGTATCAGTTGTTCAATTCCTGACATATATTTAACTAAAATATATTTAGAGATGAAATTGACTTTGTGTAAACTGCTTTTTAAATTCTTTAAACTCATTTTCCTTTGTTTTTCAGTCACTTTTGGGGAAGAGAGCAACATTTAATGGTTAAATAGGTGCAACCCAGATGACAATACAGACTCTGTGAATCTGTGTCAGCTACCCAATGTATTCAGCTCATCTCTGATACACAAGTAGCACCACATTGCATCAAAACAAGGCTTCTTGATCCTCCAATGTTACAATGTTATTTCACAGTCCAGTGAAATACACCAGTTCCAAAAAAGATGTTTCTTCAAATGAACATCTATTTGGTTGTTTCCTTTTTTTACTTGGTTTCAAAAAGAAGAAACCCAGCAAAGGTGGAGAAGCGTTGATGGTCCCCATGGAGGGCTCCATTTCCCATTCGCAGCCAAACTTCATCTCCCTTGGCAAGTTTTAGGACTGCACTGTTTCCTGAAGTATCTGCTTTCCCTTTGGATTCATAGCTAAGGATGAATATTTTAACAAGTCAGCTTTTTGTTTCTCAAAAATGACCAAACAAAAAACTTTTTAAAAAAAATCCAAGAAGTACATTGTTACCCTGAACAAAACTTTCTTGAAAGACTTGCCAACATTTTTTCAGCTTTACAAGAAAATTTTGGCAACTTTGTACATTTGATCTCCTGGTCAAATTTTGCACCTTACCTAAGTGCATTATTTCATTCCTTTCTGAAGTTTCTGGAATTGTAACTTACTTTTTTCCAGGACACAGGAACAAATTTTTTTGTTAAAAACAAAACACTGCTCATTGATCACAACACTACAGTTTTCTTGAGATGCTTTTTTCCCCTTGAGTTCATTCCAGCTAATTTTAAATGCCTCCAGGCCAGGAGGCTGATGTGGGCTGAGCCCCTGTGCTCCCAGCACATGCAGTGAGCAGAGACAGGCAGCTCATGCCATACTGAGCCTTTCATGGGAACATGGGTACATTTGATGTGGGATAACCCCCTGGCTTTGCCTAAGTGTTGGTCCCCTTTTTTCTACCTCTTGCCTTTTCTGGCATCAGTGCTTCAGGGAGAATATAAATGAAGCATTTTTCCTTTTGCAGAAAAGATCTGTTGGGGATGAAGCAGCCCGTGGTGGTGTGCTAATGATAAAAAGGCCAGTAAATGGAAGACCTTTGTTTCTTACTCATCCTTACTACTGCAGCTTAAACACTTTCCAACTTTAAAATAAATTTCTCTGCCCTCATGTTAACAAGACTGTAACTAGTCACTGAACACTTCATTATTTCCTTTCTCTGACAAGCAAAATGAGGATAAAGATATATTTTAGCTGAATGACAGCATGAGACCACTGAACTCCAATCCTGACTTGCAGTGCTAACTCCTTTCCCCTGAGTTTGAGGAAGTGGTTATCAAGGCTGAGTTTTAGGTCCAGCATCTGTGGTGTGTATGGTCCAAATATGCAGGCTGAGGATGGCAAAATTAAATAGTTTTTCTTGTTGGTTATTTTACCCTAGAGGATTTCTTTTTAAAAATGAACAAATTTTCATTTCTTGAAAAGTGAGCAAACTATCACATCCATTCAAATGTTTTTTGTGTTAATATGGCCTGGCCCTTTACTTACCTATATAAGCTGAACACTGTATTACCATTGTGCATCAAGTACACGTACACTTCCTCCACATCTTCATGTTTCATCATATTGAAAGTAAAGAAATACACCCCTGAAAAGGTTATAAAATACAACTTGTTTGCTTCACAGAAAGAAGTAATAATGCTGCAGATTCGTGCTTCTTGCTTAGAAAACATAACAGCTGTGGACAAAACTGCCTCCCAGTTGTCAGCGGATATTTTGCTTATAGTGTTCCAAAATCTGATTAATTTTAATTCTGCATATGGCAGGAGTTGTTCTTCCTGCATCACAGCTGCATAAGAGGGGGGATTGATGCAGCTGAAAAATAGCCCATGAAGAACTGTAATGCCTCATTTCCAGCCACATATCTGTTGAAGGTCAGCTCACAGCTGCACTGGCATGGGGGAAGATGGGGATAAAGAGATTGGCAGGAGGTGGAGGAGGCAACTGTGAAGCTTCTGCTGCTTGCTACAACATCAAGGCCATGGTTCTGTCATCACAGTGGCTGAAGGGCTAAAAGCCACAGCAAAGCAGACAGTCCTGCTCCCTCCCCAGCCCTGGACGTGCCTCTTCCTCCTGCCTTTGTGTCAGCACTAATCTCACTGGCTGGCAAGACCTCTCTTGGCTTGCTCAGTTTTCAATTCATTTTTCGGGAAAGTAGGTAGCAAGAGCTATGCAGAGCAAGTGCAAAGGCAGTTAAATAGTGCCTCATCCTTATTGACCACACTTCTTATAGCTCAAATAATTGCATTATTTTGTTTTGCAAATGCTCACCATTCACTGGAGCACCAAATCTCCCGGTCATGACATCAAAAAAATTCCCAACGTTGGTTTCAACACTACTGAAGATGATCCCGCTGTTCTGGTTGCTGAAGTGAGTAGCCATCGAAGCCATGAACGCAACCTGCAAAAATCCAGTTCTTATTCAGGCAGTCATTCATGGAAAGCACATGTGTAGAGCAATCAGGGACAGGTTTTTTCCTGGTATTTGCAGTCGGTTTATTTTCCTGACAGAGATGTTCTTCCAGGGCTTGCTCCAAGGCCAATAAACTCCAGTTAACAAAACTCCCATTGAATGAAACTGGAAGAAGACTAGGCTTCTCATGTTCAATTGGACTATTCATGACTGTAAAATAAGTGTATGGTCAAATGTTTGCAGTTCAGAACCTTAATTTCAGATTTTATTTACTTTTAAGTCTCTCTAGAATGATGCAACAGCGCTGTATGGATGGAGTTTCTGACAAAAGGGTTTTATATAATTTTTAGGTATTCCCCAATGCATTTAAACTGGATATTGCTTTTAATTGCATGTGTGAAAATAAACAATGCTTGGTAAAATCCATGCAGATTAGTGTTTCTTGCTTAGAGATACATGGAGCACTTTTTTTAGAGGTCCTCTGTAAGTGCAGCAGCTGGGACTCAATATTCAGTGCTTTTTCTATCTTAGCAGTTGCCCTCAGTTTTGAAAATAGAGGGTGGTGGAGACCAAGAGGGGAAAACAAAAAAATTAAAACTGTGCTTCAACTTTGTGTTTCACTTCTTGCCATAGAAATGTTTCATAAGAAGCAGTGCAAAATATCCCACACCAGACAATTTAAATTAACCTTAGCAAGATACCAGGGAATCACCCCGCCAGCTGGCCTGGTCAGGGAAGGGAGTGACCTTTTCTGTAAGTCTATCATCCCCCCTTATTATGTGAGTAAATGGGGTAGCATCAGAATTGCTGCACCTTGTTGCCAGAAGGTTACATAGAGACTTGGCTTTGTATTTCTGTCTCAGCTTCTTAAATGACAAGTGTTCAATTGCAGCTGTTACTGCCCATCACAAAAATGACATTTTTTGTGAGATTCCAGCTATGCTGGTTATTTAAAAATAAAAAATCAGCCTAAACTCCTTTTGATTTCAGATCCAAACCAGAACAAATCCAAAACAGACAATCAAATGCAAGTCTGGATCCAACAACGGAAATCGTTAGCCATCTGTTCAGAAATTTAAGGAGCTCCAGATGTGAACTGAAAGCCTGGGCTGATTTTCCTTACCCCTGCATGGATGCATTTTCTATGACGGCAAATTGTTAATATCTTGCTTCTCAGCCAGGATCACATCAAAGTTCATCGTGTGTTAAAGGAAAGCAGCTGCAGTGGCAGATTGATGGAATTTATTGCTTTTGTCTAGATTCCATTTCACAGTCTCTTTGACCCTGAGCTACTTTTTGTGGGCTGATCAGAACAGCAGAAAAATATTTCTTTTCTCCCTAGGTCTCATTATGAAGTAGCAGGTCAACATGGATACACTAAATTTTTCAAAATAATGCTATACATAAACCAGTATTGCATTCAAAAGTGTTTTCTCCTATACCACCACTGACTTTAAAATTCTTGGTGGTAAGAAATAGTATGCTATACTGTAAAGGTTCTTAAACACATCTGTTAAAAAAGTGATGGAATTTTAAGTATTGGAAATAGGTATTACAATATGTGCTTTTCTTGTTCATCCTCTGTCATCACTCAGTTTTAATAACATTACTACCATTGTCTTTATGTAAGAAAAAAAAGCAGTATTTCTTTTTTAGCTTATGAAAGGACAAATGTTGAATGTAAGTAAAGGTATNCTGCCAGATTCCTGGGATTTGAAGAAGCTTTAATGCAAAAGCTGTGAGATTGTGCCAATGTGAGAGTTGAGCTCAACAGCTCAAGCTTGAACCCATATTTAGATGCTCATCTGGCTTTTGAGTTATTCATTCATAGGCAGAACCAACATGGCCCCAAACATATTTAAAGTATCTAGACATATAAATATACAGATAACTACTGAGAGGTATTTTTTTAAACTAGAGGACTCTTAAAAATTTTGAACCTGTACTTTGAGGAGTTGGATACATGTGCTTCTGAAAATCTCACAAAGCCTGGCTGCTCTGAGAAACATGATTCCTTTACTCTTTCCATATGCTGTGGGAAGTGCAATTATTTATGTAATACAGTTTGGTAGGAAAATTATAGTCTCTGCTATTCTCCTTTAATAACCCAGATACTGGCTTTTTGCCCTCAAAGGGAAGCATATATGTTTCTTCCTGCCTATTTCTCAGCTGGATTCTGACTAAAGCTTTTCTTTTCCAGAAAGATCTGGCAGAGCACATTTTTCAGTGAGGACAAGGGCTGTATATGCCTGTTACAGTATTAATTTACAAGGGGATTTGCTTCTTAAGTATCTTACAGTAATAAGGTGCTGTTTTTTCAGTGAAGAAAACCATAATATGAGATATGCTGCAGCCAATACGAGCCAGAGATGTTGTACCTGTAGCTCTGGGGGAATCCCAGGGTAACCCTTCTCGCCTTTGGGTCCATGATGGCCACGCTCTCCTCTTGGTCCCATATCTCCTTTGTCTCCTTTCTCACCTTTGGCTCCTTCCTGGCCAGTTGCTCCATTATTTCCATTGTTTCCATGGTTTCCTGAAGGTAAACAAAGCTTTCTGGTTTTTTAAAATAATGTAGCATATTTTAACATAAGGTAAGTGTGAGAGGGTCCTCTTCTACCAGCTTGCAACAAAGGTACTCTTCAGTGTCATAAACCCCAGGCTGAGCTGTAATGGGTAAGAAATTGCTGTGTGGTCAGGTAAAGGTTTTGGTGAGCAAGTTTCCAGAAGCACACAGATTTTGGGAGTTAACCCTCATGTTGCCTTGGTGTTGCTGTATAAACCAGTGGTGTCTCAAGTCATTCTTTTGTTGGGGAGATGTGCAAGAAGACCTCAGCAGACAGAAGGCTCAAGGAAAGCAAAAGCCACTTTTATATTGACACATACTAGGTAGCCTGCAGAAGTAGTCTTGCTTTTGTTTTAGTCTAAAAACCAATTTCCTGGTAAATTAAGTCAATCCTGCTAGGATAAGATAATTTTGAATAAGATTTTGCTATCTTTAAAACACATCCACACAAATGATGAATGGCTGTAGCATTAAAGTTCCTAAAATCAGTGCTAAAAACAGGACAGTGTGCATTTGCAGGGTGTTGGTTGGGGGTTGTTTGATTGCATAGTCCTAGATGTGAAGAGAGACAAATTTTTTATAATTAAGCTTTTTTGAGATGGCTTACTATGAGTAAGTGAATAAAAAGACTCATTGCAAAACATACTCATGCATCTGCAGTATTACTTACTTCCTGGTGTTTACTGACTGTATTACTGAGCAAATGTCTATGCAGCTGACAGGATTTTAAAGTTGGCTAGAATCACTGAGCAATTAATATGCCTCCTGCAGCAAAAGCCTGATCTTTCAGCTCAGGGGATTAATTAATGTCATCATTGTTCTAATTCTACCTGAATTGAAATTACATTCTTTGCCACTCTGCTTGTTCTTTGATTATTCTCTCTTGTTAGAAATTTACAAGAAGAATAGTGTTGTTGGAGATCAAATCTGATGATAAAGTGATCCTTAAGAGCTTTTCTATTATGAAAAAAAAAAATCAAGCAAGGATGCCAAATGGTGAAAGAAATTTTTGTTTGGATAGAGGAATCTGCAGCTCTTTAAAATAACAAGAATGATCTTTTATGTGAAGCCAGAACTGCTCTACCGGTTCAGAACAGAAATCTGCAAGTAACATTGATTCAATCAAGGGGAAAAACAACTGCTGCTGTTCCCCTTACAGGCACAACAACATGAAATCCAGCAAATGAAAGAGACAGAAATCCCAGGGTGCAGGAGGCTGCTGCCAGATGTACATCCTGCAGTGACAGAAGGTGGGACTGAGACACAAGGGAAGGGCAAAGCTGGGACAGGCCACTCGCCAGCATGCCCACTGCAGCCTTGAAAATGTGGCTCTAGTATAAAATCATATCCTGCTTCTAAGAATCCAACAAGTTATTAATAATTAATGGATCACTGAATTGTATTTTTATTGTGGTAACAGAAGATGTAAGCTTTTGAAGAAGAACTAAGTCTGTCTCTCAGTGACCTGTGTTCATTTATGTTGTACCTCTGCTTTAGGAATGGTGATTTCCAAATCCCTGAAGGTAGCTGCTGTAACAAACTTACACCAGCATGCAGCCAACATTTTCCCTTCTCTTGGCTCTTCTATTTCCATATCAATTATCAGATCAAAGTGTATGTTGTTTTTTTTTTTTTGTTCTTGTGTTCTTCTGTGCACATTTTTAATGTAAAAAAATAAAAAGGATTTTTCACTATGAAAGACAAGATGAAAGAAGGAAGTGAAGGAATTTCTGTGAGAGTACAAAAGCATCTGTGTTTCTATAAAATATTGGCTAGTTGTATGCTAGATGAAGAAAAGCCCTTGAATACAAATACAGTAACACAGCTGGATATACAAAGGTGATCAAAATAATCAGCTCCAGGGAACAAGTTCTTCCAAATTTATTGGGAACTTCATGCTGTTTTAAGAGAGACCAATTTTCCCTAGAGATGTAATAAGATTACTTTCAGTATGAATTTGTGAAAGCTGAATTTTAATAACGAATAGGTTTTCAATGGAAAATACCTTAGAATATAACTGAAAATATCTGTCTCCTCTGAAATTATAGAAAAACTTGTTCCTGAATCTGTCCCCAAATACTGATGTTTGGACCACTCTCTCATATTTCATAGAATTACCTGTAATTTATGGCCTGCAATTAGACTGATAAAAAAGTTAATTAAACTTCATCTTTACCTGGCATCCCAGGGGGCCCGGGAGGTCCTGGGGGCCCTTGGTAGAGTCGAACTCCAAAGTCACCTCGGCAGCAGGAGCTGCAGTCTGGATTCTGTGCTCCAGGCTGGGGGGGCTAAGTGCACAAAAATAAGCTTTAAGTAGCTCATTCATGGAGGACATCAATCTTATGCATGTTGGTTACAGGGTCTTCATTATATATTTCTGTTTATACACTTGGTAAGTTTTCAAAACAGTTCTTATCTGGCATGAAATTCTCACATAGTTAGGTTGTCCCTGAAGATGTTATTTTTGGAAGATTTAAAGGAATAGCTCTCGAAGCATTCAAAAATCTATACAAATATTAAAAAAACCAAACTTGTCCTGTTAAATAATGAGGATTTTGAAAATAAATTAATAATAAGTAATGAAATTTAGTTTAATATTTCAATTAGATTCACATCCTGATCCCACATTTCAACTGACCTTTGATGACAAACATGCCTATGTTCAACAAGTGGTAGGACACAAGGGACTTGATTTGACCTTCAGCAATTAAATATCCTCCATTAAACATAAATAAAACTGTGTTGGACCACCCAATGAAGATACTAAAAAAAAATCTGTGCAGCATATTCCTCTTCCCAGGATCCCAGACCTGTGTATTTACAGGCTACTAAAGTTGGGAGATCCTAAAAAAGTGCCAAGACCTGAGACAAAAATATGAACTTAGCATAACACAAGATGTTAGGGGCTTTTGGTCATTTGTAGTGGTGAATATGTAACTATGAAAACCTATATGGTGGTTAATATAGCAGCATAAATAAAATAATGAGTTTATTATGTACAGCTCAGCTACTATAGTAATCAGTTTAATAGTGGTTTTGTTTAAGTGGTTTTCTTTTCCATATTATTGTGTTTATACTAATGGAGACTCATTCAATTCTGACTGAATTTCATGACTTAGTTATCATAGATCTTCTAGTATGTCAGATAAAGCCAAGGTCCAGTGTTTGATTTCATTTCTCCTCATTTTTTCCCTTTGTTTCTTTTCCCCTACAATTCTTTCCTAATATCCTGAGATGCAAACCTGCAGTTCTTAAAATCTGGAGAGGGATAGTTACACTAATCCAATTACTACTTTTCTTTAATCATTCTACCATTTGTCTTCCTTCCCCTTCTCTTCCCTAATCTTTATCATTGTCAAATTACTTGCCCAATGCAGACTTACTGGATCAGTGGCAGAAAATGAGCCTCTGGCAGGATGGGAGCTGTCACATGAACACACAGATGTGCTGTACTCCTGCCCTCAATGTCACCAGTGATGTCATCTGAAACTTTCTGCCTGTGTTTTGGACAATACCAAGCACATCCCCGAAATTCATTGATTTCAGGAGGCTTAGGAACTTACAGATATGGAAAATTCATTTCATGCCATCACCAAAATACTGCAACTCCTCCAACAAGACAGACACATGCCCTGTCCAGCTGGAACCAGTGATGGTGGAGTTACCATGGGAATAAAGGCTGACTTGACAGCTAAACAAACACCCTTCATATTCAAAGAGTTATGGAAAAGTTAAGGCTTGCCAATGGGCAGAAGGGCTTCATATTTATGGGGTTTGGTCAAGGCTATGCTTTTTAGATTAATTCTGGACAAGGTCTATACTTAATGAGAAAAATAAGTTCTGTCTCTTGAACTGTCTCTTCCTGGAGAACTTGTTTGTATTTTTCTAGCTGTTTTGGCTATTCCAGTTGTTAGGCAAGACATAACTGACAATCACTCAATACATTTTTATATTTTTCCTAATATGAGAGAAGTAGCTTTGCTTTCAGCGCATTTTCAGTCCTTGAAAGAGAGACGAGTACAAGAGGAAGTACTGGAATTGTGCAAGCATTTTGTACCCCCTAAAAAATATTGTTGATTTTCACAATGAGATTAAAATTTCCAGCTTTTTTTAGATAGTTCTTCATATTCGTGTTAAATGGGAAGGTGAACTAAATACAAACCTGCCAAGAGAAAACTCATATCAGCCTAAAAGTATCCAAAGACTTAGAATGGTGGATTGTAACTGGGGGAAGACATGAATCCAGCAAAGTGGACTGCATGTCAGACTCTCTGTGTGCAGATGCAATTTGTCCTTCTCACACAATGCACTGCAATCTTGAAACACTTTGTTAGAGAAACAGGTATTTTAAAATAAAATAGATACAAGCGATGGTCATAACCAAGTGCTATTTAGCATTACCTCAAAAAAAGCTCATCAGGTTCTTAGGTGTGAAATAAGGCAAGTCCTGCCAGTCTGGTTTTATACAACAGTTCCACTGATTTAAAAATAGCTGTTTATGCAAGTCATAAAGTAATTAATTTATTACCTTTACTGATTCTTTCACTAGGAGAAAAAATTATTCATGGTCAGCTGGCAAAGATGATGAATATTTAGGATTTTCTTTTAATCTTTAAAAGCAGAACTCTTCATGAAGAGTACATTTAAAGGAAAAATGTGTTCCTAAAGTAAAATTACACTCAAATGTAACATAGAGATTAGTTGCAATCTACTTGCCAAAGGCATTCTTTGCAGCCATTTGTGCATAAATTTTGTCAGTGAATCTTTGGCTTTGCTGCCAGAACATGAATATGATTTAGGAGCTTGTGAAATGCATCTGCCACATTGATATCCTAACACTGATAGAAAACTGGAACTATTTCTGAGGCCATTTGCTGAATATCCCATGATTTAGTATACAGGAGAATGATCTAGACAACAGATGGTCTATAAAATTCCCTTAATTTAAAGCTGTGAACGAGTCATAATTGGAGACCTAGCCCACTTTGACTTCCTAATTAATTTTATGAGTTTCTGTTTTATTGTCTAAGACAATGCAGAAGACAAGTAATGTACCTCCACCATTCTTGGCTTCTGTTCTGAATGCAAAAGTCTTTCTCTGTGGGCACTGAGGCCCTCCATGTCCCTTTTCCAAGCAAAGAAGCAAACAAAAGTTGCCAAATTTCAGGGTAAAACACTGCTTAGCTAGTGATGTTTGAAGATTTTTAAATAGCAATCCAAAATGGAAAAATGGTCTGTCATGACTCTCCTTAGTCACTAAGAGTTCTTGTTCTTGAGAAATGCATGTTATATTTAACATGGGTTAACAGCAGCGTGGAAACTGGCCTTGCACCCAGTGCAGCAAAGACAATAGTGATGACAAATGCTACCATCTCTTTTCCACAACAGGGAATGGGACCTTTAAAACACTTCAGCAAGAGGGTGAAATTCCCCAGCCTAAATTCTCTTGAACTGGGTGGAGCTATTCCATCTAAAACAACCAAGAAAGCAGAAATGTAGGAATTGAATAGTTTCCATATAACTCAAGGGAAAGAGAGAGATTTGACATGAATTAAAACATGTCAGTGCCACCTTTGTTCTTCCTTTGCCTAGAAATTCCTGGAGTCTGGAAATGGAAAACACATATTGCGTAAGCCACAGTGTGATTGATTATCCCTGTCATGCATCTGCTAGTGCTCCATTTCATTTCAGTACGCCAAAAATCGCATCATTTCCCCAGGAAAGATTGCTTCTTGGAGATGGGCTGGCAGGTAAATGACTGCCATCAGCTGTACTCAGACTCGCTGGGCTCATTTTTGTTGTCACAACCAGTTCCCCCAGCAGGCAGCTCCAGACAAGTTGCATTAAACTCTCTGACAAGAGACACATGCAGCCCAAACACAGTAACACTTTCTGTGAGGGAGAGTCTGAGCCCTAAAAAGTTGCAGTTTCGCATTAAACCCCGCTTTATCTGAAATTGTGTAGTGTTAAAGGTGAATCTATTGTACATGGTCTGCAGCACACAGCTGCAGAATTCTCCCTGCAGTGAAGAGGTCTGCACATGCTGGCTGGTTCTTTGGACTCTATACCTCACATTTTACACTCCTTATATTCTGCAAGCACAGACTGACATGCCTAGAGTTAAATATCTGTTTCGCCAAGTGCCCTGGAGGAACATTTAACTCCTGCCCAAGAAATACAAAATGCAAAGCACTGTGAAGTTTTTAATACAGGGAATACAGTGGTGCATTAAACCTATTCCCATACTTGGATGCATTTCAGTTCTTCAAGCCCAGGACAGGATTAAAATCAAACCTCTTCTCTGCTTATCATAAGTTATTATTCAACACTTATCTCGGCATATCTTTGATTTTGGCAACTCAAAATACCATATTTTGGTCTGAAAAAAATTAAAAATACCAGATGGTAAAAGCTGAACTATACAGGATTCAAATATTTATATCAGCTGTAGGAAAAAAGCACTCATGTTCTTGCTGTTACTAAACCACATTGATCAAAAAAACCCTTCATTTGAGTGGAATTTTGTTCTGCCTAGTGCTAGAGAAAGCTTGATCTTCTGCCCTTTAGATTTTTTCTTTCAAATTTGGACTGCAATATTTTGTGTATAATCAAGTTATGACATTTTCCCTGTGTTATAAACTAAAAACTGTAGTATGTAAAGTGCCATTAAAGGCATAAAAAGATTCTCAGTTTAAAATGCAGACACTGCAGACAATTTAGAGTTTCATTACAAGCTTTTTTCTTCTTAAACTCTCAGTTGATTTATATTATTAAATCTACTCATTAAATTAGTATCTGCTTTTTTCAAGCTACTCCTCAGAATAAATTTTTTGAACATTCAGAATTTAATTATGTTTATCTCAAGCTCAAGAAATGTACTATATATATATATAATTTTAAAGTAAAATTATTCTCTGCTGATTCTCTGATCTCTCCCAATACCTCTTGAAATGCTGTAATTTTCCTTCACATCCAAATGAGTTAGCAATATCTAAAACTTTGATATATTAAATAATTAATACCTTGGGATAATTAAGACACTGTATTTCAGAATATATGATTTCAGAAGTTCACAGTTTCAACAGAACAAAGTGCTGCTGCCTGTGTTGAAATCAGTGTCCCCAACCACTGCTGCTTCTACCAGCTCATTAAAAGATCCTATAAATCAGCCCAGCAGGATACAGACCAATACACAGCTTTAATAAAAATTATCACACAAAATATCACTAATAATGTTAGCAAAAAAAAAAAAAATTATCTCAATAGCTTTAAAGATATCTTTAGAAGATTAATTCAGAGTACCTGGACTCTATCTGAGGTAGTCAGTTCTACATCATCTACCTCTGGTCTCAGGACTTTATGGTCTGTAGATGTGCTATTATCAACAGTCCACTCTATAAGTTGATTCCGCTGTTTCAATATTTCCCTGCTTCTGGAACCTTTGTGACCAGTCTGGTGGTGACTTTGCAATATTTTGGCCACTGGTTTATAAGATCTTCTGCTCACCTCCATGTATTCATCTTGACACAGGCAAAATGGAAGAAAAAATAAAGCCAGAAGATGCCAGCTGATGAAATCCTTCTCTGCCATGTTAATCAAAATAATTTTTCAGGAGTCCAGCAAATGCCTTGCAGAAGGAGAACCTCTTTTCTGCACCAGACGTTATGTGGTCCTTTCAGCTTTTCCACTAGTAAGCCTGGCACTGAGACCAGTACCAGGTTTTATACGCTTGCATGCAATAAATAAAACTAAAAATGCCAAAGTGACAGGATCCTTCATCCAAAATCAGTCATGCTCCTTTAAACAAACCAGGCATTATTCACCACTTCACCACCACAAGGAAAATTGATTTGTATGCTGGAAATGACCACAGCATTTAATGGACTCCTGTGGTTCCTATTTGGGGGCATTAAAAAATGTAGCACCTTTCCTTTGGCATGTTTTTGTTTAAGTGTGAAAAAATGTGATGGAAATGGGGAACATGTGGCTAATGGTTTACGCTCCTTGATTAGACATGGAAAGGCTGTGAATTCACACTCTTAAATGTCTTTTGGACACAGTCACCTTTCTTATTTGCCAGGAAATTCACACACACAACTGCGTCAGCCCAGTCCGAAAAATCCTTCCAAAAGCAATTAGGAAACAAAAGCACAAGAGGAGCCTTTGCATATGAACCTGACCCAATGGCTGTTTCTGACTATGCTTTTCATTCACTAGAAGAAAAATATTGAATTTCTGTCAGTAGGCCAACAGTGGAAGGAGACCGGGTAAGTAGCTTTAAAAAACTGGGTTGAATTCAGATTCACAGAGCCCCATTTC
The DNA here is from genome assembly GCA_013397295.1 of Polioptila caerulea. Taxonomy (NCBI): domain Eukaryota; kingdom Metazoa; phylum Chordata; class Aves; order Passeriformes; family Certhiidae; genus Polioptila; species Polioptila caerulea. The sequence continues at coordinate 171,432 of VYXF01006318.1, read as the reverse complement.
TCAGCATTAGTTCAACATACTTTGGCCAAGTAATATTTTCTCCCTTGAGTTCCTAATGTTTTCCTAAATGTAATTGCCAAACCAAGTTTTATGTTTTCACTGCCAAATAAATATAAATTTACCGGGGCCTTATTTCAGACTAAAGAATCAAATTATATGTGCATAATAATAATATCCTTATTTTACTTTTTGAACCACCCACTGGCATTCTCTAGAAAGCCATAACTGCAGGACGCAGTTCTGTTCATGTAACCTCCCCAAAAGCAAGGAGCTCCTTGGTCTGTGGGCCAGTCTTCACCAGCACATGGCTGCAACAACATTACTGCAGAGGGCATTAGTCCCAGGAGTGACCTCCAGCCCTGCACTGTGATGGTTGCTGAGTGATGTAAGAAAGTGTTTGAATGGTGCTGAGAAAGGACACTCTGTTCCATATTCTGGTTCCTAGTGTGGGAGGCAGCAGGGCAAGTCATGTCACGGGACAGACACTGGCTGGGGAGGAGTGAGAGGGGTGAGCCCTTTGCAGCTGGGGGCTGTTTGCCAGTGTCACAAGCAGAAAGAGTGTCAGTTCTGGGCTGTACCCCGCCACTTGCCAGGGTAATTTCCTGCTCAACAGCACACAGAGGGGAGTGTGGGCCTGCACCACTTCCCCCAAAGACATTGAGGACTCTGGGACAGTACTCCAGCCTACTGGAGGCAGCCAAGGGCTGGTCTTCCCTTTTTCTCATTCTCCACCCACCAAGTATGGCATAGGAGCAGCAACCTCATCTCCTGTGGGCTCAGTGCTTGTCCCCAGGGATAAACATGACCGAGTTGTCTCAGTGACACTCCCTCTTCACTGCCAGGAGCAGAGGTAGCTCCTGCTTATCTCAGCCCACAGGCTTGGCTGGCAGAGCTGCATCTTCTTGCTTCATACTTTTGTTGTGTTTATTGCTCCTATGTTAAAGATTTAATGGCAGGAACCTTTAATTGAACCTTAATTCTATTGCAGTGAATTTCAGTCTTGGATTCCCAAGGCAGATATTCAGAATTGTTAAATAACACTTCATAGATTAGCTCTTGAGCCTTGCTGCAGTATATAAATATTAATTAACTAAATAGTCTTGCAGAAGAGGCTCATTAGCCTATGCTTTATGACCACTGAAAATCATGATTTTTTTAAAAATGCAAATATTCTGGTTATTTCACCAGGGAAACAGAGGTGAAAGGGAATTTACAGAAGAGTGAAGCAAGACTTCAGAAAACACAGTTGCATATTCTGCAGAAGCTGCTGCCACCAAAACGGGGTTCACTTTTCAAGCAGAGAGGACTTTCTTGGTAGGAAGGGGGTTTGAAAACCATGGATTTTGTAAAACTGGGAATGACAAACATTACTTTATCTTGGTACATAATTATTTGATTCAGCAAGTGCTGGGACAGCTCTGATGTTTTCAGCTGACATTAGGGCTTTCATAGCTTTCCAAAGTCTTTTCCAGGAGCCTTCTGTGGCAAATGTTTCCAATGTGAGTAATGAACATTCACAGCACCCATGTCCTAAAAGAAGAAGGAATAAAACCAAAGAGATTCAGGCTTCAAAGCCACCATCTATCATTTCAAGCAAAAGCTGAAACAAGCATGTTTCATGGCAGCTATTAGAGAGAAGAAATGTTCCTTCTCTTCCTTGCTCACTAATAGAGTCCACCTGGTCCCTGCTCATCACTGCTCTTGTGGTCTGATGCTACACACATTTTTTGATCCCAATTAATAGCAGAGTTTAAACTTTGCTCTTCCATTTCCAATCTTTTGAAGAGAATCCCATCTGCAGAAATATTTGCAGCCCATTTTTGTGCTCTGTGCCTTCAGCAAGGAATAGCTGCCCCACAAAATCATTGTCTAAAGGCAGAAATTCTGGACTCAGAAATAAAAAAAACAATGGAGGAATTGATTCTCCTTCTCCATTCTTGATCTTCAAATGATCAAATACACTCATGCAAACGATCAAATATACTCATTCAAACATGTGGCCCGAATCCAAAATAATAGGATATCAAAATAGCAGATCTTTGAATTAACTTTCTGATAGAATAAAGCACTGAAAATGCTTCAAGCTGTGATAAACAGATCTTCCTGATCTGGAGATGAGAAAAGGACTGACCTAAAGGGTTTGGTTTTGCTTTTAGGTGCAAGGCTGGTGTGTGTTGCAGGTGTTCTTACAGAGAAAATAAAATCTGATTCCTTCCCTATCTCTTTGCTATGCATTTGCACACCTAACATCACCCTTCCAGCCTTTGCCAGGTGAACCCACACGTGGCTGCCACTGCATCTGTCCTGTTGGTCTCTGGCAGCAGGATGTGGCTCAATCTGCTGATCTGAAGCCAAAGATGAAGTGAAGCCCATGAGTCTGTTGGTGCTCATGTTGGTAATGGGATATCAGATAAAATGCAAAAACTGTTGAGTGAAAGCTGCTTCCCAGCACGTCTGCGGGCAAAACCTGCTCCATGAGAAAGGGGACAGACTCTTGTAACCATGTTATTCATATTGACATTAGATAAGTGGGTTGTTGGTGAGGTTAGTACAGAAAATTGAAGGCTACTGTTTCAAGAGGCAACAAAAAAAGAAGTATGACAATTAAATAGATAAATAAATAAATAAATAAATAAATAATTCTGTGGCCCAGCGAGGCTTGTATCTGTAATTAAACATTTATGGCTCCTTCACTTAGAACCAATCCTGTTTGCAGTGATAATTCCTCCATACCAGACACAATCTGCACCTGCAGTTTCACAAGCAAGTCTCCACTGAGACAGTAAAAGAGACAGGACACAGCTGAAGGAAAGAGGGTCACCCTGCCCTGTGCCACCACAATACTGACCAACTCCTAATTCCCAGACCACTATAGCTCTCTGGGCTCATTGCCCCCTGAGCACACTTCTTGTCCTGCCTTCCCCTTGATCTGGTTGGAACTTCCACCACTCCTGCAGCGGCACAAGGATGAAGCCTCCTCTCCCTGGTGCCAAGGAAGAACACCCAGCACTGCACTGCCCTTTGGCTCACTGCTATAGCAACCTCGGGCAGACCCCTCAGACATCAACCTGGCACCCTTGAAGCCTTTCTCCATATCTGTGCTGACCACTGCAAACCCACAGGAATGAATGAAGCATTTTCACTGAAAGCTTCTGGGATCTGCTCCTTTTTCTGCGGCAGCTTTGGTCTTTAACAGGGATTCAGGCACAACCCACCATCCTCCTCCCCAGGAGAGCCTCCAGAGTGGGCCACCAAGGGGAAGACAGATTCGTGGGGCTTTCCAGGTGTTTGTCACCCCAAAAGAGCTTACAGTCACCACCCATGCATCACCTTCTCCATGGTTAAGCATTTTGTTCTGCTGTAACCCATTGCCACTGAGCTCTGCAGACAGTGGTGCACTGAGTGCTTTGTGCAGTTTGGCTTGTGGTGCCCAAGCTGTGCATGGTTTGCAGTCACACCAGCTCCCTCAGGAACAAAGCAGAGAAGATTTTTTAGGTGTTTCTCAAACTGGTTATAGGAAGCTATGCCACTAGCTCTGGAGAATGAGTAGGGCAAATCCAGCTCCATTACATGGCTTCTGCCCTCACCCAGTGCAGATGACTTTCCAGAAAGGTGTGGATTCTCCCTAACTCTGACTTTTCCATCAGTCAGGATATCCTCTTGCCTTGATTGACTCTGGAATTTTCTTTCCAACATAATATGAGAGCTGGGGCTGATGTCTTGTCTCTCCATCCACTCTCCACCACCTCTTGGATTCCCCAGGGTAGTACCCTGAGGTGATATGCTCCAGCAGCCCAGGACTACCACTGCTGCCTCCTCCCTCCATTTTTACAGCCTAAAAATATTTTTCCTACCCCGTCCATACACTAAGCAAGGGATCTCCTAAAAGGGCAGAAACTCAGGCCTGAGCTCCCAGCTACAGGACAGCTGCAGTCCAGATGATCCTCTAATACACAGCTCAGCCTCTGCCAGCTCCTCTGCACAAACCCTTGCTCCAAAATATGTACCAGAGACACATTCACTCCATTGATGCCATTTTCAGGGGTCTGTGACAAACTGCCTGGATCAGAAAGTTAATGTTCCCAGATGGGATGGCCAGGTGGTTTATCCAAGTTGCTTTCAAACTCAAAGAAATAGATTTCACAGTGGTCATAGGGCTCCAGTGATGGAACAAATAATGCAGCGTGATAAGCTTTTTCCAGTGTGCAATGCATCAGTTATCCATCTCTAATTGAAGAGCCAGAGCACAGTGACTTCCAAGAAAGCAGGGTGGGGAGAGAACAGACACGGTGCCAAGAGAATAGCAATGGTCAACATTTTTGTCAGGAATGGATATCCTAGTTTGGATTAAACAAGATCTAACTCTCATCTTTGGCTTCCTCTTAATTCACCTTTTTTTCCCCCCTCAAATTTCAAAATGTTTACATTTATTACTTGAAATATGCTCTTCTCTGCAAATCCTTTGCCCTGGCAAGGACCAAAACTGTACACAGCTAAAATGCCACAGAAACAACTACTTGTTATTTTAACCACCCAACAAGCAGTAATGAATGTCTTGTGAGAGCCCCTGTTCTGACTGCACCCTCAACTCAAATTCTGCACATGCAGGAGGTGTGGCGAGTTCAAGTGAGGTGTGCTGGTTTTGGGTGGGAAGCTGAGAAGCAGTTTCCGGCCTGTAGTTTTCTTCTGCCCTGCACAATGAAAGGCACAAACACAAAATGTTCTCAGTGTGCTTTCATATTCAGGAGAGGTTAATAATAAGCTGTAAAATATTCATCCGGAGACTGTAAGCAGAATTCCAGAGTTTGCATGACCCAGCGTCACACAAATAATTTCTAACAGAGTTTCTCAGATTCCAAAGATCTATAAAAGACAATATGTCTTCAAGAAAGCAGACCATCAAGTGAAAATCAGAGTTTATATTAATGGTCAAACTCTCCCTGTTCTCCCTCCTCTGCTTGGTCTCAGGATGAAAATGAACTGTTGCAGATCCATAATCCAGTAACGTGGTAACATCTTATTACTGGGATAGCTCTTGACTGTTGTGATTATATGTCGCTGTGGGTCACTCACAAGGACACAAACGACACACGTTCTCAAGAGAAGGCTGAAAAGGTTTTTTAATTATCTGACTCCATATTATATAGTATTTCCACATGGACCAGGGATTGGAGGAGAAGATGGACACCTCTCCCATCCCATTGGTCAAGGCAATTGTCCATCAGTTGCTTTCCACTCCCAAGAGAAGGAATTTCCAACAACCTTGTCTTAACATCAACATGCTTCTAATTATAGCATCCATGCATGGAAAGCGAACTACAAGCTACAAAAACATTGAGTTAGAAAGTGCATCAGGAAAGCTTGGAAGAATCAGGGCGACAATTATATACCTGATTATTCAAGTATTTGTTTTATTCATGTATTGGGACATGGGACACCATCAGTTAATGGTGGGGCTGTCAGGAAAGTGGCAGCACTCTGGGTTTAGATTTCAACCTTCTGGTGAGCTCCGCTGAGATCATGAGGTGAAAAGTCCAAGCCCTTGCTTGTGAACACACTGTGTCCAGGCTGCAGTCAAAATAATAAAGACCTGTGTCACCATGCCTGGGTCATGAAAGGGATAAAATAAATCAGACTGTGGTAGGAGGAGGCATGTCCATCACCACCCCAGATGGGCCAGCTTGAGGGGAGCTAAGAAGCCAGCCTCAGAAAAAGGTCGGACTTGTCAGAACAACCCAAGCCAACCTGGTGTATAAAGCCAGCAGCTGCAATGTGCTGCAGGCCTAGCTTTTTGTTATGTTTATTCTCCTTGTAAAAGGTTTGTGATAAATACCCTGTCCCTAACTAACCATCTGTTTACCCTAGAAGAGGGAGAAAATTTGTAGACTGGACAGCATGGAGAGGGACATCTGGCACATTCACTTTCATTCATTGCTTGCCTGCTTGAACTAAAAATATTTTTTAAAATTTATGCTGTATTAAGAACTGGGAAAGAGCCACATGGACTGAAGACAAGTAAAACTCTCTTAGAGGGCTGGCAGCCCTTGCTGAGTTAAAGCCCAGCCAACAAGCACCATTTATAACAGAGAAGAATGAGTTTTCTACAAGGAAGAGCTAAGCTTGTCTCCCTAATTTGGGTTCTAAATATTCACAGAATGAAGAAAAAGCAGGTATTTTGAAAAGTATATTATATCGTCATGATGGGGGGCTTATATTGTGTTTTTATACAGTGGCTTTATACACTTGAGGAATTCCTTATTCATCCAAAGGGAAAGATAGATGTTCCACAATGGTCCAGATGCTTACAGACCATTTCTGTTACCAACCACATCCAGCCTTTTGTCTTGAGACTGTCAGCAGTGACTCTGGTTGAGGGGACAGCTCTTACAGGACTTTCTGTGTTTCTCCAGATTTTTTCTGCCACATTTGTTACCAAATGTTCATGCCCTTATGGCAGCCCCTGGACTGATTCGAAGTGAGTGAAGTGAAAATAATAGCAAGCTAGACATAAGTGGTTTGGCTGGACTGTTCTCTAGCAGTGCCATAGGCACAGCTACTTCTGCTGCTGCTTCAAGTGTCTGTGTTATTTGGAGTTATCCCTTTACCAAAGACACAAGAGAAGTCTGCCACATCCTTGCTGCCAATTAAGGACCTATTTATGGCTGTGTATCAAGGGAGTGGTGTTTTAACCTCCCAGATCCATCAGGACAGTGTCTTCAGGCCATAGGGGTGGTAGGAAGAGGTGCTGCACAGATATCTGAGAGCAGTGATACCATTTCAGCACTGGTCAGGTGATGAGAAGAGTGTTCTTCAGTCCTGGAGACGCCCCTTCTCCAGCTCACAGGCACAGTTTACGCATTGGAGTGGCCTCCTAGAATGGAGGCTAGACAAGATTAAGAGAATAAAAGTAGGTATTTATTCAAGGCCTTCAATAGATACACCTTGGGCAGTCAGAAGCCTCTGAGAGGGGCTACACCCAAGATGGAAGATGGTCACAAGTTTTTCAGACAGATATAAGTTTGGTCTATTTGCATATCAGGGATTAATCCTCCAATTGCAGCTTCAGCTAATGAAGTCATATACCCCCAGTTTGCTCCTCCCCAATTCACTTTTGTTTATACTTTTTGGGGCCTGAGGCAGTAGGGCGTCCCTGAGTTACAGGACTAGAGAGGCCAGAGAGGCATATTTTCATCTGAATAAAACAGGAGGATGACAGGCAATGGATTTTTAGAGTTATACCCTGAAGCAGTACAGGATTTGAAAAATATAAAAGCTAAAATTCTAAGGCATCAAAGTCTCCAGCCCATGGTGTGCTGCCCTTGGGGAAGATGCATCATGTGAATCAATTTCCATGAGCACAACCTCACAAGATGAATAAATGTTCTGTCATGAAGTAAATAAAAAAGACTACAGTTCAGCAGACAGTGTGAAAATTAAGGGTGAAAACAACACAGCCTAAGGTATTTGCCCTTTAGGCTTTCAAATGCTGAAGGATTTCTCCAAATTCTTTCTGCTAGCAAAACTGGGAGCAATGTCTTTTCACTTTCATGGTAAGACAAATGCTCTGGATAACCCAAAGTGGGTTAGAATAGCCTTTTTGGTGGCATCCCAGCCTCAGACAGTGGTGTTTCCATCAGAAATAGCCATGGGGTTGTAGGACTGCAGATAAATCCTTCACAGAGCAGTTCTGGTTCTTATTCTCCTTGAGCCTTCATAGGTGGGGAAAGCTGTGCATTTTCTCGAATTGGGTGATTTTTTACACTCTGCTTCCATCACTTTTTGCCTGTCTGTTGCTTTTAACATGGGTTAGATGTTTCTCAAGCTTGCAGTGCCATGATCCCCGTGGCGGATCATGCCACCCCACCCGACACAACTGCTCTGTACCGTGTTGCTGAGGTCAGCAGGAGTCTCTGCTTTGCTCTACCCAGGCTGAGGTTTTGTCAACAAAGAGGACAGCCAAAAAGCTTCTCTTTCTGTAACATAAAAGTCACATGAGAAGCAGAGGACCTTGTATAAGAAATTAATCCTCTCCATACAGTGTAAGCCCCACACCCACAAACATGGAGACTGAACAGTGAGGCACTGTCACAGCTGCCTCGTCACCATTTTCAGGTGAAAACGACCCCTGGAAAGGTGCAGGTTTGAGCACACATCCTGAGGTTTTAGTCCAAATAACAAGCAAAAAGTATTACATTCCTTTAAGAAATGAGTGGACTCTGAGATGGTGCCTTTGCTGTCATCTCCTGTAAGAAGGTTCAGTTCAAAATCACCTTTCCAATATAATGCAATGCAATGTAATGGGCCATGTTATGGACACCCACAGCATGACTATGTCAATTTACTTTGTCAGGAACATGCTATGGAAAGATATGCTGCTTTCAATTTTTAATAATACTTTATGGAAAGAAAACATTTCTTTCTACAAGCCTTACCAGGTAAAAGCTCACAGAGCTAAGTTTTTTGTTCCAAATCAATTGCTGTTAAGATGTATTAATTGACATATTTTTTGTTAACTTATTACTGTTTCTATTTTAGAGAAAAATGGCTTTAAATTTTTTTAGAGAAGTCAATCATCGTGGCATATTTGGTAACTTAAATATAACAAGGTGGGGTCTCTTGTCTGGTGAGATTGAAAGTTATCAGAGGGCTGGAGCACCTCTCTTGTAAAGACAGGCTGAGAGAGATTAAATTGTTCAGTCCAGAGAAGAGAAGGCCCCTGAAACCTTCCTGTGTCCTTTCAATACATAAAGAAGGCTTATAAAAAAAGATGGAGGCAGACTTTTTAGCAGAGTCTGCTGTGATAGGACAAGAGTCCTTAAAATAAAGGTTTGATTTAAATTAAAGACATAATTTTTTATCATGAGGGTGGTGAAACCCTAGGACAGGTTGCCAGAGAGGTGGTAGATACTCCAGTTCCTGGAAACATTCAAGATCAGGTTGAATTGCAGGGGATTGAAGTAGGTGACATTTACAGGCCACTTACAGTCCATTCCATTCTATGATTCTAAGAGTGGAAGTCTGGATGTGGTCATAGGACGTATCATTTTTTCATATATGGCTCAGATTCATTCAAGCAACACAGACTTTGGAGAGAAATAAAGGGAGCTGATTTCTCTAGCACATTTCTAGAAAAGCCTCAGAAACCTCAGGACACAGAAGCTGCTAAAGCAGACATTAAATGAATGATCTGATTTTAATGTAGCTCATTAGTCCATAAGAAAAACAGATGGGATGTTGAATTATGGCCAAGAACTCATCTGCAATGGGACAGTTTTGGCTCAGTAAGTTTCACTCCACATCTGTAATTTCTATTAACTTCTTCAGTAATGTCAAATTCAGTTTCTGGTGGGGAAGAAACCTGAGTATTTTTGTGAAAGGCTCAGCCACAGGATTGTTAGCAAATCTCTGAGAAGAGACACTCCTGAAGCACGAGGCAGCAAGCCTAGCCTCCGCCTCCTCCTCAGGCTGAGTTATGGGGACGGGGTGTAGGAAAAGCAATGCTATCGTTGCCATCAGCTCATTTGTTTTGCTGCACCCCGTGGCCAGCTGTAGGCATGGGTAAAGCAGGCAGCTGCCAGGGTGCAGCAGCATCACGAGGGTGAGCAAGGCAGAGAAGCTCTGCATCCTACAGCAGCTTTTGGACACATATCTGCTGTTGCAGCAGCAAAGCCAGCACAGCCTGCCTGCCTGCCTGCCTGCAGGAAGCTGGTGGGCCACAACCCCACTCGGGAATTTGGATGGCACAGACCAAGATCATCCCTGCCAGCTGAGAAGGGGCTGAGCAAATTGGGGCTCAGGCAAATTTTACCCCCTCTCCCCAGGGCAGCGGTTTTTAGCTCCTCTGAAGACTCAGTTTCACTTGTCTACTGTCAAAATTGATGCAGGAGACCAGCCATGGATACCCCCTTTAAGAAAAATTTTTTATTTTGTTTTTCAGAGAAAATCTGCACTTCTCAGGGTGCCTCTGAAAAATGAAACTTAATCCTTTCAAGTAATTTCTAAAAGTGGTATCGTTACCATGTGCTGCCACTGATTGGATTCTCATTCCCATTTCCCCCTGCCTCCCGAAACATACCATGTGGCACAGATTACCTGTGTCCTAGGAAACAGGAAAGCATACATTTTCCTGAAAACCAGGAAAAATTAATTCCCGTTGGCAGAAGGATGTCAGGAGGTTGTGCAGGCAAAGCAAAGAGGAGCACCAAAGAAAAAGGCTAAAGGTGTTCGTTCACCCAACCCAGAAGGAGAGGAGTGCATATGCAAGTCAGAAATACAGTTTTACCATCCCACATCAATGACTGTAGCTGGAGCTGGGAAAATCTGAAGTGATCTGCTAAAGTTTAAATTATAGTTAGACACAAACACTTTGCTAGACTTCTGTCAAACACAGCTGTGCCAGCCTGCTTCTGCACAGCAGCCACAGGGGAGAGGGACCTCATCTCCCCTAGCAGCAAGCCTGAACTGAGTCTTCAGTGAAAGCAGTATGAGCCAGAGACTGCCCACCACGTATGCAAATTTTTTTAAAAATACACTCTTCTGCTTGGCTTAGTTGCAGGTTCTACTGTAAATTAATTTCTGCATCCAAACATGTTAATGCCTTGAAGAAATTTGCTGTGTGACATGGGATCTGTCTATGATGGGCACTGCAGAGAGGAAATACTTGCTTCTGGGGAGGGGAAGCCCCAAAATGACCAGAATTTCTAAAGGTCTGACATTACTATCAAAGCAGGTAAGATGCTCCATGTGCAGTGAGCAGAGCAGCAGTAGCTGCCACAGGAGCTCCCAGCACTGCCCAGTGTGGCCCCCTGCAGTGGATTGAGACTCTGGAGCAGAGGGAATGCAAAGAGGATGAAAAAAGGGAAAGGACCATTTCAGCTGAGCCCAGACCCAGCTATCCAAAATGTGATTATTTGCCATAAGCTTCATCAGCGGAGAGGAGACAACCCCGCTTGTCTCCATGCCTGGAGTGCATTGCGTGCCTGAAGCTTGGTGATGGAAGAGACAGATCCTGCCCGGTGCCACACATCCCTTTTAATTGAGGAAAAACTGGAGCTGAACCTGGTGTCAGACACGGCAGTGAGGTTTGCGAGAGGATGTTGCCAGGGAGCCTGGGCCAGCTGGAGCTGCTGCTGGCAAGCACTGCCAGCAGCTGCCCTCCCTGTTCTGGCTCTGTGATGGTCATAGGGGTAGGCATGGGTGAGTTATGTACCCTGTTCCCTCCAGCATAGCACCAAACTTCCAGTTCTGGTCCCACTTGAGGAAAGTCCTTAAACCTGTGTTTTCATCTTCCTTAAGAGTTTGTTTCTTTTCTGGTCTGTGGCTACTTCAGGAGCTGCACTTCGTGCTCAGCAGGTAGGATGCTGGAGGGGCTCAAGAAGCAGCTCCTGGCCCCAAGGACCAGGAAGAACTTAGGAATTCAATACTAAGCTGTACCACAGAGCTTCCTGTGGAGGCTTTTGAAGGTCATTCAGAAACTTCCTCCGTCCCACAACAGGAGGATGTGTCTGAGCAGCTGAGTGGGTTTGATACGTTTCTGAGAGGGAAAGAGCAAGAACAGAAAACACAGAGATCACTAGTTTAGATGACCAAAACCACAGATGAAGAACTTGAAATTCTCCTTTACATAGGATAATTCCTGTGCATCAGGATTACTGGGGCTTTGCTTGCCAGGCCACCTATATTTTGACCGCACAGAAAAAATTGTGGCATATAAAATCCATTCTTTGAGAAATCAAGGCAGAAACTTGATAAACACTTTTAATCTAAATTACTCTCTTATGCCAATCCATTTCAAAACAGTATCTATAATTACTCAGGATACATACTTATGCAACTGATTTATTTTGCACTTGTGAAACTTGGATTTTTTTGCCACCTACGTGCATTACACATTACAGTGTAGTGAGTAGTACCATCATCCTTGAGCAATCACTAGGGAATTTTGCACCATGAATGTCTTGATAGGTACTACAGCACACTTACAGATGTTTGTGTGAGAAACTATCTGCTTTTAAACTTGTGAGAGGTGTTGGAAAAGAAAACACAAAAATAGAGACATGGGTTATTTTGTTGGGGTTTTTTTTCAATTTAAAGTTGATGTGTATCTGAATAGTTGACTTAAATGGTAATGACAGCTCATCACAAAAAAAAAGTGACCGAGGAGATAGGGCAATGCTATTAAAGAGGGTTATTTCTCTCAGTCTTGCTTGAACAAAGGCAGCACCATCTGTTGCTCTTTGTGCTGTCAATCACAGAGCTTTTTCCTGCCCTGAAAACGATTAGGAGAAATGAACCATATGCCATAGAAATTAAATGAGGAGGAAAATGTTTATTTTCAAGGTGGGCTTAGACTGGAATAATTTAACCTGATCCATTGGACACACAGGGCTGAATCACAACTGCTTTTTCATTTTACAGGAACAATGCCCTATCTATGAGGCTTTTTAAAAGCCTGGTAAAAGCAGTGCTGATTTCACATTTCTCCAGCAGTTTTGCAGTGTAGGAATGATCCTCAAGAAGTTACAACCACTGAGAATGGAAAATACATTCAAGGCTTATTCTGATCCCTAAACATCAGGTTGAGTATATTCCTCAGGATGCCTCTTATCCAAGCAGCACCACCCATTATTGTCTGTTTGGTTGAGGAGTTGCATTTCTCTGGACTGCTTTCCTGCCACTTGCTCCCAGAAGGGTTAGATGACACTGTGCTGAAAGCCCTGCTTCCAGCTGGAAGCTGTCTGGCAGCCAGGCTCTCACATTGCTGTGGCTAACCCCTGATAGCAATGGTGGAAAATTCCTCTCTGTTTTCCTCAGAGCAGCGTGAGCCAATATGTGAAAGAGTGTCTGGGCTATGGAGCAGACGTGGGCAAACCATGGAATGTGAACAGGGATTTCCTGGGCTATTTAGGCTTGTGCTGTTCATCATCCTGTAGTTCACCCTCATAGGTGGAGATCCTATCCATGGCTTAGGAGAGGAATGCCGCTGTTTATGGAGGTTTTGCTGCTCTCCCTGAGTGAGAGCTTCCTCTGGGGACTCCAGACAGTGCCGATGGCTGGAGCCAAGGCAAGTAGGGCAAACTCCACTTGCTCACAGACCCAGACATCAGAGAGGAGATGTTTTATTTCAGCTAGTCTGTTGTAAAGAGTGTCTTTGAGTCTAAGTTACTCAGAAAAATATTTGGCAATTATGATCTTCAGGTTTGACTGCTAGTTGCATAGCATGGAATGTGCTTTTTGCAGTTAAGTTATTGCAATCTACATGTCTGCAGCAGTAGCACCCAGGAGGATACTCAGGGCAGAAGTCTTGCATCAGTGCTGTGTTCTTCAGGGCACAGTGCTTTGTGACATGTATGGCCACAGGACCTCCAGGATCCATCCCAGAGCACAGCAGAGCTATCAGGAGCTGCATACCTCCACCCCACTGCAATCCCTGCCTACTGCTTTGTCCAGGACAAGGGCCAAAAGTTCCCTTTGTCTGAATTTCGAGTATGAGGTGAGGAAAACAAATTACACTGTTCTGAGCAATTGAAGGAGGGTGCTGAAAGAGTCAGAGGAGACTGGCAGCTGGTGTTCTCCTTTACTTCAAAATTGTATTTGGAAAATTGGATATCGGTGTTACGGTCAAGATACCTTAAGGGTGCCTGATGGAAAATGTGACTTCTTCCAATCCCCTCCTCTTTCCCTACACTCAAGTGTTTGGTTTCCTTACATAAAATATCAGAATAAAACTAACATTTGTTTCACATCAAGTCTCAGTTTTCACTTGGAGTTTTAAAATGTAAAGAGAAATAAGAAAAAGAAAAAAAATGTGGTTTTCTTCTGACTTTTTTGGAATGGTTCTTTCCTTTTGTCATCCCACTGTAAAAGTGTGACAATATTAAAAAAGGGGGGAAAGTGAAGATTTAAATAGGCAGAAACAGAGTAAGCTAAAGTGCACAAATTAAACTTTCTTTGTTATTTTCTTTTCAGAACTACATTAGGTTACTTATTTACACTTCTCATGTTGAGATTTTGGTCCAAAATCAAGGCTGTTTCACCGAAGTTTTCAACTTCAATGACATTACAGACTTTTGATGGAAAAACGCTCATCAAAATTGTTTGAGGATTCCTTCCTGAGCAAACAGAACACGCAAGGGCTGCCTGGAACTGGCAATACCCATTCAAGATGTCCTTGCCACTTGATGAGCACAGAGTAGCACAAGATGTTGGAGGTGGGTACATTTCGTAGCCACACAGAGCACAGCCACAGCTGATTAACACACTCCTTATGCACCCCCAACTAGATCAAGGAAGCAACTGCTGCTGGAGAAAGAAATAGCAAAGGCAAAGATAGGATATCACCGGTGTCCAGTCAAAAGTGCTTTATGTAGGAACACTGGTGTGTTCTCTCTGAGATCTGGCAAACTGCAGAAAGTAAATATGTACATCAGTGCTTGAGTTTTGTCTGCTCAGGTTTTAATATTACAAGAAAATAAAGGGAATATCACAGAGGAAGACAAAAGAAGTTTAAAACAAATATTCCAGACTCCAGTGGTGGGGTCTCAGCTCCACAACATGGGAGGCTACAGCTGAAGATGCTCTGTCATGACAGGAAACATTTCCCAGAGTAAAAGTTAAAGGGAGACTGACACAGAGAAAAAGGTACCAGGCAGGGAAAGATTGCAGGAAGCTTCATGTTAGAGTCCTGGACACAAGAGAGTAATGTTAAAACAAGAATAATTTCTGACGAGAAAGGCCACCAAGGTTGGATTTTACCCACAGAATAAATCAGAGATCATATCACTTTTAGGGAGAGCAGGTGTACACTGGTGACGAGTGCTGGGAGTACTGTGTGTACAAAAGGTAGAAGTTTGCTAAAATCTGAGTGCAACACCCCTGTAACTCAGGCACGTTTCAGCCTTGGGCCTTGGACACCACATGATACTTGCACAACATCAAATAAACATGTTATATTTATTAAGTGTGGACTTGCCCTTGTTTCAGTCTCAACATAGAAACCTGAATGTTGGCTTCAACAATTCCACTCTGCTTCAACACAGCCAGAGCCTTCTGGCAAGCACAGCACACCTCAGGGACCAGCCTCCAGGTACTCATGATCTTCTGGGCTCAAAGGAAGGAGTGAGAGAAAGAGCAGTCTGAAAGATTTCCAATCTTGCCTCTTTGGTTTCTTTCTTGGGCACTTTTTGCAGTCGGGATGGTGGTGCTCATGCCAGTCTCACTCCACCATTTACCTTCCACTTTCCTAAGCCCTGTGGAAAATGTTGGTTAGATGTCACAAAAGAAATCTGTTTCTCAAAATAACACTCAAGGCAAAGAAAGAAAGGTAGACAGAGTTGTTTGATTGCTTGTAGCTGCCAGGACGCTTACCAGCACTGTCTGCATGTTTCCAGGTCTTTTTCTGTATTGTATGAGCCAATGCCCCTTACTCTCCAGTTACACAGCATATTCACCTCCACAATGGCACAACTGTCAGCAAGGAAAACCATAACCTGGCCTCAAAGAGTCCACAGAGACCAACCACAGTTACAGGTTACCCTGAGCCAGCATTGTTCCTCTGGCCAGCAGGAGGAACAGCTTCAACAGACCTGCTCAGACACTGAAATCTCAAGCTCCAGCACATTCTCTGGAGCACCTCTGTCTCTCAAAATAGCTAGGATGCCTGCTGGTGGAGAGACACTTGTCATGCCAGTCTGTGTGCATCCAAATCCTTTTCAGTACTTAAATTTGGATGCCTGCACTTTGCCCAGGGCTACCATACTTTCTATGTCCCAAAAATGAACATGAAAATGAGTCTACAAAACCACAGAAACACATTCTTAAGAACAAAAACCCCACATATTTTCTTGAGTTTCATGTCCAAGTGATTTTTTGTATTGTCGAAATCTTGATATTTGTTTCCTACATGTATTGTTCAATGTCCTGGTGTGATGAGACCCACAGTCTGATATCAAAGTCTAAGGCCTTCATTCAAACAAACTGAAAGGAATAATAATCAACGAGGCATTGCAGTGCCTGAAGCAGTGTAGGAAGGAACTAAGAACAAAATGTGTCTGAAAGAGGAGCAGACAGCAAGTTCATATCAGCTGTATTTTTGATGCTTTGGCTTTGCATCTGTTTTAGGCTATGAAAGTCTTTCATCCACACTCCTGAGGGGAAGTTTAGGTCTTAGAACTGTCCTTCCCCTTCCGTGTGCCTGTACAGAGGCACTCCCCTGCAGCTTTCATGTGCAGTCACAGCAGAAAATCAGTGTTAAAGGGATTTTAGGAAATAGGCTTGAGAAGTTTGAATAGTCTGGAGACTGACTGGTGGAAAATACATCTCCCTCCCTGCAGGAGTCTGGGCACTGCCAGGAACCACTGTGGTTATACCCCTCCCACTAGTTCAAGCAGACCCTCAGAACCCTGCAACACCCACTTCCACCAGCTGTCAAACAGTAACTCTGAATTCAGAGCTCTCTTTACAGTAGAGGCAAGTTTGGAAGGAGCTACAAGCCCATGGAACAGCCATGTGAGAGTGTTAAAACTTCTCAGTGCTAAAGTCAAAGACAAAAGCGCTGCATGGATGTAAGACAAGGTTTTTCTTGCTTAAATGAAAGGAGCCACTTTGCAAATACAACAGGAATTTGACTGTCCTCAGCATCACTTACCCAGTGCCATAAAGACCTAAAAACTAAACAGACTTTTCTTTGTGAATTGAAGACATGCTCCTCCAGCACCACACGCTCACACAAGGGGTGAATGGCTCAGCAGATACTAGGACCTCCTGTTCCCAAAAGGTCATGTGGGAATATGGAGACACATAGCCAGAAATGCCAATGTGCAGGAAAATAAACAGGGAAACAGGAGGAGAGGTTGGGGAGGGGGAGTGGGGGAGGAACCGTGTCAAAAAGGTTCATGTAGCAGAGAATTCTAGGTGAGTATACAGATAATTTATGAATTTGGGACACACGATATAAATCTCAACAGATTCCTTGCAGTCATGGGAGGGTCTGTATAAATATATACATTTCAGATGAGATGAGAATTGCATATAAGGAACGGGGAGGTTTCACTACTTTGAAGCGAGTACCAGTGGGGAATTTGTAGCTAGTGTTTAAAAGTATTCTTGCATGTTCCAGTTAATAGTTGGAACAGAACTAGGTTATGAAAATACTGTAAAATAATATGCTGTTCTTACACAATAATGTTGAACAATGCTGTGCAGTGTTTCTCCCTTGCTATGGCAAAGGGTCTGAAAAATAATGACTTCCTAGATCAGAGATCTGTAGATAAAATACAACAATTGTATTATCAATAATGAGTTATGTGGGTTTACAGAACCAACTGTAGAAAGGTTACAGAAACCTTTTCCTGTAGCCAATTTGTGCATCACAAGATGCAATGTTCAAGATCAGGGTCTTTTTAAAATGGCAAGAATGCAGCAGAAGCCCAATTCTGAACGAAGGCTATGAAAGAGCTTTTGTGCCCTGGAATCTTGATATTTTAAAGTTTATTCACAGTCATTACTAAATGTAATGACTGTGAATCCTAAAGCCTCCCTAATTAGAAGGTATGGAGACAAGAGTGGATATTTGCATGCGTATTGGAAATAACAGAAGCAAATCCATGCAAGTATGGGGAACATGATGTCCTCCATGCAAGTTAACTACTACCAGATTTCACTTTCATAGGCACAATTTGTTCTCAGTGCATGTCAGTATCTTGTCCTATTAATTGTTAATTAATGGGTTAAGCTGTGTGGGCAGGCCATGAGGGCTGCTACACTGGAGTATGGCTTGGATTTCTTCCGGGAGAAACAAGCAGAAAAGCTTGTTTCCAGGAAAGCATCTGAAACACTGCGTGGTGGGGCAAAGGGGTGAAGGAGACACCACACACAGCAGAAAAAGGGTCAGGCAGACCAAAGGGCTAGTGTTCATCCTGACTGGGAGAGCTGTGGGTGTCAGCAGGGATGGAAGAGACATCCCAGGGCTTTTGGAGAACTCTGGGAATCAGAAGGAGCCGCATGGATGACTCGTTGCTCAAAGTGCAACAGCTCACATGGAGCTCAGCTAAGGAGCCTGGCCATTGCCCAGTGTGAGATGGGTCCTGTTCCAGGGCAGACATCCGGAAAGGAGCCTAACCTGGGGCTTGGGATGACCTGAGGAACACCAGCTGCAGCTGCCTCATGTAGTGGCAACATGTCTACCAATGCTTCACATCCTCTGGCAAGTCCTGGAATTTGCTCAGCCAGATATTGCCAAAGAGAAGGTTTGGAAAGTAGTGCAATGACCGGCAGTCAAGGTCCCTCCATTTTTATGTTCAGGCTGAGTAGAGTTCATCTCCAGGCACTCCAGACTCTGACAGACATAAGCTGGCTGCTACTATCTGTAATGTATTGATCACAAGGATTGGGACATTTACTTTTTATTTTTTTTTTTAATTATTTCTATGTAGTTTTTTTTTCTATTTTTATTTTCGCCTTATTGTTTTTCTTCTCTTATTCCTTTAATTTTGCTTTTTTCCCCCTTCTTTTTTCTCTTCCTTCCCCCCACTGCCTAGTGACCCGTTCTGTCTGTTCCACAGCTGATCATTTGCTTGAGGTTGGAGATAGCACACAGAGCAACATCAGCTATTTGAGAGAGAGCTCTGAGAGGCTGTGGCACTGATGCAGCACTTTCACTCATCAGGGAAGGATGGGGGGCTCTGTTTAGCCAGGTTTATCTGCCAGGAGCTGGAAAAAGAGAGCTTTTGGATGGTCTGTGAGAAAGCTGTGGAGTGGTTTTTCAGGTCCCTGAGCAATTATTTCGAGTGATGAGGAGTTTGGTTTGAGCAGAAAGGACAGCCAGTTGCACTGAGAGCTGGCACAGCTGGGCAGGGCAGGGAGACAAGCCATGCAGAAGGGGCAGGTTGTGAGAAATCTGGTGGACCCACAGGGGCAGAAGTGACAGACTTGTAGGAGAGCACAGGGGCTTCTCTGGCCAGGCCAGAGACCCCTGCAGCTGAAGGGATCTCTGTTTCGCTGCCATCCTGGGTTGGTGCAGTCCCTGGAGCAGAGGCAGCTGTTTGCCAGGCACTAGCACACCCTCTTCTTTGTCCACTGCTGCTTCTTTGCAGAATGATACTTTTTGCAGAATTATTTTTTCCCCCAGGACTGTGATGGCATCATGAGAACAATTGCATGCATTTTGCCTTGCCTTTTTATGAATATTCATAGCTGATACACTACAAATTGTTCCTTTCTAATCCTAAAACCCTGTCCATAGGTTTCAAATAATTTTATAAGTTATGGCAGTATGGCAGTGCAGTTGCCATTATTTGACAAGTGGGTAAATCAAATAGAAGAAGGAAAATTGATTTGCCTGCTGCTAAAATACAGTCACATGAAGTCCTCCAGTTCCCAGGCATTTCCTGCTTCCAGTCCTGGGACTGTATAGTCTTACTATCTCCAGTACAGAGTTTGAAGGAAACACAAGAATATCTCAAATAGAATTTGTAGCAATTTTTATACATAAGATAGAATTACACCAGCAGTTGCATAAATTTAAAAATATCATGTGCCAGAGGAAAAATAACTGCTGAGAACAGCGTGATAGCTGGATTACATGCTGTTTGCTAATAATCTTCTTGTTTAATGTGCCATACATATTTCAAAATGCAAACACTCCATCTTGTTTAAGTTTTGAACTGGAAATAGAATCTGCATGACAAAGACTAGGAAACAAACAGTTGAGATATGCAGATTCATTTGTATCTGCACATCTGTTCTAAAAAAAGCAGGAGGAGAGGTAAATAGAATTCAGAAATAAAAGACACATAGGCAGTGAAACAGGACACAAAATTAAACTTTCTCAGAAGTCCTTATTTCATGAAATAGAAAAAAATCTGGGGCAAAATTTCCACTACTACAATATTTCTCTTAGGAGTGTCACATAAAAACATATTTCTAATATAACTGAAGTAAATTTAAAAAGCTATAGACAAAAATATGAGATGCATGCTGTGAAGTCTGTCCAGGGAACCTCAGCAGTAAAACAACACAACAGTCATAGTAGTTCAACAGCTCAGCAAAAGCTCCCAGTGTGATGTGATAAAACTGAATTTGCACCCAAGGGAAAAACTGAGAAAGGGAAAAAATGTGATCAGGGAGGTAATTTTGATCCTGGGAGTAGTGCTGATGAGCCCAGTCCTGGAACCAGGCAGACTATTCTGCTGGCAATGTTGTTTCCAAAGATTTCAAAAGCCTTGGGGATGATAAGAGGACTGAAAATATTCAAAAATTCTTTCAAAATGTAAATTGTGAGTGCATTTGAATACAGTGATTAAACAAACTCATGTGGAGAAAACACTAAGAGAGAAACACACTGTGAGGACTCATTATGAGAACCTACACCCAGGTAGATTCAAATCAGAAACTAAAAAAGCTGTGCAAGTCCTTGGTGCACCTGGCAGGTGCCCTGATGGAAAATGTATTTGTTTATGGTTGGAGGAGAAACAGGTTGGTGTGGTGTGGGCAAAGATACACAGCAGATGCAATTAGAAGCTTTGCTCAGTACAAAGAGCAGTTTGCTTAACACAAACCAGCAACAAGGCAGCTCTTCTCGGTGAGGTGTGTAGGCTCCTTCTGCAGCCAATACAAACAGTAAACTGAGAGAATTAATCACACCATCTATGTCAGACATCAGCCCCAAGAGACGGTGAGTTGCCTTATGCGGGTGTCTTTGCTGTTTGGACTGGGAGATGAGCCAGTTTCCAGCAGCTTCACCCTCAAAGTTCTGTGATCATCTGTCTGATGGTCCCTTCTGATCTGATGTGACCAGGCAGGAGTGGCTCCCACCACCTGCAGTGCTCGGTCTGGCTCCTCTCAGCTCCCACCCGCCCACTGCTTTATAGGGTTATCTGTTGTGGATGGGAAAAGTGGTTACTCCTGGCTGCATCTACATGAACACTGTTCAGCAAGAATAGATTTTTGTCTTCCAACCCTGCTTTTTTCCTGCAATTCAGCCATGCTCAGTTCTTTACGTCCCCCGTCCCCCCCACACTGTCACACTTCTGCTTGGTGGCACCTTCTCCTGCTCTTCCCTTCAGCCTCCCAAGCCCTTCTCAGCGGACTCTTCTCCCTCGTGTACCCTGACACGCTGGCTACAGACCCCGACACAGCCGCTGCTTTCCGGACTGGGTGTGTTCGTGCCGGGGCAGGCCCGGTGCCCGGGCGCAAGGCGAGGCCGGCCCGGCGGGGTCCCAGCAGAAGGTGCACAGTGAGCCCGGCCTGCTCCGGCCTGCTCCGCCATGTCGCATTGCCCACTAACAACCTCAATCGGGAAGACAAGGTATGGAAAATGGTGCTGAAGGAGCTTCCCCCGGGCAGTGCCACGAGACAGTGCTCCGTCTCCCTCTAGTGATGCCTGGGAGCAGGAGGCAGGCCCCGAGTCCGTGCTCGCACAGGCTTTTGCCTCCTTCGGTGCGCGGTAGGCCCGACTCCCCTCCCTGACTCGTGGTTCCCCATC
The DNA here is from genome assembly GCA_013397295.1 of Polioptila caerulea. Taxonomy (NCBI): domain Eukaryota; kingdom Metazoa; phylum Chordata; class Aves; order Passeriformes; family Certhiidae; genus Polioptila; species Polioptila caerulea. Next base: position 149,951 of record VYXF01006318.1, on the reverse strand, counting down.
CCTGCCTGCAGGACAGAGCTCTGGTTCGGGTCTGAATTATTCATTACCCTGAGCACTACTCATAAGGAAAATCTGCTGTCCCTGCGGCAGCCCAGGCTAGCGGAGACCTTGTTAGAGCTCACCCCAGGCTGCTGCTGCCAGATGGTCCTCTGTGTGTCTGGAGAAAACCATCCACATCAGCAGCTTGCAAACTGGAGAAGCAGAGTCTCACAAAGTGGTCTTTTGCCCTGTGGGGGTGTGTTCAGTCTCCTCAATGTAGCCATTGATCCTGTAAGCAGACTTTGGCTGGGGTAGAGTTAACTGTCCTCACAGAAGCAGGTATGAAGATGTGGTTTGGATTTGTGCTGGAAACAGTGCTGATAACAGAGGGATGATTTTGTTATTGCTAAGCAGCACTTGCACAGAGCCAAGGTCCTTTCTGCTCCTCACCCCAACACACCAGCGAGGGGCCTGTGGGACCCAGGGAGCTGGGAAGGGACACAGGAGAGCTGACCCCAGGTGACAAAAGGGACATTCCATACCATATGGCACCACGCTCAGCATATAAAGCAGAGGGAGAAGAAGGAGGCGGGGGGGACACTGGGAGTGGTTGTGTTCGTCTTCCCAAGTCACCGCTATGTGTGATTGAACCTGGATTCCTGGGGATGGCCAAATGCCTGCCCATGGGGAGGGCTGGATGAATTCCTTGTTTGCTTTGCTTCTGTGCACAGCTTTTGCTTTGCCTGTTGAATTGTCTGTACCTCAGCCCACGAGCTTTCTCACTTCGACAATTCTCTCCCCCATCCCACTCGTGGGTGGAGGCTGGGTGGTCCAAGTTGATGGCTGGGGTAAAACGGCCTGCCCTGCTCAGAAAATGCCCTAGATTACTCTTTTTGACGAGAAAAAAACCCCAAACCTGCTTTCTCTAAGTAGCCTCATGTAACAGGGGATAAACGCAGTGTCTTCGGTCACTGGCGATGAAAAGACACATTGGTCACCTTCTGCGCTGGCAGAAGGGCCCCTGGGCTCTGCTGGGCAGTGACCTGGCAGCTGCAGCTCCGTCTGCAAAGGCCGGTGGGACAGAGCGCAGCAGGGACACACACAGGCAGGACAAGTCCTAGAACCCGCCAGAGGCAGGC
>VYXF01006318.1:112575-148805 GCA_013397295.1 Polioptila caerulea | reverse complement strand
CCAGCAGAGCCCGCTGGATGGCAGTGACAGGTCTGGGATGGAGCAGGTCCCTGCACGGCTACCCTGGGTTAGCTCCTTGGAAAACAGAGTGGAACCTCTTCAGTGCCTGTACCGCGAGCGCTCAGGTATGTAGCGCTCCTAATATTTGCTGTGAGTTCTTTAGGCATAATCGCGCCACAAATGAGGAGCTGCATCGCCGCATGTCGTGTGCTACTGTGTCTGCAAGTGCTGTGCTTTCTGTTGTGTGAATGGCACCGCCGGCACCTCACCGCGGTCCAGGCTGAATGCATTGTCTCGAGCTAAGATCGAACAGCTCATCATCGCTGAAAGGAAGAAAGGTCCTTCTCTGCCACATCCCGGCCACTCCAAACACCGTGACCATCCTCAGTCTGACAGACCTGACGTGCCCTGAGCCTCCTGATAGCACTCCGGGGCTGGGAGCCAAGACAGCCCGATGGAAGGCTCAATAAACACATATCTAGGAGCAGAGATGCAAGCAAGGAGGGCAGGACTGCTGCTACTTTTCTTGTTAGGAATTTTCTTTTGTTTGTTTGTTTGTTTGTGGGCTTCATCTAGTAGCATTCGTAGTATGATTAAAAATAATAATTTTGGTATGGACACTCAAGTGGAATTTGTGCAGTTCAGCACCCTGTTCCAAGTAAGTGAGACCATGTTTCTCAGACACTTTTTCTGGCTGAGTATTGAAAATCTCAGAGTGTGGAGATTCCCTGTATCTCTGAGGCCTTCTCCAAGATTTGTTTACCCACATGATGAAAAAGGTTTTTGCTTATTCTAATGCTCCAGGTTGTGTCTGTGCCTCTTGTTCTACCACTATACCACTTCAGGTGACTTGCACTTGCCTGATCAGCCACACCCTCCCTTGAGATAATTCTAGACAGTGATAACATTCCCTTCACCTTCCTAAGAACTCACTCCCAGTGTCACACCTAGAGTTCTGCTATCAAAAAATACTGCATTTTGTTTCAAAATGATATTTTTCTAACAAAAGACATTTTGCAAAGCATTGGGCAGGTACACGCACAAACCCTGTCGAGATGAGTGTTCTGAAGCAAGCCTTTTTCTCTTGCTTCCCGAACCGCAGTGCCCGTGGTTCCCCCGGTGGCTCACTCCACCCGATGGAGTGAGTTTGCAGGGCTGGCGGCTGACACCCGCCCTGGCAGCGAGAGCCGGAGCAGCAGAGACACGCCAGGCTTTAATGACTTCAGGGGGTGAGGGCTGTGACTCACTGATGGGCTTACGGCAAGTATGGGAGAGCTGACCTGACCGCCTGCCCTTCTCTCTGTTCCACCCTCTTTTTGGCGGTTCCCTCCCCAGCCGCAGGCATGGCTAAATGTCTCAAACACTCCCGAACTGCCATAAACCTAAACCAGGATATAAGGTCAATATATATATATGTATTTATATATATATAACTGATCTCGGTTCTCTTTCAAGCCACAGGACTGGATCTTGTAATTTCTCCCATTGATTATCTGGAACTTGGGCATGGGATGCTTCATTTCCAAATTCAGGCAGCTCTGGTATTCAGACAGCTGAATCATACAGGCTATATTGTGCTCACCAAGGATTTGAGATACTAGGAAAAGGAGAGCTTATCTCTGCACTCACAGGCAATGAATCAACAAAAAGACACCATTAAAGAGCTATAGCTGAGGCAGGAGAGCAACACGAGTTCAAAGTCACATGAACTCACTGGCCATGTTTGAGCTAAGCAACCTGGGAGGTGGTGAATTCTGCACGACTTTGAATTAACCTTGGCAGCATAATGTTCCTTGAAAAAACAGAGAACAAGAAGAACAGTATCGTTCTAAGGGCAGTCATGCCAAGTATCCCATTCAGTGATTCAAATATTCAAATCTCTTTATGCAAGTAGAGCAAATCTGCAGAGATATCAGTCTAACTCTTAAACTCTTTATTCCTGATTAATTCAAAGCACCCATTGAAATGTAAAGGTTTTACTGTCCGTAACCTGTGCTTTCCACAGCCAGTTTGCAAAATAAATATTCTCCAAACCAGGAAACAGACACAAAGGTCTCCCTTGACTCTGATAATTTTCTATAATTTATATGATGACACCATGATTCCAGGTACTAACCCTTGCTCTTGCTATCACATGCTGGTGAATGCTACGCTGTCTCACCACCCCTTCCTGATCCCTATGATCCAGGCAGACATACCAGCTGCAGCAGCTGCTGACATATGTCTGGAGGAAGAAAGTTCTGTTTCATGAAAGATTTAAAGATTTTTCTGGTTGATTCATTTGAAGCTGGAACAAACCTTCTGAATTTATTTTTTGAAGAGAAACCTTGTCTCAAGCCTATGATGATTTCATTTTGACAAAATGGGAGTGTTTGTATTTTGTGTTGTAATACAGAATTGAAAAATGTTTGAATATTAAAGAACATCAAAGTGAAAGCAGTTTAGTATACAAACTAGAAACATGTGTTGAAACAGGACTTTTTTTTTCCATCTCATGAGCTGAAACATCAGCAAATTCAATTCCACTTCTCAGAATATGTCGAATTCCTCAGATTTCCATATCCTTGCAGACTTTTCTACTACTGCTTGTTTCACCACTTCAATGCTTGTACCTACACCAGTTTCAGAGCTGCTTTGCATTGATACTGGAGTTACAAGAGTCCTATCTCAGTATTTTTACATGTGGGGCCACATTTTTGGGGTTTTTTTGAGTACAGCTGTGCAAATTTGCTTGAAAAGGCAACCTAGCACAGGTCTGCTCGGGACACCAGCCAGCTCTGCCTGGCATGCAGTGGAACACAAATGGAGGTTTTTCTAGCTCTAATAATCACAGCCAGACCTGGTGCTGCTTAATTTAACAGCATAGCTCAGAGGCCAAGATTTTCTGTTTGCAGAATCACATGGGAATTGTAAAAGGCTCAGAATGTCTGAAAATCAGACAGCTTATCCAGATGGCTGAACAGCGTGCTTGGGGACACAACTTCAGGCAGACAGTCTCAAAAGTCTTGGCTATACCAGCTGTAGGAAGGAAGGTGATATCCCATTTTTCTTTTATTCTGTGTAGAGATGTAGGTATTCAAAGAATTGAGTCATATTGCTTAGTTAAGAAATCTTGCCTCTAATCTAGGACACAGTATATTGTCCCCCCTTTCACTGGGCATGTGTAACTTAATTGTGCAAAAGTTAGTGCTTAGTATGAATGGAAGAGAAATCACATTTACCTTCATTATTGTCATTTGTTTTTAAATGGGGAAGTCATTTTTGCCGCTGTATTTTTCCACAGCAGAAACTAGACAGGATGTCATGGAGAGCTGATGGTAAGACAGGCCAGGCCAGAGCAGCCTCGGGAGACACAGGGAAGCAGATGCCGACGCAAGCAGCAGGAGTAACCTCCTCTGGCCACTCAGAGATCACCTTTCCAGCTCTTTCACCATCTTTCCACCAGACCCGTTTGAACTATACACCTCATTCTCCCAGATGTGCAACCATGTGGTCACAACACAAACCCCTTTTCCTGTGATTGCCTGTCATGTTGCTCATTTGACATTCAGTCCTATGACTCAGCCTGGATACGATGGACACACATCCATCTCTCCAAGGACACAACAGTCTCTGGTCATGGATGAGCCAGTCCTTTTCTGGAGCGCATCTGATGAGATGCTGCAGGAGAGGACATGGCACGTATCCTTCTGACACCTGCAGTGGCTGTGTGGCCCATCACAGCTCGGACACTGGCTGCTGCATCTTCTGGGTCCCAGTTGATCCTCGTTTCCTTCAGGAAGGGAATGTGGGTGTCCTGGGAGCAAAAAGCACAGAAGAGCTTGTGTTTAGTTACCGCCTGTGTTCTTGGTCTAGCAAAAACTGTCCCTGGTTCACGCTACCCGCTGGCTTTGCTGGTGTCCTTGTGTGTGTGAGATGCATTCACGATCAAACAGCAGGCAGAGGTGAGCCTCTGCCCTGGCCCTTGTAGCTGGCACAGGCAGACGTGTCCTGGATGCACAGTCCTCCCGGCATGCAGTCCTCTCCTGCCCTAAGGTGAGCACCAAATTCCTGGGCACTGTTTGCCCAGGCACTGTTTCCTTGGCACTCCTTGCACCCTTTGGCATGGTGAGAAGGGATGCTCTGGGGCCACTGCAAGCTGCCCCTGCTATAGGTTTCTTCTTCCTGGCCAGGAATATTTTTCCTTTAACAATATCTAGGTTCCCACCTTCTCAGTACTCATCCACTCCTCAGATGTCAAAAACCTGTCCAAGCACTAAAACAACGTGACCTTGCAGAGTTTCATTTACCTGTTAGCAAGAAGGTTGAAATTGCTGGTTGCATGGCCAGCACTGCTATGCAATGGCCAAGGAGCTTTAATGTTTCACTTTTGGCTAACAAAAGCTGGCAGCAAGCTCACCTCTTGCCCCTCTGCCACATGAAATTGCTGCAACCCTTTGAACTTAATGGGCAATACTGCCAATTAATCACAGCACCACTGTGAGCACAGCAGGCACCTGCAGGGAGAATGCAGCTGCCAAGGGGAAGGGGAGCAGGGTGATGCTGCTGTGAATGGACTGCACCTCCTGGCTGAGGAGATGAGGTAGCCAGGAGATCTCTTCAAGCAACACGTTTAAGAGGGTTTAAAGGACAGGTGCCATCACAGCAGGACACCCCACCGGCCCTGCTGCCAATGGGTACCTCTCCAGTCCGCAGTCAGACACAGAGTTGCTCAGGGCACAAACTTAATTTCCAGCAGAATATTATAAATTAATTTTCCCTGGAGAAAAAAAAGATAGCTTTTCTTTGTCACAGGGGCTGAACCTTGAAATACCTTCCTTAAAAAGGCAGAAGTTGGAATTCAGTTGTGTTCGAAATAGAAGCTTATCAAACTGTAAATATGACCATCATCCATCATGATCATCCATCAGGATTTACACCTCCTGTGATATGCAGGAATCATATCACAGGAGTTGTAGATCAGCTGAGAATCCTGAGTATAGAAAAGTTCAGAGGTATAGAGAAACAAGATTGCACCATTTCCCTGCAAGGTCAAATGCAATATCCAAATTAGATCATTTCAGGGTATGAATTAAAGAGAAACTTCAAGAAACACTTTTTTTTTTCCTGCAAAGCACATGCAGTGAAAATGCATATTTTTCAGTGGTAAAACAGTTTAAATAAACCAATCCAATAAATTCTATAAAATAATTTTGTTTAAAAAAATGACAAGAGGAAAAAAACTGTTAAGACTGCATGAGAACAGTTAAGACAGTGCCACCCTCAGCAGACCCATTCCAACAGGAAACAAAACAAACAAAACTCGGGGTGGTTCAACTTTCCCAGCACAACCTAATCAATAATCTCACACACAAACCTTGCCAACAGCCCTGCTCACAGGCAAACAAGGGACACAAACACTGCTTTCCCAGAGGGAAGGTGTCACCTCTGAGTGCATGGGAACAGCCACTGCAGACCTGTTGCTCCACACACATCTGGGGCTTCAGGCAGTGAACTCTGAACCCATACATGAGGATGTGGTGTTTGTCCTGGCTACAAACATTTCAGTCCAAACCTAAATTTCGCCATCATTCCTGCCATCCAAATTAGCCTGCTATGAAAGGTTTCCAGAGCTGCAGGAAGGGAAGGCCCACTTGGTAATACACTATTAGAACTGAGCAATGTATTCACACTCCTTTCTCTCTGAAGAAGGAACATGTGCTCTGGGAGCTCTGGCAGTCACAGTCCTGCCACATGCCAGCAGTGTCATACTGATGCAAAAATGTAAACATCACATTGATATGTAATAAATGAGATAAGAAAGTAATAATTTGCCTCAAATTGCCACTACTATAGCTTCACCTGCAGAACCTGAGTCTGTTTGGGGCAAATGTTCTTCAGAAATTTTGTAGACCCAAGAGGAATAAGGATGCCAAGAAGAATGATTAGCTGTCTAGAAGCCTTTTCAGAAAAATTGAACTAATGGAGCAGGTTGCCTTGGGAAGCTGAGGGGGTTTCTAAGAATAGGTTAGAGAACATCTGTCGGAAATGGTTAAATTATATTTGATCTTATCTTGTAGGAGGGGAAGAGACTAGCTGGCCCTTCAACATCCCTTCCAGAGCTATTTTTATGTTTCCATGACAACTCTTTTGCAGATAGATTTTTCTTTGTATCAAGGCACTAGGATACTCTAAGGTGACTCATGAAAGCAGATTTTGGGAGTTAACACCTATGTGTTAATGTGACTTGCTAATAACAGTTTTCCCCTAGGCTGATCCTTATATTAATTATTTGAGGACACTTTTTGTAATAAATCTGTTGTCATGCCGTTTTTATCCTATTCGCATCCTCCTATTGAAATTCAGCCAAGGATGGGATGACAACAGAGAGATTGCACCCAGTTTTAGTAGGATGGAGAGGAAAGAACAACATTTCCTACTAAAGGAAATTCTTCTAAGTAAGATTTTCCAACTGGAATTTGCGCAGGTATCCCGGAGTTCACATCAATGCTCTTTAAAAAGTGATGTTAGAACAAGTGGCTGGTGAGAATTTGGATTTGCATTACCTGGCCAAGATGGGGCTGTGCAGCTGCAGCCTGGGGAAGGCCCTGAGGAGGAGCTGAACACAGTGCAGAACCAGTGCAGAAGATGATGACAGTTTGGACATACTGAAAAGGGAGCCAAAGAAGAAGCTGCAAACCAAGGGACCACAAATCAGCCAGGACTGACAAGAAAATACTCAATAAGCAAATATGCTCAGCCAGGGAACGTGCTCTTGCAAGAAGTTTCTGCAACAGCACTAGGACAGAAGATGGAAGCAGCTATGGAATGACAGTGAGCTGTTCAGACACAACAGGTGAAGTGCAGGAAATTCACTTTGCCTTTTATAGACAAGCTGAAATTTCCCTCCCTAAGTGGTATTCTACACCCTCCTTATGTAACTGTAGGAAAATGTTAGCTAAACAGTCTCTGGTCTGCTACCCTGAGCAAGCTCTTAACCAGCCTGGCAGGCGGCTTGGCAATTGCCTAGCATTCAAAAGCCCGGATGGAAAATTCTGAAACAGAAGCTCTTGCCACGTAGCACATTGGCATCCTGAGGAAAAGACCTTGGCCTGGAACCAGGTCCTTCTGAGTAACAACATCAACCCCCAGGACAAGCTAGCTTGGATACTGTTTAATTGTAATTTACACACTCCTCAAACAATTTTAGGCAGTGACAGAAGCACAAGAGTATTAAGACCACCCAAGCAACCACTAAGACATAAAGACAGCAATTCTGAACTGATGTTACATGTTGTTAAAAAAAACTACCACTTGCCTTTCCCTACCTCCAAACTGTTTTTCTTGAATTTTTTCCTTTTGCCGCACCCTACTTCAGCTTCACATGACATTCCCACAGGGCCAGCCACAGCCACATGCCCATGGGGGATCTGCTGATCCCCCAATATATATCCAATGAACCTTCACAGGCCTTCTTGTCTGAAGCTGCAGTCAACCAGCCAGAGTGAAAGCTGGGCCACCTGGGCCAGGGAAGGTGTCGCACCCTGTGGCTGTTTTTATTGAGCAAGATAGCAGCAGAAACAGAGCAAGAGCTGGGCCAGATTCACATCTCACTTGGGCTAGTATTTAACTTGTGATTATATTGGTGTGCAGCTGTGGAGAGTGAGATCAAAGTGAGCTATCATGCTCGAAAGGGAATACAGAGCTGAGGCAGCTCTAGGTCAAAGTCATAGGAAAGGCACTGTGATGCTTAGTTGCGTTTACTCTGTACATTATATCATACATTGTGTTCTTCCTGCCTCTTCAGTCAGCCAGCAATCCAGAACTGGAAGTTCCTGAGGAAATGGCCTTTAGCTCTTTCACCTGTCCCCAGTGTGGCTTGTGGAGACCTCTCTGTTGCTCTGGGAGAATGCAGGACATGGGCTGGGAGAGCTGGCACTGCTGCATTCAGTCAACTTATTTAACTGCTGAAAAACTTCCCTAGCACCCAAGGAAGGTACAGAGGTGAAAATGTAATAGGCTAAAAGGAACAGTGGAGTCCTTCACAGCAACATGAGATGAAGATGCATCACTTTATTTTTGTTCTCATTCAATCCTTCCCTCTGGGAACCCGACACGTCCCCCGCACAGGACAACATCCAGGCAGCAGAAAGGGTTCCTTGACTGTGCTTCTCAGGATTACCAAGAGTAGGTGATTTCAGCTGTGACTCTGGCTACTTCAGATTAAGTATCTCTGGTCTAAGGGATTTGTTTTTATTCCTTCTGTAGTCAACAGATAGAGCAAGGCAGCTGCAAAGGGGTGATTCACCCCACCCTAAAATAGAGGGAATGAGTCATGACCAGACAGGCTTATCTCCTTTCACTGATTATAGAGAGAGACCAGACATATAGCTTAGGTGAGATGCCATGACTTTTAGTTGGCTAAAATTAAACATGTGGTATCCCACTCCATAATCACAGAGGTTCATAGGTTTCCTGGCCCAGTGATTTTTTTTTTTTTTTGAGAGATGTTTTTCCATCTTTCACTGTTGATAAAATGGTATCAGGAATTCTTGTGTATTTAGTGAAATGTAGCCCAAAAAAAGGTCTCAGCTCTCAGCACAATAGAAAATTCCAGAGGAGGATAAATAGGGCTCTAGGCAGTGGGGCATGAAGAAAATCCAGTCTAAGTTATGTGTGCTCCATAGCGACTTAGCAGAATGGGAAGTGTGTATTATTAGTAAAATGCATTTGTGGTCCCCCAGCACCACTTGCTCTTGCAGTTAAACAAACACACCATGGGACACTTTCTACAGACAGTGAACCAGCTGAATACTGCTAGAAAATGACAAGATGCCTAAACCCAGGCCTTTTACTGCAGGCATTTTGTGTAAAATCTGCAGTCTCTATTTCTCTGTGTATGTGTTAAGAAAACTCTTTCCTCCTAACAGAGAGGAGATGCAATATTTGCCACAACAGAGTAGAAATATAGCCATGCAGCTCCACGTAGCGTTTTTCAGCACGTTTTGCAGAATAATAAATAATGGCCTGTGGCATAGCTTAGGTCAAACCTGCTAAAAACAAGCAAAGTTGGTTTTGCTGGATAAGGTATTGAGCAGGATGATTATGAGGGTGAAATATGGAAGCCTGGAAAAGATTGGGGCAGTGGGATGGAGATGGAGAGCAGAGCTTCTGGCAGAGAGCAGTGCAATGCCTTTGCACAGCCAAGCACATTTCCTGCAGTGTCAATATTTGCTTTGATTGCATTTTCCGCATGACATCTGCCAAGGTGACAGAGTTGAAGAAGAGTAAAGCATATGGACAGTGGCAGTTTCTTTGGAACTTGTGATGGAGATTGAAACACCTCAGCATAAACAAAAGGCTTGTGACTCATGCTGCAAGGGACACTGTGTAGGTATAGACTAAGATCTCAAGCAACAAGGGTGAGCTGCTGCTTGGAAGTGTTTGGAATACAAATCAAAACAAATATATTTCAGCACAGCTGTATTGAAACTGGGGAGACCATTTAGCTGAAATCTCTGACAGCTGCTTGGGACCAACCACTTCTAGAACACTTGAAGCAATTTACAGTGGATGGGAATGATGGAGGTCTCCATCACTCCCAAGTTAAAGAAGAGTTAAATAACAGCATCCCAGGATCCCAGGGCTACCTGACTTGTAGACTCAGGCCACCTGGTAGATAGCTACATAAGGGAGCAATCCACTGGCTAGTTGCAGTAGTGAGGAGTTAAAATAGTTTCTTCCCCTTTCTTTAGACAAATAAATCTTTCTGTGGTTGCCTAGAAGGAAAAGCAGGCTGTGGTATGTGGACATCTGGGAGAGATTCAGGCCACCCTTTGTGGTGTGGGGGGAGACCAGTGTGGTGAGGCTGCTGTGGGCCACCTCCTGCCCCAGGCTTCTTGATGGTTTGGCAGTGGCCTTACAGTTCCTGCTTCTCTTGCAGCTGCACTGGGATGCAAAGTCCCCCAGCAGCCCACATCTGAAGGAGATGGGCCTGTCCACACCAGGTTGTTCTATATGTACCTTCCTGTCCCTGGCGTATGTGGCTTGCCAAGAAAATAAGTCTCTGAATAACCTCACGAAACAGGAATACAGAACATATCAAAGGAACAGCAGAATAATGCAATGAGTGAGTTAATAGCTCTTGGACCTCCCTTTCCAGCAGTGCTGGGTGTGCCTTCCTATTTACCTTTGACAGAGCTTTTCTCACACCGTGGGGACAAGTGGCACAGACTTTGCTTTTCTGCACAGAGGCAGGGAGGGGCCTGGCAGAGTCAGACCCCATTTAGCTGCTCAGAGAAGACCATGCTTTCTGCTGAGATGTCCCCATATGAACAGTCTCCTTGAATGTTTCCTACTGAGAGTCCAGAGGCACAGCAGCAGAAAAACACTCTGTGCTAACACTTCCATGCAGAGTTGTTTTGGAAACAGTTGAACAGGCCAAGTGTAAAAAAAAAAAGGCATTTTACCTAAAGGAAATGACTTCTGCCTGACAATGAGCTATCAGATCCCTTCCAGATGGAATTTGTGTTTTGAATCAACACTGTGCCCCAAGGAACCAGGTTACAGAGCAGGAGGCACTGACCTTGGAGGAAGCGGAAAGGTTTGCATTACTCCTCTGTGCCTGCTGCAGATCAGAGCTGACACTCCTTTAAATGGACATGCAAAGTTCAAGGCAATACAATGATAGATTTGAAAATAGACATGGAATGAAGGCACTGAAGAGCTCATTGCTTTTGGGGGTGGTTTGGTTTCTCTCAAATTGAAACAGGAACACTTAACTAGGTTATGAGCATGGGAAGGAGTCCCAGCTGCAGGAAGAACGTATAATGGGGCAGTAATTGTGATTCCAAATGCAGTGAAATCCAGTAATATCAGAGTGATGCTGATACCAGCTTTATGCACCCTGCTGTGGCATTATGGCCTGACACAGCTGTTTTCTGCATCGCCTCATTGCGCGGCCGCTCCCTCAGAGCTGGAGTCACGCCTGGCCACTGCACTCGCCCTCTTCCCTGCAAAGAGCTGGAGCAGAGCAGGGCTGCCTGCATATTATGGAGCCTGAAAGTGGGTTTATGCCTGTTTTCAAGAGAGATGTAGGAAAAAAGCCATCTTATGTTGGTAATAAGCTGTAGTTACAGGGATATTTCATCATTTCCTAGGTAAATCATATGATGGGGGAGCAGAAGGCTTGCGACTGTCCAAGAGACACAGATGCACAGCCAGCCCTGACCCCTCACTGCCTCTTTGTCCAAAGACTAGTGTTATCATGTTATCATGAGGTGAATCATAGAGCTGGTTTCCCCTGTTTTTATGAAAGATGCAAGTGGTATTGCCCATGGCTGTTACATGATCTGCTTCCTCTTTAGAATGTTCTTCCAAAAACAACATTCCTTTGATATTATCTTCTCTTTTCTCTCCTTTCCCCTTCTCCCTAATCCTTTCTCCACAGACTGGTAATTTGTCACTGTCTTCTCAGACTAAATTCCCCATCAAACCCTCCACCAGAGGAAGAGAAAAGGGGCTGCAAATATCCTCAATACTAGACCTCAAGGCTTCACACTGCCTTGCACAGACAAGCCATGTTGTCTTCCCCAAAACTTTCTATAGTCACTCCTGTCTCAAAACAGATAATCCTGGGGGATGAGGTGGGCAGTAGAGTGACTTGTACATCCCAAGAAAGCTTAGTGGGGGTGTTTGAGGAGCAGCAAGGGATCTTGTTCTGGTCTCCATCCATCACTTAATCAGGCTTGCCACTCAGTGAGCAGCTGGTAGATTTTTAATTAAAATACTCACCTCACAGCTTCTCTTTGGTTCCAGTTTTACAACACTGAAATTACCAGCAGAATGCTGTAAATAAGCTCATGTAATTTTTACAGGAGGTCAGGCACTAATTTTGACAATCTTAACTCAAACACTTTACTTTTTATATAGATGTTTTCAAACAGCTGAAGGCGGGGGACCAGGTCAGAGCTCAGAGTAGGGCAGCTTGTCAAGGGAAATAGGGCCAGGGTGAGGAGAAAACCAGATTGTATACAGTCTAGCGCTGCTGTGGTTTTAGTCTCTTAGGATTAAATAACTTCACTGAGAGCGGCCAGAAAACAGCTCCAAATGTACACTGCAGCTGCAAGCAGCGTAGGCACAGCGGGAGGAATAAGGCGGTGCCACTACGCCCAGGTAGTCACATACCTGAAACCAGTTGCCATTGCTCACGGCTAATGTCTAGACTGTGCTTTCACTCATCTCCCTCTGAGCAACCCCCACTAGCCGCTAAGAAATGTCCTCAGGGGGGTGTGGAGGAAAAAAGCCAGAGGCTCTTGCTTAAACCAGTCCTGTGCTTGCATTTCCTTCGGAGCAGTCGCCCCGACCACGGCGCACAAACCAGAGAGTAGTTTTAGACCCTCAGGACTGGTTCTCGTTTTCTGGGAAGTCAGTGACTAATCCCCGAGGAATGGTTGCGGGTGGGAGATGGCTGCTGCACAATGCCGCTGCCTCACAGCTCAGCTCGCCCCCGATGGTGGGCTGAGCACGGCTCCGGCGAGCTCCACAATAAGCACACTTCCTCGTGTTGCCCAGTAACTGCGGAAACATCGCTGTTTCTCACGCTGATCCTTCCCATCCGCCCCTGCCAGCCCAAGCGCTTCACCTCTGGCTGAACTGATTATCACAGTGATGCTGGATGAAGAGTAATCAGACAGACAACTGGGAAAGGGGTGGACCAAATTCTCCTGGTGATGAAATGCAAAATTTCTTCTCCAGGAGGACCCTAACTATCCCTGTACTGGGGAAGAAGTGGCCGTCAGAAGCTGCACACTTTCACTGATGAGGAGAGCTGGAAAGGGAAAAATGGAAAGACAAAACTTGCTTCATACTTGCATTCATACCCTTCAAATCTGAAGACCTGAATTCATCTAAACCAAGGGATTTAAAGCTCACATTTCACCTCTTGGGGCAGAGTCAGACTGAAACATCTACTCCCTTTGGCTTCCTTCTGAGTCAGTGTCAGAAATAAGAGTCTGTGTGTCGGAAAGCCCCTTGTGCTGCAGCAGTGACAGCAAAATGGGAAATCAACCTATTCCTGGAAATCCCCTGCAACTCCAGCAGCTCCAGGCTTAAGAGGGAAGCTAGAAATGATCAGTGTTGCACACCAGGAAAGACCAACCAGCCTGGAGGCTCTGACAGGTTCTGCACAGAGCACCACAGTCATGGGGGCGTGCTGCAAAACAGCAGTACTGGGAGCTGCAGGATGGTGAAGGACAGTGAGAGAGGGTGGTGGAAAGGAGCCTGGGCTTTTCCAGCAGGGAATAATCCCACAGAATGGAGATGGCTGAGAGGATTTTCCTTTCCTCCCCCAGCCTTCTCTGTGAGGCAGAAGTTACCAGGGGCCATCTGAGACTGAGCGGGACCAGCATCTGCTTCCTCTGAATTTTCATTTTGTTTATGTATGTGTATTACTGTCTGGAAGAAATGTCTTCTGCATTCCAGACAGGGATAATGAAATCCATTCAGGGCAGGCAGAATGGGGATGATGGGTAAGGCGTCCCAGACAGCCCAAGTCAAGGCCTTGGCTGTGCACAGGCAGCAGCCCAGCAGTTCCACATCATTGCCATACAGCCTCACACACAGGACTCGACCTCCTTCAGCCTCCCCCCCCCCCGCCTTGATCCCTTCACTTCTCCTCCATACAGTTCCCAAGGGAACCAAAGTGCACTTAGGAAGATGCAACTCATCATCCTGGGACTTGCTCAGGATATTCAAAACCCCTTTCTCATCAGAGTTTTTCACATCAAATTGGTTTGATAAACGTTTTGACCTCTGCATACCACTGATAAACTCTGAGGGCTGCTCCCCTCCTCCCTCTACCCTTACTGTAAATATCTTGCAGATGCTCTGCTCATTTTTGTTCTTTTACAGCCAGCTGGCAACTTTGTTGGCATGCCAAAGAATTTCGGACCTTGGAGCAAAGCAACCTTTTAGTCTTCAGCTCTGAATCTTTTCTCACCAATATGTGAATCAGCTGATAGTTTTAAGACTTCTATTTAATTTTGCCATTAGACCATTGGACAAAAAGTGTAGCCTAGAAAATGCTGTCAATTAGAATGAGAATATTAAATGTATGCAGCTGAGAAACATTATGGAAAGGGCCAAGCAAACTTCACAGAAGGTTGATGCCTTCAGACAAAATATTTAAACCAGTCTATAACATTTTATAATATGGATAGAATTTTTCTATTAAATTCCTTAGGTGAGGCTAAAAGTTCACCTGGAAGGATTTCCTTCAGTATTGAATTTTCATTTGTAGGGTATATCTCAGACACTTCCAACTCTGTTCCCATATAACAGCATTACTTTCGTCCTTATGGCATGCTAAAGATTTTCCATAGAAGAAGAAGCAATGCAGCTGACAGGATCTGCTAGGTAGTACCACTGTAGTCATCAGCATGCACAAGCTCCATTAAGACTATGAGGCTGACATCTGAGGAATGTGCACAAAATCACGGGAAAAATGTGCTGGACACAGTTGATTTGGAACCCCTGTGGTGCTGTGTGCTGTGCAAGGAAGAAAGCCAGAGAGAGAGGAATTCAGCTCTGTCTCTGTCAGTGGTGAGAAGAACAGAGGAAGCACAGGGGAGGATGG
Source organism: Polioptila caerulea (assembly GCA_013397295.1). NCBI lineage: Eukaryota > Metazoa > Chordata > Aves > Passeriformes > Certhiidae > Polioptila > Polioptila caerulea. The sequence continues at coordinate 134,191 of VYXF01006318.1, read as the reverse complement.
TTTGAGACTGGTTCAGTGTAACCTGTCTTTAATGGAGCTCATTAGTTTGGACTCTGGGCCACACAAACCCAGTCACACGGCTCCCAGGCAGCCTCAGGCACAGGCAGGGCCAGGCTGTCCTACTCACCAAGCACCACACTGGCAGATGCCCGGAGCAATAGGCTTGTCTCAAGGAAGCCAAGTTAAGCCTGTGGTTTTCAAGTGTTCCCAGCACTCCCTCCTCTCCCATCACTATCCCCATGTTATTCCCATGCGGCAGCTGGGGAAGCTCTGAAGCAAATTGCCAACGGGCACTGCCTTTTCCTCCTTCTCCACACAGACTCTTAGTGTAGTGACCTGCTCCAGCACATAATATCACATGTGGCACCATAAACATGAGTAACAGGGAGGCGTGAGGGTGACGTAACCAGAAGCGTGGGTACAAACTGGTTAGGCAGGTGTAGCTGTTGGGTAAAACATCTACAGAGTTTGGCTCTGAAATGGAGGGGTTAATATGTGAGTAAGTGGGGGAAAGTGTAATAACTTGAGGATCAACTGAACATGTTGGGGTGGACAAAGACAGGAACAGGAGTGGAAAATCAGGGAGGTCTGAGAAGCACCAGAAGAGGATGGAGCAGTGAAACTGAGGGAGAACAGCATTTTGAGGAGAGAGTTAAGCTGCTGAGTGGAGGAGAGGAACAGAAGCCAGACTGATGACTTGTCAGACTGCTCTGGAAGAGGCAAATCTAAAATGAAGTTACAGATCCTGTTTCTGAGGCAGAAGTGATTAATTTGAGTATCACTATTACTTTTATCCAGGCAACCAAACGAAAGGTTGTTTGCTGTCACAGCATGATTCAGGCATTTTCAAGAACCATTGCTGGAGGACATAGCTGAATACATCAAGTGGTTGTGTTTAACTCACTTGAGTGAATACACTGGTAAAGAAGACACTGTTTCAAAATCATTACGGTTGCTCAAGTAAAGGTTTCTGTTCCCTGCACACACAGAATTTCCACTTTCCCCTTTCTCCTCCAAATGCCATCTTTTCCTCTGACTTGTTAGAGATGGTGGTGGATAAAGAGGCAATCACAGCCAGTCAGGAGACCAAGAGATATAGGAAGCCTGCCTGACCAGCTTCTGACTCCTGGCTAGCGAAATGCTTATAGGAATGGATTCACAGACCGTGTGTGCAGAGTCAGACAGAGACACAGCTGAATTATTTGCTTCCCCTGGCTCAGCACCACCTCTGAACTACATCCCGATTCATCAGCTCCTGACAACACCCCTGGGATGAATCCCTGCCTTGCTGCAGTGTCAGCACACAGCCACCCTGCCAGTCCCCAGTAGCATCAGCCCTAACCCTTTGCCGTCCTTTGGAATTGTCCCATCCCAGTCTAAGCAGCTCAGTGAGACTTTCCCCTTCCTGTCACAACTAGTGTCAAATTGAATCAAGGTCTCAGAACATGAATTTCCCAGTCTGTCTTTACACCTTTATTTATTATCCCATCCAGACCTCAGTCTGGATGCCTTCCCCCCAGCTTATTCACATATCTTCTGACGTAGTCTTTTCCTGTTTTTTTCTTCAAGACCCAGAGCTAACTGGGTTATGAAGCCAACCAGCTTGAACCCAAGTTCTCAGCAGTGACCTCTTCACCTGTGACGTAGGGAAGTCCCGCAGCTCACAGCAAGCTAGGGCAGAGGTGCCCAGTGGCCTGACCTGCCTTATGGGTATGAGATTTCCAGCAGCAAACCAAAACCACTAAACAAAATATAAGCGTTTTGCAGAAAATACATGGCATGGTATGAACATAGTGAAGCTGAGGATTTTTCCCATGTATGTTATGCTGCCTGAAGAAGGAAGAGTTCGAGAAAAATTTAAGACCTCTAATGGAGGTCTCTAATGTCCCCTCTAATGGAGGGACAGGCAAGATGGCAATCAGGACCACTACAAGACTTGAACATCACAGTTTGATTAAATTGTGTCACTTTTTCATGGGTATGAAAGTGCCAGTGTAGCTAGAGGGCTGTAACTGAGGGGACAGAAGGGGTCTGGGTCACCTCGTTGCTGAGGCAGGGGATGCCAGGCACATGTACCCCTGCAGTACAGAGCAGGCCAGAGGAGTTACAGGTAAGGGACAGGTCAGTGAAGCAGTAAAGATTTACTATTTTGTTTACTTATTGTAACCTTGTTTCCAGCCTTGTAATGCAAAGCCAGATCCTGTTTCTTCCTGCGTAAACTCTTCCTTACTTTCTTCTTCAGCTGGAAGGAGTCCAAGTGGAACTTGGTGGCTTTTCTTTTTCATTTTTCTTTTCTGTGTTTTTTTTTTGTTGTTGTTTTGTTTTTGGGGTTTTGTTTTGGTTTTGCTTTTGTTTCCAATAACTAATGTAAATAAAGTACATCTTGGGTGTTTGCACTGTGACATCTGTTTAACTTCATAAAATACAAGGACCCACCCTTGTCTCCTTCAAGCTGAATGAAATGGGAAGCAGACAACATGGAAAAGAAGTTAAAGAAAAGCAAGACATTGTATACACAGACAAACTCTGCCAGAGGTCTTACACACTGGGAGCTGGTTCTTATCAGCCTGTGGGCACACAACCAGGCAGTCTGCAAAGTTGCTAGGACACAGACACACAACTGCAGCACCTGCAAAAGCTGTTTCGTGATTACGTGATTATGTAATACAATGTGATGTAATGTGAAACTACACCTGAAGTGGCTGAAAACCTGACTAGTAAATGTGAGGTTCAGTTTGGCATAGATCTACAGAGCATGTGTAAAAAAGCCAACAACCTCCTGTATGTGTGTGTAAATCAGGCTCTCAGGCCTTGCATTTGAGTTTGTAATACATGTTTTAGTGTAGATGGCTTTCAGCTTTGGATACTGCTCCTCTAGGTTGGACCCAACAGAGTTATTTTTCCCCCAAGAGAAGCAGCTTTGTGTGGAGCAAAAGGCAGATAAATTACTTCAGCAAGTAAGGGTTTGCATCTCTCTGTTTACCCTGTTTCCTACCCCACCAGGTCCTCAGAAGCCATTGATGGCTTTAACCCATACTGGCCACCAAGGATCCCCAGGCTATATTTCTATATATCTCCAGGAGATATTTCTGTCCTGCTGATGCCACTACCATCCAGATTTGCCCATTTCTCCCCAGTAATGCAAAGTGTAATGTAAGTCCTGTGAAAGTTATTCTGTTCTCATTTAGACCACAATCTTCATTAAGAAATCTGCGTCTCTTCTAAATCCCTATAACTTACAAAAGGAAAAAGGAAGCATAAATCAAACCTAAGTTTAAATGACCTGGAAATGGGCCTCACCAGGAAAATCTAAAATGGTTCTGTGGTCACAAGAACAATTTTCACTCCATGTTTCTGGACTTTGTAACACACCACCAAAAGCACTCGACATTGGGAAAATAAGGTCTTTTAATGGAAATATTATAGAGTTGTAATTTGCTTAGGCAGCAGTTTCTGTTAAAAGATTTCTTACTATTCTAAGGAAATGAAAAACGTGTGTTTTGGGTTCATATAAAAAGCACAGCCATTAGCAGAGAGAGGCCAGTAAACAGCAAATGTGTTTCAGCAAAAGCCTTGGTGTAGTGCTATTTTAAGGACAGCTGGATGCAAGTATAGATTGCTATGCTGAAAGACTTTAGCAGACTTGTACGGACAAGAGGTTAACTTGAAATGCAAGAGATGGCATTATCAATATTAAACGTGCTGTTTTTTTTATTAAATGAAACTGGTTTAGGACTTCACTCTGGGCTTGGGTTTCACTGCCTTACACCAGCATAATTTCCTTGTCATCAAATTTTGTCTTTGCCTATGCTTCATTGTCATTATACCATTAGACCAGCAAGCTCTTCCGTGGGACATTACCTTCACCTTAGCCTGCTTTCCAGATACTATTGCAGGCTAAAGGGACATTTTACACAAAATGGTGGAAGGCTTGATTTTTCTCAGGGTGTCCTCTGGATTACAGTCTGGAGGCTCAGGATATATCTACTTGTGGTGCCAAAGTGCCGGGGAAGTTACATGCTTATTTGCAGGATTTACTTAGTACATATTGAAGTGTGAAACCTCAGTGGATCTCTCTCAGTGAATTATATGGATCGCATTGTTGGCATAGTGGTAAAGCAGAAGCATAGAATTGCACACGTTGAATTACACTGCCAAATACTTTGAAATGTGTCAGATGAGTTAATATATACAAAATCACAATTTTTCTGCTATTAAATCCATTGGTTATCTGTCAAACAAATTATCTTAAATAGGTCTTAAACAGTTCTATGGAGAAAGAAATATTTAGAAAGGATCAGTGACTTCAGGCGTGCGTCTTTCTAAAATAGCTGTATGATCAAAATATTTCGAGGACTCACATTAAAAAGTCAGATCTTAATTTTATGTCATATCTAATACCCCAAAAAGGAGTTACCTGACACCATCATTTTGTAATGACAAATTGGTGTCAGATCTCTACAAAATCTAGCTCTAATGTTCAGTCTGAAACTGGATCCCTTTGCATTTTCAATATATCTAGATTAAACATTTAGGTCTGCTCTTTTTTTTTTAGAGAGAGTGGCCCAGCTGAAATGCTTCGACCATAATTGAAACATGCCCAAGGTCAGAGTGTTGGTGAGGGTCCAGGTTTCTAATTCTGACTCCTCTCTAATTTAAACTCCCTAGCTGATGAATTTACTCAGAATAATGAAGGCTGAAGGCTAAATGGGCTTGTGGTCATTCCTGGAAAACAAGTTGGTTTGGTGTTTTTGTTTTACTGGAAAAAATTTATATTCATCATGCTAGGAATTTAGACTGACTTGTATCATTTTTAAACACTATCACGTCAAGGAAATGGGAGGAGCCAAGAATTGTACTGAATGTCTAATAAAGTAGATACAACAACCGAAAATTAGCTTAAGCAAGAATTGTCTAACTGCAATATTCCTAGTTAATAGTGAGCACAATCATGTCAGACAGCTAATGGTTTTCAATAGCAGCTCACTTGCACACCCACACAGCCCTAAGCAGTGTGCAGGCGCCCTTTCTGGCATGTCTGCAGTCCTACCAGGGCTGCACTCACCATGGGTTTCCCAGTTACAAATGCATCGTGCCTGGCTGAAGCAATGCAGGACGAGCTGACCTGCCGTGTGAACTTCTCATGGTTGTTTTTGTGATGTCTGGACCCTGTGGAATGTGTAAGTTTCCTGTTTCACCAGTGTACCATGACTTGCATTTTGGGTAGGGGAACATGTAAACATAATTAGATGGCTGGCAGCTACAATTCCCTTTGAAAATGCTGTCAAGATTTTTCATTTCTATTTTATTGGGGTGGATTACTCTGATATTGCTCGAGGCTAACTTGTCTATTGACTTAAGAATTTGGGAGTTTCCCAGCACAGTTTATGGGTTGCATGTGCCTGTCTGTCCAGAATAAAGGTGATGCAGAAACTATATGATTTTCACAAGTCATGCACTCTTAATTTTAAGCTAGAAAAAGATGTGACGTGTCATCTGGCTTCTTTCTGGTTTTTCTCCCAAGTATTAAGATACACAGCTTTCAAATACCCACTAGCAGCAGGGTCTAGTCTTTCATAACTCAAAAAACATGTGTGTTTCCCTGCTGAGGGTGATGGGCTGAAAACAGTGATTCTGCTCCCAAAGCAGCCTCCTCCTCTGTCGATGCTGATGCTCTCCATGTCGAGGCTGAACAGAATCAATGTAAGGCCAATACATTATCGATCACCCTCTGGGCAGGCATAACAAGATTCACAGCCTCAGGGGCTGCACGAAAAGGACAAAGGGATTGACAAAGGGCAAGGACTGTTGCTGGAGATCAGCAGTGCCCTCTAATTAGATGCATAAATATCTGATTTTTTGTAGAAACTGCAAACTGGGAACACCCTTTTCATCTACCTTCCCACTAGCTGGGAAGGAGATGCAGGCTCCTAGTGTCATTGCCCTTTACATTTCTCAAAATAAGAGGACACCAGAACTTGTAAGGACTCTTAACAGCATGTCTTCACAGTAGTTCTCTTGAACCAGATAAGGATTTACTGCCCTGTCTGTGCTGGGGGAGGAATATCACAGGCAGACTGATTTCAATGCATCTCTCTATGCCGACTCTGACTGCACTGAATAGACAGAGAGGCTTTGCTAAATTGCTTTTCCAGAATATCAAGGAAGGAATTTAAAAACCAATAGGTACAATGAAGATATACTACTAACTTATCTTCAGTCTCTTGCAAAGCACTCATAAATGAGCTCCTAAAGCCAGCCTGTGAGAACTGCTTGATGGCTGCTGACAGGGGTGTGCATTGATATCCACAAAACCCAGGATGACTTTTCCTTGTTTTTCTCCTTTTGTGTCATGATAGAGTCCCTTTTTCTGCCACTATGTTCAATAGAGAGGCCTATTTTATTTAACCTTTGAAATATGTTTTCTCCTTTCCATTAATCAGTTCTGGACACATATTATAATAGAATCTGATAATGGTTTGGGTTGGAAGTGACATTTAAGATCATCTCATTCCAACCCCACTGCCATAAGCAGGGATGCCTTTCACTAGACCAGGTTGTGAAGACTTGTGAAGCCCCTGTCCAGATTTCTTGCAGGCTCCTTGTAGGTACTGGAAGGTGCTACAAGGTCTCTCCGGAGACTCCTCAAGGCTGAACAGCCCCATCTTAGACTCTCCTCACAGGTGAGAAGATGCTCCAGCCCTCTGATCACCTTTGTGGCACTTCTCAGGATTCACTCTGTGTCGTTCCTGTGCTGGCCCCAGCCCTGGGTGCAGAGCTCCAGGTGGGTCTCAGCAGAGCAGAGGGGCAGAATCCCCTCCCTGCCCTGCTGCCCACGGGGCTCTGGATGCAGCCCAGGATGAGATTGGTTGTCTGGGCTGTGAGAGCACATATTGCTGTGTCATATTGAACTAGTCAACCAAAAGACCCAAGTCCTTCTTCCCACATCTGCCCTTAATGAAATTATGTTGCCTCTTGCTAATCACCTCCTTATTTTCCATGTGACTTAGCATAATTTCCAGGAGGATCTGCTCCATGATCTTGCCAAGCACTAAGGTGAGATTGACCCATGTTCAGTTCCCTGATTCTTCTTTATTTCCCATTTAAAAAAATGTGGGTTATCTTTCCCCTTTTCCAGTCAGTGGGAATTTCACAGGACTGTCACAACTTTCCCAAAAATAATGGACAGTGACTTAGTCACTTCATCTGACCGTTTCCTTAGGACCCATGGATGCATCTCAGCAGGCCCCATGGACCTGTGCATCTTCACATTCCTTAGTTGTTCTTGAACCTCATCTTGTCCTACAGCAGATGGCTCTTCATTCTCCCAAACCCTACTTTTGCCTTCTGTGACTCAGACAGTGTGGCTGGAGCAGTCACTGGTGGAGACTGAGGCAAAAAAGTCATTGAGTACCTTAGCCTTCTCCATATCTTTGGTAACCAAGTCTCCTGTTTTCTTCTGGAGAGGCCTCACATTTTCCATAGTCTTCATCACCGATGTACCTGTAGGAGCTCCTCTTGTTGTGCTTGATAACCCTGGCCAGATTTAATTCTGTTAGGGGTTTGGTTTCCCTAATCCAATCCCTGGCTGCTCAGGCCATCTCTCTGTACTCCTGCCAGGCTAAGGAGTCTTCATTTCAAGTTCAGGTTGATCATGTTACTTACATAAACCAAAAACACCCACAGCTCAAAAAGCACATACAGCTCAACTTTTAGGGCAGAGTTACAGATATTTCCTACTTTCCTGGTGGCAAGGCCAGCATATAGAGTCCCTAATATACTCTCTGCTGAGAGGTGAGCTCACAGCTTTCCCAGCTGAGCTGACAGACTTGTTTGGGAGGCCATAACTGTATACATTTTTGCAGTACTGGGAATTTAGAAAAGTATTGGAAAGTATAGGAAAATTCCTAATTATCTGGAAAATACCTAATTATATTTGGAAATTATCTAGGTAAAATCTTCCCTTCTTTTCAAAGTCAGAACCAGCATGGTTCTTATTCCAGTGTGGAAGTTTTGCTGGAAAATGGCCCTTGTATTTTTATAGATGATCCAGATCAGGGTTATCATTAGCTTAAGAGTTTCCAAACATGCTCTCCCAACCCCTTCTCCTCCTCCCAGGCTACCAGCAAAACCTGCAAAAACTTGTAAAGTTACAGAGGGATCTTTTACTTGAGGCTGTGCAGGAGAATTTTCTGAAGCAGTATCTAGCTAGTGTCATACCCATTCTGCTTTTCCACCCAGGATGAAAAGTGTAGGAAATTGCAGTCTAGACCTAAATTCCTAAGCAACTTCTTTTTGTTGACTTTGAAAAAGAAACTACATATGAGTGACGTCTTTAGAGCAATTAGAGAGGTTCTCCAGTGTCATTTGTTGTTACTTGCACATTTTTATTTTAAAACACTTAGAGAACACTTGGATCTAATCACAGTCATGAAGTATTTGTCTCTCCCAGATTGTTACTCCTCAGAGGCAGAGGGTAGACTGATGGAGGCAGATCTCAGCCTATGGAAAGGACCAGTTGTGCCCTACAGATCTCAGTTAATCACAGCACCTGAATTGCAATTATATTTATCAGCAACTGGGTATGAATATGAGGTTTCTATTAAAAATCTTCTTTGGAAACATCAGAGTTTATAAATAGAAGACAAGTCTGTCATGATTAGATTGACATTCCCTCATACAATTTTTCCTCTTATTAAAAAGTTTATTTGTGATTTTCCCAGTAAATTTTTTCAATGGTAAGAAGCAAACCAAGCAAAGAATGTTACTGTATTTTTATTCTACTACCATTGCAAAAATGCTATAACTTCTACAGCTGTTTGCAAATAAACAAAAAAAAGGATAAAGATCTACAGGAAAAAAAAAAGAGATGGATGTATTTTTATAGTTACAAGTGACAAAAGTGAACATTCAATCTCATCACAGGTGTAGCCTGTATTTCATAAATTTTTTCAGTTAGCCTTTTACCCAGTCCAATAACTTGCAAGAGTTCACACTCATGTCCTGGAAGGATATCCATCTGCCTTGAAAATTCCTTTTTGGATTTGTGCTGAATCAGAGGGGACAGCAACTACTTTCCTCTAATCTAGCTTCCTCCCATCGCACCAGTCTGAGATATTATTGTAATTTACACATATTCAGAGGTGTCCTTTCATTGGCAGAGCCGTGTAAATAAGGTTTAATATAAATACAACAGAGTCTGAAATGCACAAATAACCAACATTCTAAGTATGCATACGGCCAGCTATAGCTACCTGATGTGCTAGTGGAGAAGCCTGGTGGCAAACTGTTCTATTCCATTATGAAAATTGTGCCCACTTTGGCCTACCAGAAAATGGGAATTTATCCTCAGTTTTGATATTCTGTTCACAATCCTTTTATCTTCAGGACTTGCTCAAGTGCCCTTCTGCTTTCCAAGGTAATTAATGGGGGAAGTGAGGAGATCTGTGCTCCAGAAAGGTAGTATGTTCTGGGAAGAGAGTATATTTTGAGGGGTAAGCCTGTAAAATTAGTCAGAAAGACATAAGCTTTCTTTTTTTCTGGTTGTCAGCTCTACAGTATAAAGCTTCTCATTCAGTATAAAGCACTCAAACGTGGGTGCAACTCTAGATGTATTAATTAAAACATAGTCTTCAAAAAGATCAGGTCACCCGTCTAGAAAAGCTGAATCTCATCGTGGAAGCTGCCGTCTCTGCCACAGTTCCTGGGAAAAAACAATGGATGGAAGGGGAGAGAGGGGAGGAGGAGAGAGAGGCAGCAGCAAAACAAGAGTGGGAGAAACAGAGGCAAACAGAAGGGAACAAATCCCCCAGGGAAAAGAAAACACAGGTTATGGAAGAGGGCAAAGGGATGAAGAGGGAGTGTAAAGGAAAAAATTCAGACAGAGAGCAAATGGGTTGGAGACTGAAAGACAAAAGCTGTGGGGGAGGGTGGTGGAGAGGAGGAACTAGAGTAACTTATTTAATCAATTATTTTTGTTACTAATGGAAATCTTCTTAAAAAACCCTAATGGATGAAAGGTCCTCTCAAAAATTTACACATGCAGTCTGGAAGGGCTTTGAATTTATTTAGATGCATGACTATGAAACCCAAATTGTACTCTGATCAGTGAAGAGAACTGTCAGCAAAAATGATGTTTAATGGCTTGACACTAGTAAGGATATCCTGCATACCTAATTTATAGCTCTGAGGAAATAGACTATGCAAGAATCTTATATACCAAAATTCCAGTTTAATAGACACAGCCTATATATTCAACAGAAATACATACAGAAACGGAATGTCCTTCTTATATTCTTTTACTATGGATTTCAACTCAGAGCAACAAAATCATAAGATGTGTTCCTATGGATGAAAATTTAGATTAAACATAAATTGGTCCTGCTGATTAGCTATCTATAGAGTCTCAACCTGCCACAACTTGGTATGATGAGAAACACTCAGTCTCTTAAGCACATCTTCAGAGCACTTCTGTAGCAGGGAAAGGAAAACCTCAGAATGGTGCATTTGTACAAAATAAAAAGATAGAAGAATATGACTATGTGTTGGAGTGCTTTTGATTTTATATAATACACATACCACCACAGGTTTTAGGTATTTTTCTGTCATTTATGCATCACATTCTTAATCACATTCTTATATTTATAATCTGTTCTATTTTAGTATAACTATTTTCTTGAGATGAAACTACCTAAATGTAAATGTTTCCAGGGCTGGTCCTTAACTGATTTTAGTATCATTATCAGTTCTGGCCATCTGCTTTTTCTCATTCTAATTCTGTAAATGAATGTCCTTTGAGAATTCCAAGAACCAGAAAGTAACAATGAAACTCTTCTGCAGTTCCAGACTGAATACTCTAACAATTATTAGTTGATGGGATAAGCAGTAAAAGGAATTCTCATTGACAGTATAAATTACAAGGATAGTTTGCTTTTACTGAAAAGTATTATAACATATCTGTGCAAAGATGTGGCTGGCTTAGCTGTGTGCTTAGCCAGTGTTGAGCTGGTCTTTGGTGATGCAACCTAACCCAAAGAACAAGTACATAATCAGATAAGTAGTTCTGTGTTAACGGTACATCAAGATTTTGGATTTTTAGGGGTTCCACTTAATTTATTTTGTTTTGAAGGCCATAGATTCCAAGTTGGTAAGTAAAGAGATTTAAAAACCCACAACCAATGAAAAGAAGCTTTTAAATCTGCCATCGATACTGGTATGGCTAGAATGCTGGTGAAGGATATAGTCAGGAACTCAGGATTCAGCGCTTACTCAGCTTTTGTTAGCACTCCCATTATTTGTTTTAACCTAAGGATCCAGCCTTTACTGTTACTGGGAGCTGTAACCATGTAAATGGAGGCAGAACTCACTGCTCAACCAGAGACAGATGTAATATTAGCCAAAACAAAAAATGGAGTACATGGATAGGTTCTTATTTACACCATGGCAGGAAAAGCAGTGAAAATGTAATTGGAACTGCTACTGAGGAATTTAAAATATAGTATACATTTATATACAAATTTTACCTGTAAATGAGAATATAATCTATTGTGCTAGATTAAATTGGCCCTACATTTAGATTTTTTAATTTTTTGTAATTTTTTCACTAAGTTCTTGATGAGTAAATATCCTCAGAAAATAAATGTTGATGTTATATGCAATTCCGTATACAGCAAGAAGCCCACAAAACAGAACTCTGTGTTAATCTCCTTACCCTGAGACTGATCACAAATGGACAGTAAACTGAAGGAGAAAGACTGTTCTCTGACTATCCAGGACAGGAAGAAGTGGGAAAAAACCCAAAACAAAATACAAAACACAAACACAAACCAAACCAAAGCAAAACCACAAAAAAACCCCTAAACCAAACTAAAGCATAAACAGTTATAAATTGTATAATATTTCTTATTGATGTCAGGTAAAAATTGCAACATTATTAAGGATTTTTTAAAACAAATTTTCTTCGTTCAATTACATCTTTCATGAGGAACATCACATTGTTCACTAACCTGCTGGACTAGTGGAGCAGAAAACCATTCCTGATGGATAAATGCTTCTTTGGATATCAGGTGTATAAAGAATTGTATACTGCTTTGTGGATTAAATTCTGCTAAATACTGATGGCAATCTCATTCCATCATGAATTGAACTGAAACCTAAATGCCTTTTGGCATGGCATGGATTCAATTTAATTTGATACAGCTCTCACGCATGTGTACCATGCAACCCTCCCTCCTCACATGCAGAGAGAGGATTTGGAAAGGTATTTGCTGTAGTGTAGAAGATAAAGGGAATGTCCTAGTTCTGCTTCCTAAACTGGGTTAAAGTAATCACATTTAGAATAAGTCAGGAAGCTTGTACTGTGTCTGCATTAACATTAAAGTTTGGTGTGGCTACAGAGTTGATCTCCCATCATTTTGGTTTGACTTGAAGAGCAGCTTTGGTGGATATGAATCACAGAATCACAGAATCAGCTGAATTGGAAGGGACCCACAGGGATCATCAGAGTCCAGCTCCTGGCCCTGCACAGCACACCCCAAGAGTCACACCAAGGGCCTGAGAGCAAACACTTCCTGAGCTCTGTCAGGCTGGTGCTGTGACCTCTGCCCTGGAGAGCCCATTCCAGTGCCCAGCCACCCTCTGGGGAAGAGCCTTTTCCTGATATCCAACCTAAACCTCCCCTGACACAACTTCAGGCCATTCCCTCCCTGTCACTGGTCACTGTCACAGAGAAGAGATCAATTAGATTCAGAAGAAGGTCCATTCCAAATGCCTATTAAACATTCCAACTCCTTGGAAGCATGGAAGGAGCAGAGTAGAGGGGTCTAAATCAGCATTCTTCTTTTTGGATGTCTTTGAACCACCCATTTTGTGGAGAGTTTGCTCTGGGGACAAGGCCAAATGTTGTCTAAAGGAAAATCTCCTAGCTGGTGTAGTGAAACTATGGGGACCTAAGCCTCAAATGTCTTGCTAAAGCAGGCATTGGCAGTGATTGTGCCAGCTGGGAGGGTGTATCTCACTGAGCCCTGCTATTCATTGTATAATATTCCTTCCTCATTGATGGAAAAAAGGTCTGATTTGACGTATTTGAAGGACAGCATGTGAGACACTCAGGTTCCTGAAACTGAGAGCAGAGCCTTGGGAAGGCGTGGTGCTGAGAAACAGGTGAAGAGAAGTTCAAAAGCTCTGAGAAAGCTCTGGCAGAAGTAAAAGTGAGCATGAAATTCAAAGGCAAGACTGCCATTACAAAGGGAATTTCTCATTCCATGAATTAGATTAATAAAAACTCTCAGGGCAAAGGGACCTATTTGCTTTCTTCAGAAAATATAGTTCTTCAAACAAATCTCTCAAAGCACTGGCTGTGGTGAAGGATGAAGTTGGCACCAGAGACTGAATCTTCACCAGTCTGCCTCTCATTCCAACCAGATACTATCTCACTGCAGCCTTTGAATAATGCATCATCCAGATATAATAATGGTGAATGTGATTCCAATTTCATTCTGCATACTACTTCATATACAAACTGGACTTTGAATACCAGATGCAGGATTCTGTAATACATGGCAAGGCTGAATTTAAGAGTGATTTAATTGTGATGTGTTGACCCAAATTGAAACTTACTGTATATCTAATGAGAGAAGAAGTTTATGAAACTTGATCCAAAAGGCAGAATAGCAGAGGCTAAGACTTTTGCCCAGCAGGATATCAGTTCTTGACAGAGATCAAGTATGGGCCCAGATAATGACAGAAAATACAAATATATCCAAATACAGAGCATCTTCATTCAAAATATTTACAAGTAATAACTTTAGTGTACCATTTAGCAATCTGGTTTAAATATGGCTCCTCAGGGACAGCTTCCTAGAGAAAATTAAGTTGTGGAGTTTGGAAGGCTCATTTGAAGAGGGAAGGTGACCTACACTCTTTTAAAATAAAATGACAGAAAGTGATAGTTTAGGAACCATTTTGTAAGCTTTCATGTGCACAAATGTCTTCAAGACTCTTCCGTTCTTTGAATTTTCTGAAGAAAAACATCTTGGTTTTGCACATGATTGCAGAAGCAAATGCGGACAAAAGGCAACAATGTTATTTTAAGGTACTTGGGTTTTATTTCATTGCAACAACCACCAAATATTTAATGTTCAAAGAAAAAAAGGTGTACTGTATGCATCTGTCTCCACTCTTCAGCATCCAATTGCAGCTATAATTTTATTACTCAGCTACTTAAAATGCAATTGACAACATCATTACTCCTAAGGTGTATGCGCTGTGTATTTGCAAAGATATGTGTTTTCAAATTGCAGAGTAAAATAAAATGACAAGCAAGTACCCAAGCAAGCAATTCTTTCTTAGTTATTTTTGTGCTTTATTATTTTATTGTAAATTGTTCCATTCCTTTAAGTAATAATTTCAACCTGAGGCTATGGTTTCTTGTCTTTTATTTTTAAACGTAGTTAAAAATTTATTAATAAACTGTATTCATATCCTTCAGTAATTGTATTTTTACTTTCAGGGCATCAGAAGTAGGGCAGCTGATTAGAAACAAATGTTCCAAATGTCTGTATTTAATGATTCTTATTAATCCTGAAAACTAGAGTTATTGAAAGCAGCACCAAATTGTCAGCTGGGCTCCCACTGCCTCAACCTGCAAGAACAGACTTCGGTGCCCAGGAAAAGAGCTACCAGGTTCCAGAGTCAGGCTCTGTATTTCCTTAGGGGTCAGTACCACCAGAACATTTTTGTAAAAATCAAATTGTTCTGCCTAAGTGGCACTGTCAAAAAAAGAAAAAAAAAAGCTTTTTTCTAATTTCTTGAGCAGCAGTTCAAACTCAAAAAATAGTTCTTTCCTCATAAAGAATGGGTAGGAACAAATTGAAATCAGTATGTTTTGTTTCTTGAAAGACAACAGTAAGACACTCGAAGATTTTGCTGATTCCAGTTAGGAGCTGAAGATAAGAGTCTTAACTTCTAGAAACTCTGCGTACCATCAGTCATAACAGCCCATGGTTTCACGGTAGATTTTAATGGATTTGGGCATAGCTAGGCACCTCTCAGCACAAACAGGATCTGCCCTAAATCCAAGCACATTTAACCCAGCATCAGATCAGCACATCTATCACATAGTGTTCACACTGATGTGCGCAAGGGACCTAAGTTCAGAGAAAATAAAGGCTTGTGGTATGTTTGGCATAATTGGAAAGCAGCAGATGGGTTTGTGTTTCTCTGACTGAGAGAGAAGAGTAATATTTGGCCTAGACTCAGTCACAGACCCTTGAAATGGGTGTGTGTGTGGGAAGGAGAAGGGGGGATCAGCTGGCTGGCGACCACGGACCGTTTGACACAACCCTCACAGAAGATGATGTGATCCTGTGGATCATTCCACGGCAGGTAAGTTATTTCTTCCAGAAGAAAGGCCAGAGGAGCCTGCTGAACAGGTGAAGTGAGGCTGCTTTAGCATTAGGCAACGAAAAGCCTGAGACTGACTATTCAACCAAAAGATTAGGCACTCAGTGTAAAACTGTGAGAATAGAGGACATTTCAGCAACACACTGTACAGATACATGATATTGCAAGTGAGAAAAATTCTACTAGACAGAAGAAATCATTTTAAAGAAATCATTCCAAGAAAGCATGAATGATTTCTAGTGAGTAGAGTGAACTCATACTCTGGATAATATGGCTTTGGCATTTTTAAACTTTGATAATGCCAAAGCCAGACCTCATCACTTCATGAAACTCTACCCTCTGGTCCATATTTGTAAACTTCTAAGTACAATTGTATTCCTCTGTGATGTTTTGGTTTGTTACAATCTTTAAGGACTGCCACACCATGTTAAAGATTTACTCTCACTCCTTTGTTTGCTATTTATTTGGTGGTAATTAGATGCTTCATTTGTAGAAGTCCTTAAGAAAAGCCTGTCTGCTGGAGCAGGATTACCTAAGGTTTATATCTGTCCTTGTGCAAAGTGCAGAAATCTCACATGTCTCCACACTAAATCGCAGTCTTAAACTTGGATCCCATCCCACTTTCCAGCCCTTTGATATTTTTTCTTGTGATCCAGGATAAACGCTGTAGCCATCTCCGAGAAGTAAAAAGGAACGTCTGACGCTCATTTACACCAACCCCAGCAGAGGCAAGGGCCTTTGCATGCAAATATGAATGAGACCCAAAGTTTGATTATCATGATACAGTGAAAATAATCTTTGGATTTTCTTTTCTCTTTTTCTTTTTATACAAGTTTTAGTAGGGTCTGAAACCCTCTGCATCAGAGAAGCATTTTTAAAAACAAAACAGATGACTGACAAAGTGAGATCCAGTTCCTCTGAAGATTTAAGGAAACTTCTTTTCCAAAACCTGGAAGAATGTCAACAAAGATAGAATGCATATGGGATTTTGAACCTCCACAACAAAATCAGCAGCAGAAATTTTGTCATGGGAATACAGTGTGGGACAGAACCAGAGTTTCAGCTTTCTGACGCCAAGTGCATTAAGAAATCCTGTGAAGAGCAAAGACGAAAAATAGGCAGTCTGAAATTCGCAAGGTGCTTGGCTTCTCTGTAATGCAAATAGTCATATAAAATATGCAGGAATGTGGTTTTTTCAGGTTTGAATAGGAAGAGGAAATTGATTTACAAATTCTGGCTGGAATAGGAACCTTAGAGCAAGACTAACGACAAAGCAACTCCCCGCACTCCTGTGTGGAGTGTATACTGCATGTAGCTGCCTCTTTCTGTGGGAACTGCTTTGACTTTTGTGCTATTACAACATAATCAAGGTGCTCAACAGCGTAATTAAATACTAGGAATCTTGCTCTTTAGTGATCCTGAGATTAGTATAATCTTCTTCTTGGTCGTTCTTGGGCAACAGGCCTTTCAGGACTTTCAGCAGTGGGCCTTCAAAGGGCCCTTTATATTTGTGGAGGACTGGAATTCAGCTCTGCTCAAGGTATTTTCTCCCTGTCTGGGGTAGTCTGGTGGCTTCACACAGGGGTTCCCATCTGGCTTTTGAGAAATCTCAGTCCTCAAGCTTTCAGGGAAGCCTCTAGGCGCAGGGTCTGGGTAGACGCTTTTCTCCTAAGTGATCCTGGTTCCCATCTATATCTGTGAGGCCAAGCAGAGAGGAAAATCTTCCTCTCGCTTGTAGAAGAACGGAGAAAACTTGAGCACGCCCATATGCACAGAATTTCCATGGCCCTGTGCAAGAGTGAATGCAGCAGTCCTAACTCAAGGACAAAGCAGTAGATGCATTAAGAGTATTTTTGGTACTGTGAAATGCACCCTGTTGATTCTAGGACAGGCTTTTAACAAAGGTTTGTTCTTTACCTCCAGAGGTCTTGATGTCTGTTTGCTCAGTTGTTTTTCTGCTTTATAAGTTTTTCTATGAGAAGAAATTAAATATTTTTTCCTTTTTAAATTTAAAAAAGCAGAGATGCTATGCCATTTCAGGCACAGTCTGTTTGTATAAGGAGTGTGTAATTCTCTTTTGTTGTTTCCACGAGCTTGTACTTTTAAAATACTTTCAGAATTAAATATGTTATGGGGTAATTCTGGGGCTCTGTGAGAAAGCTGCATTAGTGAGAAGCTCACTTCCATGCAACACAAAGTTGAGTTTGTCCCTACAGGGAAGATATACAAAATAAACTTATTTTACATTGGATGTTGGTGAAAAGGCAAAAAAAAAAAAAAAAAAGTCTTCCTAGTTAAACTTACATAAATCACTTTCATATCAAAGACACTAACATGCAAGAACAGATTTCCATAATAATGTGAGAAAGAGAAAAGAAAAAAGAAGACAATTTCTACTCCTTGTACTTAAGAAGGATTGCTATAATACTGTATATTCCAGTAGCTACAAACTAAGATGAAAAGTATAACCAGAGGCAGTCCTTTCTCTCACAGGGAAAGAACAGTAAACTATATTTCTGTTCCCTCCAAACTGGGACATCTATTCAGTCCCACTCAGGTAAAGCTGCTGTTTAGGGCTGGCTCTCCAGGGTTCACCTGATCTCTGCTGCAAAACCACTGGAGGGTTTAGTAACACAAACAGCCTGGCCTCCTCCCTTGTCTCCTGATTTCTGCTCCTATGGCAGAGGAGGAATATTCAGATTTAAAGGGCAGCCCAGCCTCACAGTGCCACTTGAGGCCATGGCAAAGCAGGACCCTGTGGTATGGGAAGAATCACAAAGGCAAAACTTCACTTTCCAAGAAATGTCACCCGGGACTGTGAAGAGGTTGAATTATAAACTGGGGCTCCTTGCAGAAAGGTGTGCAAAGGTGAGTGCAAATGTAAAAACCATGAGAAAGAAGAATGGTTGTTGGAGGTGGAGGAAATCCATCTTGAAATAATCTAGATAATTCCCTGCAACTATTACTGGATTTTTCCTTCACTCTTTGAAAGTTCAGTTCAAAGTAAAAGAAGTCCCTAGGTAGGCTTTCCTCTCTCTGAAGATTCTGTCTCATTTAAGAGCCTAGTTTGAGCAGCTCCAGTTGTGAGTTTTTCAGTTTTTAGTGTTTCCCTGTGTTGACCCTGTCAGGCTCACTGCAAAGAGCATGGAAACAGTAAAGGCAAAAAATTCCCAACCAAGTTTTCTAAACACACCATATTGTGAAGAGCCATCAATCACCTCCTTTCTGTGCTAACAAGTTATTAAAAAAAGAAAGCGCTGTGGTGGAAGCAGATAAAAATGACACTTTTTAACTGTCTTACTTGTTACCACAGTGATTCTTGCATTTTTAGGGGACATCTGCTGCAAAGAACGAAAAAAATCTTTTACTCTAGGCAAAGGACAGCCTGGAAACAAAATCATGTCTTAAAATCTAACCTAAACTTTCTTTAAATTGTACTTCAGTGAAAAATAACAGCCAGGATTAGTAAATCAAACTACATTCCAATTGAAAATAATCAAAGCAGAACAAGTCCAAGAAGGGAACTGAAATAGAGCACTTAGAGCTTATAGAACAGGTTTAGGCTGCTTGAAGGGATAGCAGGAAGTGATCAACCAGCTCAGGAGTGTGATTTCCTTAGCAAATAATTTCTAGGTGGAGATGTGGCCAGTGCTTAGTGTTCTGCTAAAGGCAGTAGCTAGAAGCAGGAAAAAAATAAATTAACTAGCCAAGAGCAGCATAAAAAAAAATTAACTACGACAAGGCAAGCTAATTAGCAGATGCTATCAAGACAGAATAATAAGATTTGATTAAAGACATCTTTAAGTCACTTCCAGGTCTCACCCTTATGGAGAAGTGGCTAGGAATAAATAGGTGGTTGCATTACATCCTCGCTGTGGGCAGCCAATTCCAAGTCAAAACTGAGTGCAACCTCTCACATTTTCCAGGAGACTGAGCAGAGGAGGGCATTCTCGTGCTCTCCCATCCTCACATCATGCCTGCTGCAGAAAGGAATGGAGGGGCACAGGAAGGGTGTCACACAGCCAACATGCTAATATTTAGATTTTGAGAGAAGCTGCTCGTGTAGGATGTACTTTGCCTCACAGATTTAGTCCTCTCCATCTAGCTAACAATTTATGTTAGCTTACGTTGAGCATTTAATGAAACTCAAGGAGATGTGTTTGCCCCAGAGTAGAAGAAGCACAGGTGGAAAAACATGACTATGACAGAGTACTGTAGCACAACGAGGGCAAAATTTGGAAGAGAGCTGAGCTCATCCAGCTCCCAGCCTCGTCCTCTGTCTGCAGAGGCTCCAGCCACAAAATTACACAGGAGTGTTTTGAATAAAAGGCAGTGGCCAGCCCTTGGAAGGGGACCCAAAAGGGGGCTCAGGAAAGAAGAGATGAAAGGAGACTAACCTAGAGGGCAGTCAGGCTCTGAGACCCAGATCAGCTTGGTTTGATGCACTTAAGCTTCCTGCCGCAACACACCCCAAAGCCTTTACCTTGGTCCACAGCATATATGATGAACAATATTTCTCTGGGAAGTACTAAATACCTATTTTCCACTTTTCAAGAACTGAACATTTTATGATACTGTAGACAGAAGGTACTATCAGTTATTCATGTGTCATTTTATATGTTCACATCCCATGCAAACATACCCAAACTGCATCTTAATATATACTGGCATTAAGAATGGAAATAAAAATCATACTTGGTCAAACTATGCAAATGCAAGAGATAATGACTAAGTAACATTTTCAGGTTAGTCACACGTGACTACACAGACATTTGCTGGTGTTGCTATAAGTAGGCAAGAGACTTTCTAACAATACTGTACACATTTATTTGGCTTTTAAAAATTACAGGATTCAAAGACAACTCAATAGTAAATAGAACATGTTTTACAGGGAAAGTTTGATTTTCCGTTTTTTATTGGTTTTGTGCAAATTAAGTTCTTATCATTAACTATATGAAATTAACATTTTGAGGTGTGTCTTTTTAATGGAAAAAAAAAAAAAAAAGGAAACAGTGCTGGCACAATAATGGCTGTTCTGAGACACAAAATACATGCAGAACAAATTGACCACGGTAACGACTGCAGATTAGCAGAGGAAAGTATACTTCTGGTGATAATCAAGTGTATTTGTTTAATAACAATACTTGCCACGATTACAATAATGACCTAAAGTTTTGAAGTGCTCATTTCCTCCCTGTACTGTTTGCCACTTCAGAAGGTGAGGGTACTGTTGAGAACAGAGAAGATAAGAGCGATCACAGAGATTAAAGAAGTTCTCAGTCAGGGAGCCCAGCTGCCGTCAGTGGGACCAGACGATGGGAAGCAGCTCTGGCAGGACACGATGGGAAGCAGCTCTGGTAGGACTCTTGTGGTGGGATGATGGGCAGAGGCTCATTTTATGGGTTAACTCGTGGACAGAGTGTGCAAGGTCTTGCATAGGTGATCTTTTTGGTGAGATATCAAGGTGGTTTGCCATTGGCTCGACAGAAAACTCAAGAAAGGGTGCTCCAGAGGTTCAGCCTTGAGAAGAAGGGTTTGGCCTACACAGGAAACAGACTCCTAGAGCACATCCAGTGAATCAGAACCTTGATACTGCTATAAAGCCCACTTGTGATTCTCTGACCTGTAAGCCCCTATGTAGCCAAACACTATACCAGTCATTAATTTGGATCCTGAACAAGAAGTAGCCTGCTTCTCTTAATTCTCAAGCAATTCTTTCTACGTAGAGGTCTGACAAAGGGGCATTTGACATATAGGGAAGCTTTGGGGAGAACCAAAAGGCAGGACTTCCCTCATGTGCTGAAGCATTTGTGTTTCTTTAAGAACTTGACACAGGTTTGGCTCCTGCCACCTGTCCCGAGCTTTATCCTGAGGAGATCCTAAGGCATCCAGAGATGGCAGTGGACTGGCACCCACCTCTAGCCTGGGGGAGACTGAGGGGAGACCTCATTGCAGTTACAACTTCCTCACGAGGGAAAGGGGAGCGGCAGACACCGATCTCTTCTCTGTGGCGACAGCGACAGGGTCTGAGGGAAGGGTGTGAAGTTGAGTCAGGGGGGGTTTATCAGGAAATTGGATATCAGGAAAAGTCTCTTCCCCAAAGGGTGGCTGGGCACTGGAATGGGCTGCCTAGGGCAGTGGTCACAGCACCAGCCAGGCAGAGCTCAGGAAGCGTTCGGAAAGTGCTCTCAGGCACACGGTGTGAATTTTGGGG
>VYXF01006318.1:56090-111866 GCA_013397295.1 Polioptila caerulea | reverse complement strand
CCCCGCCGGTTCACTGCCCCGCCCCCCTGCCCGCCTGCAGAGGGGTCTCCGCGGGTCCCTCGGCCCCGGGCGGAGCCGCCCGAGCCGCCCCGGGGTCGGGGGTCCCTGGTAGCGCCTCCGGCTGAGCCCAGGCAGCGGCAGTGCCGGTCCCGGAGCTCCCTGACGGGACTTAAATCCTCAGAGTCCTCCCGCCGAGCAGAAGGGTGGCTCCGGCTGTCCCGCTGCTCTCCCGGGGGCTTGGTGGGAGCCCGGAGGAGCGCAGGATCGCTGCCGGGCTCCGCGGGTCTCCCCGCCCCGCTGCTGGCCGCGGATCCCCGTACCCCGCCAGCGCGCTGGGGGCTGCGCCTTCCTATGGCAGCGCAGGCTTGAACGATCCAGATTTTCTGTTGCTGTTAGAAAAAAAAAAAAACAAACAACCTAAGTAGTCTGCTTTAGGAATAGCACCGAGTTTAATTGGGAACCAGTGCTTCTAACTTCTCACAGGGCATATGAAAGATTTCTCTTCCTCTTGCACAGCGTTTGGCAGCACAAGCCTTCTGCAGTCTGCTGTTGCCACTTGTGACATTCTTAACTTTCTCCTTGTGAAAAGAGTGCGCTTTAACCGTGTTGCAGGATCTCTAACCATTTCTCCCGTTTGCTTCTATAATGAGTACAGCATTGATATAAAACGCTTCCAGTCTACTGCTACTTTCGTAGAAGCTGTACTCTCTTTTTCTCTTTTCTTCTCCACTACCCTAGCAGGTTGTAGATTAGCTGTGTCATTAAAAAAAATAGATCAAATGCCAAAAATTACACATACATCATTTTAGAAAGGTTTTCTGGTGTCCAGGATTAACTAGGAGTAACTGAATTTAGTAAATATCTGTCAGTGACCTGCTTGGCTCTTTTCTTGGGACACTCATGGAAAGCTGTCAATGACATTTTATTTACTAATAGGAGAATTGCATAGCAGCCATATGAACCAGAGTGAAAGAGCATTTTGAGTAGAACAATTCATCGTATGAGCTCAGGGTTCCCTTGCTTTGAAGCCAAACTCAGTGCCAATAAGTCACATAAGTGCAGTAGCAGACACCCATCCTTCCAGTCTCTAAAAATACTGGCCCTCTGCTATTCTATTCCCCTTCCAATAGTGCATCTGCTAGCCAAGCAATAAAATGCTACTTCCTCCCCTCTATTTCCCTGAACCAAGAGATAGATGTATAACGTCAAGTGAAAAAGAGACTAGATGGGAAGCTGCTCATCTCATGAAGTGATGTAAGCATTTCATCACTTGCTTGCCTCATCTGTTCCTTTTTTTTTTCTTTCTTTCTGCATGTTCAGTTTTCCTTCTCCCCCTCTCTGATGACTTCATGGCTTTTTTTGAGGGAGAAGCAGTGATTGGAGAAACATGAAAGCTTGTTCTTGTGTAAGATGTTGGTAATTTCTAAATCCTGCTGCAACAATACCCTAATTGTATTCCTTTTGGGAGCTGATTGTGGTCTAGTTCTTTTTGCACAGGGATGGTGATTGAAATAAATATTAACAAAAGCCAATGGAAACTAGAACAAATAAATGTAAAGCTTTAGTGCCTTGCTTCATGGCAGATGCAGTAGAGTACTGAAAATTCCAAGGTAGAAGCACAGCAATCCATAGCATCTTCTGAGGTTATAGATTTGAGCAGCTGGCTCCTGCTGTGTGTGTACTGCTTGCTTGTCAGAGAATCTTGCCAACATTTTTTTTGGAGCTGCTGTCTAGGTGCCTATGGATGCATGCAGGTGATAGCTCTGTATTTGAGGTAGGTTGGGCTTTGCTTTCAGAGTTGTCAACCCTGGCTGCTCCTTATATTTAGAGTCATCTGGTCATAGGCTTTTAGAGTTCAGAGGAAGTAATGCAAAGAAGTATAATTCTGATAGTGTGTTAGAGCAGAGCTTGTCACTGTCCAGCTGCCAGAGACATGCCAGTCTGCTGAACTCTGGAAGCAGCTGAAGCTCTCACTGGCACTTTGAACTAGCTGACAGTCCAGGTATTTGCTGAGGACTACAGGAGTGGAAGCACACAGCAGTGAAAGAATGCATCCTTCCCTTGTGCTGAGGTCCTGAACAAGATGGCCAGTAACACCCGGAGGTGATGGTGGTGATCTGTGTGCTGAACTTGAGATGGTCACATCTTAGGGAGAGCCTCGTGGTTAGAGCATTTTCCTGGTAAGTTTTAGGTCTTGACAAGTCCTTGTTCTGCAGGCAGAACTTGCATTTTAGATGAATGCTGTAGTAACTTATGTACATTTTCTAAAGCTGTCATAGTCCTCTTCTGGTTTTCTGCCTGGAAGCCATTGCCAGTACTGAAAATACTGTAAGACAAGATGCATCTTTTTTTTTCCCTCCCACATGAATCTGTTGGGAGAATGAGTAGAGGAGAGAGAAAGACAAGTTTGTTCAGTCATTACAATGCAAAAAGACTTTGTATGCTGCTCTACTGTCACTCTGTAACTTCAGTAGCTGAGGATGTTCCATTTCTTTCCTCATAACTTTTGAGAGGCAGGGAGCTACTGTTAATTCTTACAGATGTCTGACTTCCCAGAGGCACTTTGGAACACCCTGAAATATCTGCAGAATTTTGATACTTGAGTACTTTCTGAGTACCTTGTTTAGAATTACTTGCCTGAGACACCAGCATGTTAACTCTAAGGGATGTGTGAAGATCCTAAGTCCATAAAGGCTGGGAGAAGTATCTTAAACACTGTATCTTCTCCAATATTTATACAGCATGTAGTGCTACCGCTACTGAACATAAATTTCAAAAAACTGAATAAAACCAGAAAAAAAATCACTTGATTATCATTAAGATCACAGAATCACAAAATGGCTGAGGTTTGAAGGAACCTCTGGAGATCATCTAATCCAACACTTCTGCCAAAGCAGGTTCAGCTAGAGCAGGTTGCACAAGATCATGATGGTTTTGAATATTTCCAGAAAATGAGATTCCACAACCTCTCTGGGCAGCCTGTTCCAGTGCTGTGACCCTCAAAGTAAAGAATTTCTTCCTCATTCAGAATTCAGATGGAATTTCCTGTGTTTCAGTTTATGCTTGTTGCCCCTTGCCCTGTCACTGGGCATGCCTGAAAAGTGTCCGGCCCCATCCTCCTTACGCACACCTTTAAGATATTTCTAAGTGTTGATAAGATCCCCTCTCAGTCACCTCTTCTCCAGGCCAAACAAACTGAGCTTTCTAAGCCTATCCTTGTGAGAGATATGCTCCATTTCCCTAACCATCTGTGTCCCTCCCCTGGAGTCTCTCCAGAAGTTCCTTGCCTTTCTTGAACTAGGGAGCCTGGAACTGGGCACAGCACTCCAGATATGGACTCACCAGAGCAGAGCAGAAGAACATCCTTCAGCATGCTGTCCACTCTATTCCCAAAGCACCCCAAGACACGATTGGACTTCTTTGCCACAAGGACATACTGCTGCCTCATGTTTTACTTGTCCGCCAGGACTCCAGGTCCTTCTGGATGGAGCGGGATTTCAGCAAAATAACCCCTAACCAGTGCTGGTCCCTGAGCTGCAGCACCCCACACTTGCCTTTGTTGACTTCATGAGGTTCCTCTCTGCCCAGCTCTCTAACCTGTCCAGATCTCACTGAATGCCAGGGTAGATACCATTCCACAAATACAATTTACCAAATGTAGGTGTTAATCTTGCTTGATGTCATGCTAGTTTATAGCATTGAGAGTCTTCCAGAATAGAAAAGATCTGAATTTTTTAGTGCTTTTTAATGAAGGTTGAAAACATATGAAACTCTGAATTTTTGAGTAATGTTAAAAAATATGCTCAGTTTTCATAAGCTAAAGCTACCAAGAACTTAGTAGCTGAACAGGGGAGCTGTGTTGTCAGCACAGTCTCTGAAGGTATTTCTAGATTAAAGTAGCTTCCAGTAGGGTACCCTTCCAAGGTGTTTATGGGAATGGGGCTTGTCAAGTGTCTTAGGTAAATTGCTTTGATGTTCTTGTCTTTCTAATTCCACCCCTAACAGGTGACTGCTCTGCCTTAGGCTCTTTCAGAATATTAATCCATAATGTCATGGATGTATCTTAGATAGATTTAATGTTGCAACTGTACAGTTTGTTGTGTTTGATGATTCTGAAGAACATCAAGTTGAATGGTTGATACCAGAATACTAGGAAGGATGTATAAACAAGTACTAGCTGTTGTTATTCGTATTAGTTTCTCATTTAAGAACTGACATTTCAGAAGTGGGACTCTAAGGCATTTTTCTCAATTGCTAATTGTAGCTAGATGCTTTATTTCCAATTTCTTCCAGTTGAACTGAATATTGAATGTAGAAAAGTCTTCAGGACTGCAACATATCTTATGTATGATCAAACTAAAGAAGATGGTATCAAAATTAAGGGCTGTGCTAGGGTGTGTGTTTGTTTTAGAGGCAGGAAAATTGAAAACTGAAGGTAGACAAAGAGCATCAGTATGTCCCAGTCCATGCAACAAGTCTTGTCTCTTTTGTTGTGCCTTGGTATGTGTTGATAGACACTTCCAGACAAAAGAATGTGAGTGGGACTAGAATAAAATCCTATGTAAGGGGTGTACGACAAATTTACTGGGACATAATTTGAGTTAGAATTCTGCCTGGAGTCCTGTCTAATGTGCCAAGTAAACGAACAGGACAATGTCACATTTTGATTTTCTCTAACCTGCTGCTGTTCATTGTGTGTAAGGCCTTGTTGGTGCTAGCTTTCTTCTGGCTGTCTAGACCAGGATGTGAACACACTGTTTAAACAAACTGCATGTATCCCGAGATCGACCATCTTGCCGGGGTTTATATTATGTATGATATCGTTGGAGGCTGGTACTGCTTCAGCTGAATCCATTAAAAGAAAATTCAACATTTGCAGATTCTGAATATCAAAGGAAGTGTTAGAGTAAAGAGTTGATACAAAGTGTCCTGGAGAGAGGAGCTGTAGCTGTAGATTTGTTAGTGTTGCGACATCTATGGCTCTCTAACTTCTGGGCTTAGATGCTTAAATTTGTACAGCTCAGCACATCCTTGCCAGTGATTTGTGAGCAGATAGAGGGAATGCACTAGGTTACCCAAGGCCCTTGCTATCTCTGATGTCTGATTCTGTTTAGAGTGGGATTAACTGTATATAAATCACTCCCACTCTGGTGTAGTGCTTGGGCTTCTCAGTGCATTTTTCAGTGTGTTTTCATTAGTAAGTAATAGTAGATTAACCAAGCCAAGAATTATTTGTCTTTATAGGTAACTCTGAGTTTATGAAATTCTGTTCCATTTGACTTTTCCTATGATAGGAGGGTGGGTTACTCAAGATGGAAAAACTGACTTGTGCTGATAAAGAGTGGGGAAATGTTACTGTAGCTTTTGGTCGCATCATACATGTTTCTCTGATTTGGCCTGAGAAATGGAAGAATATGCTCAGCTGGATAGAAATAGGAAGTAGTCAGGGGAGGTGGAATGTTGGGTGGATTTTTTTTTTAGGACAGAGTGGGCTTGCTGCATTTGTGTGGGAGCGGCCAAAAGAGGCTGAGCAATGGCTAATGCCTCCAGGCAGTACTGTGACTTTGGCAATGTTAAAAAGCAGCTTGGGTTGGAGCACATTCTTGGTGTTGGAGGGTAGGTCGGAGAAGCTCAGGGACATGAAGCATTTATGAAGTTGGATACTGAAGGTGATCAGCAGAAGGGTCAGCAGAAGGGATGCATTAGTGTTGATGCCTCTGGCTGCTTTGCTGCCCTGGCTGCTGCTAGGCTGTACTTCTGGGTCAGAGCTGGGCTTGTTGTTTAGAAAGTGACTATCCAGAGGGTAAATGATGGTGTGCTTTGGGGGAAGATACTTCTGAGGCCCCTTATGTTCCCCGTGAGAGTAGGTGTAGTCACACAAAGCAGATCGTGTGTAGCAGCAAGAGTACTCTTCCACACTTGAGACCCTTTTTTCATTTCCCCTACACCTCCATGTGTGCTGCCAGATCTTGCCTAGAGTCTGTAAATCTTTCCTGTAACCTTTCAAGGTTAAAAGAATTTTTCTGAAGTGTTTTTGAGAGGGGAAGGGGAAATTAGTTGAAACATTAGTCATGCTTTGCTGCGAAAATGCTCTGTGTGAGATGGAGGCTTCTCAGGCTGTTCTGAAAGAGATGTAAGATTTTTTGACACCTAAATTAATTGAATTCAGCACTTATCAGTGAGGAGTGACTCATTAGTATGGTTTTACTGTAAAATTCCAGTTTTGCTTAGTAAAACTAAGTCTTTTCCTTATTACATCACTGGATTTTGGCCCTCTCAAGGAGATAATTGTTTGAAAGGCCTTGCTCTGATTTTAGTGCAATTCAATGAAAAGGAAAAAATGTCAGTATTGTTGTTTACTG
This sequence comes from Polioptila caerulea, assembly GCA_013397295.1. Lineage (NCBI taxonomy): Eukaryota > Metazoa > Chordata > Aves > Passeriformes > Certhiidae > Polioptila > Polioptila caerulea. The sequence continues at coordinate 105,504 of VYXF01006318.1, read as the reverse complement.
TGGTTTACACAAATCTCACTATAAATCAGCGGGGAAGATTACCATAATCTGTTTCCTACATTTAAACCTAAAGATTGTATTGTGTATTAAAACACAGTTGCAATGAAATTATTGAGGCCAAAGATTACCACCATGTCTCTTGTTTTAGCTAGATAAGTTTACCACCTACCTAAAGATGTTTTTTTGTGGCTTGTATTCCCCAGGGCTGTTTTTTGACATTAAGCTAAAGGAAGATGAGATAGAGGACTAGATATTTAATTTTGGAGCTAATGGTTAAAAGCACGTGATCAGCATTAGCTGTTGAGATTCCCTGGAGTTAAGCACTTATCTGCTGCTAACTTGCTGCAGCTATAAAATGACAGCGCTCAGTATTTATTACCACATTCATTCTGAAAGCAGAGAAATGCCACTATTAGTAGAGATTGCTTCTTGTTAATACCTGTGTTTCACTGCAGAAATATTGTTTGGAAGTGTCTTGATGCTCCCTGGTGAATTTCTAGTTGTAACTTCCTATCTTGTAAAACAGGAGAGTAATTTTAATGGCACTTCCTTTATCCCCCCTCGGGCAAATGAACAGTTGTCATAAAGCTCTGCCGAATCAGGATGCTGACCTCTTTTTGTATCAATTCCAATAATTACACCCTTTGAGAGGGGACTTCCTCCTTTAGACAGTCAAGAAAAGGCAGCCCTCACCACTTCATGCATTTTTATCTCTACAGTTGAAGGATTATGGATATTATGATGCATAAGCTGTAATCTTAATGTTTTTGTTTAACTACATCATATGGAAAAAATACCGATGTGAAAAACACCAAGCTTGGGAATGCTGTTTTTGTGTGCTTGAGCATGCTTTTTTAATTATGCTGAGGATTTGAGCTTCACATTCAGCATATAAAATGCGCTTCTTCCTTTCTCACGAGAGGGAGAATAATGTATTAGGAGTGCTTACAAAACTTGTTAATTAGGCTCTCCTACTTGTTCCTCAGAGAAGAGGGTTCAGCTTTGCAGCTGCTCCGTGTACCTACAAGGCGTTTTCTTCTCTCCCACAGCCTTGTAGTTGAGCACTTTGTCATCCTTGGGAGCTATAATAAATCTTTTGTCCATAGGAGCCAAAAATGCTGAGGGAGTGGGAAGGGTAAAGACAGCCTACAGCAGACAATTATTTGGCAATCTGTATGTAAGGAAAGATTTCTTGTTTTCAATTCCTTGTACACAGGATTTATTTATATTTCATTAACCGGTCCAATTAAACAGTTTACTTTTTTTGGTCATAATATATTTAAATTATAAAATACAAAGTCCTGTTAAGTTTTGGGCTTTGTGGGATATTGTATAACTTTTCACATCTGAGCTTTAAAGTTCTTTACATTGTTCTTTTTTCGTAAAAGTTTGGGAGTTTTTTGGTTTGGTTTGATTTGGCGTTTTTTTGCTGGAAAGAAAGCCAGGTGAGTAATGATATTGTCAATGTCAGGGTGTGTACCCTGGCATTTGCAGTTCTCATCATCCTTGATGTTACTAGAGGATAATTTAGGAGATTACTGGACTCTTGCTGAGGTTCAGGCTCCTTTCCAGTGCAGGTTATGACAGCTGTTGTGCAATTTAAGCACTTTCTCAAAAGTTAGGGTAGGTGTAGCAGAAACAAAGGTGTATGCTTCTCTCAGAAAAATCTGAAATAATTCCTTCTTTTTGATTGTTTGGTTAATATGTTTTTAATTTTGGTTGGTGTTTTTTACTATTTTACAAGTACTTCATTCCACCCAGAAAAAAGCCAAGAAATTTTCTCCTAGGTCAGGGAGTGAAAATCTATTTTCCTTTTTTTCTTTTTGCCTGCAAAAGAATTAAGCAAAATGTCACAAACCCTTTCTCCTTGTGATTAAACGCAAGAATTTTGAATGAAACCCCTTGTTCATATACCTGGATGCAGTCAGGGATCTGACGTGGCTTGAAAATGACTGCTTAATTAGACTCGAAGTAACTTAATTCAATTTAATGATTTCTTAACAACTTACAGAATTACCCTATCCAGATCACCTACTGCTACCTACTGCAGAGGTGTAGCCTGTGGGAAATGTGTTTGTGTGTATATGGTGTATGGGATTTTTTTTTTGTTTGTTTGTTTGTGGGTTTTTTTTTGAGAAATGTACTTGAGTTTGTCTTAAATGGCTGTCAGATAAATATGGGGTTGAATTAAATAACATGTTTACTTAGCACTGATTGCTGTTCCTGAATGGTAGTTAGGGTTGTATTTTGTGGAAACATTCATATGCATAAATATTCTACTAACAGTATATTGTGCAGCTGGATTTTTGAAACTCGTTGTAGAGTCATCATGTGGAACATAGCAACTTGCCTTTAATAATGAGATGTACTTTTATGAAGCAACTGAATCTCACTTTGCTTTCTGAAGAGTGATGTGAAACATAGTGACCCTGCATGACCTATTTTAATTTATGCTTCAGTCCCTATTTCAGTTATTTATTTATCTGACTAGACTTGTAAAACTATTTCTACTTTTTTTTCTAGGGTGGAGAGAGGAAGTTTATACAGCTGAACATCCTTAACTTTAAACTATTTCTTCAGAAAGAATTTGTAGAGCAGCTAAAACTTGTAGATAAAAGCAACTAACTATTTCAGTAAGCATACTGTAGACTAGAAGTGTGGAACATTTTTACCTAGGTGCATTTGCCAATCCAGATGTTGCTCTCTCATTAAGATTTTCTTCTGTGCTCTGGGGAAAAGCACATTGCCATGCTACTTTAATGTGCTGTTGGATGTGTGGTATCACTGAAGCTTTCTGTAGGAAACTCTAGACACTCACTTTCCTCTGTGAGAGTTTGCAGCTTGTCTGTTAGGTTAGTTTTTTATGTTTGTTCAACTGCTGCTTTCCTTCATGTGAAAGGGAGGAAAGGGGAACACGACTGATAGTGCACTGCCAAGTTACTTACAAGCAGCTGGCTCTTGAAAACCCACATACAGTTCCTTATGGGGAAGAATCCAGAACAGTTCTTCCAGCAATAACCTCTGTCTTGCTCAGGCGATTCTGTCTGCTGTGTTGTGTTGAGCTGTCCTAATATGTGTCCTGTATGGTTGAAGTACAATTTAGAATTTGGTTAGTGCTTAAACTTTTGCATAGAATAATGGTGATGCTTCTGCTACCCAGTGCAGACCCATGGTGATAGGATGGTGGAGTTTTAACGAATGACTTTGCATGCTTAATTATGCTTTTGCCACTTTACAAACGGCTGTCCTGAAGATAGTATGAAAATAAGCAGTGGTCAGAGGAATCTGCTCATGTATGAACGTGTTGGTGATATATGTGGAGCTATAGCTAGTAAAACATGATACACTGCTTAGTTTTTGGTAAACGTTTCTTCTGTTTGTCAGTGGTCAAATTTAGGCTTACTTCTAAGTTTAGAGAAACATTTAGAAAGTTTCCCTTAAGTGGCTGTTAATCTTTTTTAGAGCTTGAGGGCTAAATCCTCAAAGAGTGATAGAGGTATGCAAATTCAATTGTGACTTGCCTGCCAGTGAACTGAATGGTATCAAGTTGGAATCTTACTTTCTTTCTTTTTTGTTTAGATATTGAAGAAGAATAAGAAGCTCCTCAAAGGTTTGGAAGGTTGAATGTGATCAGCATGAAGAGCTTAAAAGCAAAATTCAGGAAGAGTGATGTAAGTACTGCTGCTCAGTTTGACTGCTGGTTTTCATGCTGGAAACAAGTTCTTCACTCCCACCTTGATAAGCTTGTAGGTTAATGAATTACAGAGAAGAAAGCACAAAGGCAACAGCTTACAACAGAATACAGTATGGAGTAGGCTGTTTCTATTTGTAGAGCCATTATCTGTTATGCAAATTAACAGTATTTTACTGTTAATAAAATAGCTGAATCATACACATGTCTGTGGGGTCTGCAGAACTTCTGTTAGATTGTGCTGGTGCCCAGATTGGAACTTTGTTCCAGGTTTAGGATTAAGCCTCATAAGGACTTTACTACCCAATCATATTTCTGTCTAAGCCTAATACCGTTCTTATCAGTGTGGTGTTTGAGCACTTAATGTAATGTCTCCCCAGGTTGTGGCAGGGTTTCTTTGTCAGCAAGAATACAGGAACCAGCTGAGCAATTAGAGCAGCTGTGGTTTACCATTTCTAGTGTGACAGGAGGGGTGGATATGAGGCTTGAGCAGTGGGGAAGGAAGACATAAATGTGGAGTTTCTCAGGAGAATCTCCAGAAAAGCATTTAGAGAGAGATTAGGCTGAACATAATCTTGCTGGTTGTAGAATTTTTGGTGGAGACACAAACTTAAACATGCATAGTAAGCAATACTTCCCTTGGAGCAGTGGAACTGCTGTAGTCTAGTCCTGTTCTTGTTCTTCTCTTCCTATTTCTACTCATTCCAGGCTTTTGTGTTGCTTGTAAGAAGTCTGTGAAATAGGTGAGTTTATGTTTAACTGACTTTCCAGATATCATGTGGAGTTTGTAACAAATCTTCATGATCTGTGGAGAATGTAATGTTTCATTCTTCATCCTAAATTTTTGTGTCCTTTTGAAAGAAGTGATGTATTGTTTGTCATCACCAGATTTGCATGGGGGCCTGGGGCAGCCATGTTGGATGGTTAAGTTTGAAAATGGAGTGTCTTTAGAAGTTTTGATGTTTAGGAGTAAAGTTACACAGTGCACTCAGTGGGTGTTTTGATGTAAAGATGGTCTCATGGCACACTGTTAGTGTGTCTTTAGCTAGCCTGTAGTGCACATCAGTAGCAGAAGAAGAGTAGAGTTACTGTTGGGGTGTAACCTGCAGATGTGCTGGCTACTGCTCAGAAAGTCTTTTGAGCTGTAGGTTAGCATTTGGTGCAGCTGCTGAATTGGCGTCCTTGCAGCAGCACTGGTGGATGCTCTGCTCCTTCAGTTTTGCAAGAGGTATTTCTTAAAAGACTGCCACTATAAACAAGCTAAATATGTAAACCAACCTTTGCATTCTAGAATATCTCGAATATTCCAGAAATGTTCTAATCTTGGGTGCAGAGGGAAACACTTTTCACTGCTTAAAGCAGTATTTGGTTTTGCTGGTCACCAGACTGAATCAGCCAGTGGCACAGTGTCTTGTGCCACTTCACAACAAATAAGAATAATACCACAAGTCTCTGGTGTCCCATTTCACTGAACTTGCCTTTCAGTTTAGAGCTGCTGGAGTTCTGTGGTCGGATGTTGTTGCTCCTGTTGCAACGAGCAGCAGCAATTGCTGTTTTGAGTTCACCCACACTGCTAGAACTTTTAATAGGCATCTGCTCGGGTAATGAGAGCGGTCCGTTGGCTGATACATGGATACACTTGGAAGTTAGGTGTGCCCTCGTGTTAGGATGACTTCATTCACGCTTTTATGCTGCTTGGCTGAGCTTCTGCTCCAGAGCAAAGGCTAAGTGACGTGTGTGATGAAACCAGACCTTGCTGTAGGAGTTCAGCCACTGTCATAAATTGCACTGGGTCACTTATTCCTCACTTATCTAGCCCTGATAACTTGTGTGTGCCTCTCCCCAAAATCGAGGGCAGCCTGAACGTAATTGCTGTTTTGATACTGCTGCTGTCTACTGGCTGGAGACAAGTTGACCACAAAGGATTTTTCAAACGTCTAAAATTTAGATATGCAGTCTAAGAGCACAACAGTCTAAATCCGTGACAGTCTGGTTTCCTCTGTTTTGAAGCCAAGCCTTAAGGGCATAATTCAAGGCAACCAACAGGAGCTGTCCTATATTTTGTGCAAGATAAGCAAGGAAAATTATCCTTCTCTTCCAGAAGCTGCTCTTAATTACAGTTTTTGAGGAGGAGAAAAAGGATATCTTTTTAAATGGAAATTAGTTTATTTATTAGTTAATTTAGTTTATTATTAATTTGTATCTCAATTTATAAGATGTGGTAGCTGCTCTTGGATTGGGGATGAGGGTATAGTCAGAAGGGATGGACTGAGTATTTTCCTCATTTGTCCCTAAAAGAAATCTTTAATGTATTGTATTTTTGGGCTGAAGATGTCTTGGGGTAAGGAAGAGTGCCCTTGTCTGTAACCTCATTGTTAGCATTTAAAAATGAGTGGGAAGAGTAGGAGATAAGTCTTCAAGATGTGCATGAGAAACAGGAATTACAAACACTTCTCCAGCAGTAGGGCTGATAACATAAAACTCTGTGCTGGAGTGAAGACCATGAAGGAAATTTCACTGATTTCATTGAAGCTCTCTAGGCTTTCCTGCTTTCCTGAATTGAAAATGAGATGAGTATACCTGCTGATATTCAAGTGTATTTCTTGGTGTCCCTGCCAGAGGGCATTGCTTTGGTTCTCATGTGACATCAGTCTTGATGCTTGTGAAGGAGACAGCCCAGCTCCCTCTTTTTTCACATCAGCTCTTCTCATTTTGAGGGTATCTGACCCTGTAGTGAGCCAGGTCAAGCACAAGAAGTGGTGGAAAAATACTTTGTGGGGTGTCAGATGGGTAACTCTGCTCTGTGTTACTGTAGAGTCACCCCTGGGAGGAATGGCAGAAGTAGGAGGGAACAGTAGGACATCCCTTTCTCCAGTTGTTGCTTGATTTAGTTCCATTGTCAGATCACACCCTGAGAATATTGGCTCAAAAAGCACAAGGGTGGGCCAGCAAAGGAGTTGCAAGAACACACAAGTAAATAAGTCTGCTAATTTAAATATTTAGCAGGATTGATATAGTCTACAGCCGAGAGATGACAGCATGACTCTTAGATGGAAGAGAGACTCTTCACTTCATGCTTTTGCTGTATCCCTGTATTTCACCTGATTTACTGTGTGTGAAGCCAGCCCCATTAACTGGAGAATCCTTTGTCCTTGACACACTTAATCGCTGTGAAATCCTTCCTGGGGGTGACTGTTGCCATGTGAACACGTGTATGTGGAGAGAAGGAATGAGATTTATCGCTCTGTCACAAATGACTATTGTCAAAGCATGATGTGTAGTCACAGAAGGGTGCTTGTAGACTGGGAATCTGTGAGCAGGGTGCCTGGATGGGAGCGAATGCCAAGACTGGAAGCTAAGCAGTGGATGTGCACACTTAAAGAATGTGTAGACAACAGAAACTGAAATAATGTCTGGACAAAGCAACAAGTTTCTTCTGTCTGAGAAGCTGTATTTTCTCTACTCTCCTCATCCCTTGCTTCTCATTATCAAACTCAAAACCTACCATTAAACACATAAAAGCTGACCACCTAAAAGGATGACCATTTTAATTGTTGCTAGAAGCTATCGCATGTAACACTTGAAAAAGTTGCTACAGTAATAACCAGAAACTATCACTGCAGAGCTGAATTGGTTTATACACAGTCCATAGTTTATTCACACAATGGAGAATTAATGTCTCTACCCAGTCAGACAGAAGTTTTTCATAGTTTCTGCATAGGAAAGCAGATTTTGAAAAATTACAATTAAAAATATAGCTACTAATGTCTTTTTAGGCCTCTAATATTTGAGATGGGAGTGTTTTCTTTAGTAACTAGTCAGTTTATGGCCTGTCTTCAAAAGTGTCTTGAATCTTAAGCAGTGGGAAAGTGGATTTTCAACTGTATGAAGATTAAGCCTGTCTAAACATGTTTTGCCTGTTTCTTAAATATGACAAGATGCTTGTCAACATTTTCAGGCACCTACACATATTTAAGTATCTAGCTCTTTGATACTAGGATGATGTAAGTGTGTAAGTGGTTTGTTCAGGTAGATTGTCTTTCAACCATGTTTTTGGTTACTCTAGAAAAGGCATATTGTGTGAAGGCTCTGATGGTTCGGATAGTTTTCATTGTCTTAAATCTCTAGGCAAAAACTGAAAAGTTTTAGGACCCTTTCCTCTAACTATAGAAGATCATCAGAAAAACATGTACTGCAATTTGACAGTGACTAGTTTTCTTCTGATTGTTATCTTGTAAAATGGACAAGGAGATTAGAATTGGGATTTGTTTCCAAATGTCCTCAATATTGAATAATTAAAATGGTAGAGTGTCTTTTGAAATTGAAAATTGACTCTGCAGTTCAATAGAAAAGGTACCTATTGTCAGAAGCAGAGACAAGACAGGCTGGGATTTCCCAATGCTACTTACCAGCTTTAACTTCTGGTATTTCTAGAAATGCCTATTTGTTGTACTATCACATGGTATTGAGAAGTTCACAGTTCTAATGAAAACTTCTGCTTTTGGGGCTTTGCTGTAATCATTGTTCCATAAATCTCAAAATGATGAGGCAGTTAGGTATGTTGTAGTGTAAAATCTCAGTCTTAATCTAGACACTATGCTAATTAAGGCTTGGCATTTCTTTTTAATGCCAAATCTTTGAGTTTACATTTAGCAGTTTTTAAAGCATAAAAAGCTAAGCTACTTGGGGTTTTGGAATGGAAAGATTGCTGGGATACATTAAGTTAAAATCTGTGTTCTTGTGTGTTCTGGTTTGAATGTCTGGAAGAACAAAACTTGGGTGGGGCAACTTGAAAAGTAATAAAGCAGGATCTCCTGCAAGCAGCCCTTAAATTGCTCTACCCACTGAAAGCTACAATTAACCTAAAAATGAAAATGGGATTGAAATTTTCAGAATCTACTTTGTACATAGATACTTCCTTTCAGGGTAATTGTGACAAGATTGTGACACCACATATAAAGTTCTTCCTGCCAAAAAAAAAAGTGAAATGGCAGTATTGTTTGACCACTGTACCCAATTATTTAGATAATGGACTACTGAAGCTTGTATTTGTTTCAGTATCCTGCTTTTATTGTGTGTTGTATTGAATCAGCCCGAAACACATCATCATGACTGTAGCTTTTGCTCAGTTTACTGTGTTCTTCAGTAGTAATCTTTGATTCCACTATTCATCTTGATCTCTGGAGAGTACAGATTGCCCTCAACCAGTTCTTCTTGGGAATAGAAAATTGAACTTCTTTCCCTCTTGACACAAGTGCTGTGGTTCCTGATTCTGTCTCCCTCTTTTAGGAGTCAAGGGTTTTTACCTTCCACCCCATGTTCTGCTGTTGGGTTTCATGCCTCCAGTTCTGTACAGCATAAGGCTCTGCCTTGCTCTGCTTTGTCCAGGAAAGAAATGAAACATGTTCTGAGTGTATTAGAGTAAGACCCGCTTCTGGTTCCAGTCAGTTCAGGGTGAACCTCTTGCCATCAGGTAGTGTATTTTCTTTATTATTGACAATAGCAATGTGCTCAGAGTACATATAACTAATTCTAATTCAGGAACTGTAATTCTGGTGTGCAGGAGCCCTCTTTGAGGGGGCCAATATTATGTAGCATCTCTTTTTACACTGAAAAGATGTAATGGAGAAGACAAGTGAAGACTGACAAATACGGGTATGGGAAAACAGAAGGGAAGCAAGAAGGTCGGAAAGGGAAAAGAAAGGAGGGACAGTAGAAGGGTCAGAGTTACTATTTTGGTAACTGTTCTGTGAGAAGAAGCAACTGGGCTGCTGTGGGTTGCCTGTTGATCATCTGTCTCTGGATGGGAAAGTACGAAAAGTGTTTAAGGCTAAATAGGTTGCAGATATTCTGTAAACAACCTGCAGCATCTCCAAATGTTTGAGACATAAAGGAGACAGAATTGTGCTGTGGTGTTTGGAATTACAGCAGACAAACTTGGGTTGGAGCTAGTTTACTTTGAATAAACACATGATTATTTCCTTAAACAGGATTATGAAATGGGTGTGAGTAGGAAGAAGAAAGGCAAACTGGCATATACAAACTGGAGAAAACTAGTATTTTTGAATCTATTGGTAACAAGTAAGGGATCTTTCTGTGTAGAAACATTTCTTTTGTGTCCCTTTAAAGAGAGCACAAAGGTTAAAAGGCCTTCCAACTTTGGAAGAGTTGGAAAAGAAGCATTTGTAATTTTTTCATTTACTTGATTCATTTACTAAGATTTAATTGTAAAGTAAAATAAATTTTAAAATTATGTATCAGCAGTCTATGTGTCCTTACTGTGGTACACTATATCCCCCCTTCCTTTTTGGCAGCACTCATGCCTGATCTGATCTGATCTGAAGTTGTCTGTTCAAACTCATGAGAAGGAGAGGATTTTAAGGAATGGCTCAGTCTTTGTGTTTGAAGGCTTTTGTCTTGTCTTCTGTTGTTAGTAAAGACAGTTTGCTGAGAATATCTGCTGTAATATTATCTAGTGAATATAACACCCATACACTTTATTTTAGTGGAGACTTGAGCCTTTTCGTTCTGTGCTTATATTTTGGTAGGCTGTGAATGATACAAACAGATGCCAAATGCTAAGGAGTGAGTCAGACTGAAAGAGATGTATTAAATATCTCATTCCAGCAACGCGTTCTAGTGCTATTCTTTGAGAAGCATTCTAGTTGTGTGTAGTCCAGGAAAATATCCAGTACTAAGGACATGTCAAGCCCTTTTTTTTCTTGCTTACACATTGACACACTTGAGGTGCGCTGAATTTGTGTCTCATACATGTTCTGAATATCTCTGAAGCTAAAGCATGGAGCAGAATTACTGTGCCAGTGGCCATTCTTCCCAGGAAATGGGAAATGTGGGCTTGTGTAGTTTTTCTGAGATCTGAAGACTTTTTAATGACTGTACTTCAAGACCAAATGATCTGGACAAAGCTGCAGCCTTAAGCTTTTAAAAGTACTGTTAACATTGAGCTGGCAAAAGCCATCACAGTGGCCTAACTTTTAACTACAGCTTCAAGATGTCTTAATTTCTTGGACTCACAGTTTTATATCCACATTTATTGTTACCACAGGCACTATCTCTTCCTGCATTTAGGTTGTTATGTGGACTCCATGTTTACCTTGAAGTATTTTGAGGTAGAAAACTCTAAGTAGTGCTCTTCTTCCACATAACACTAGTGCTACTTTCTACTATTTGAATTTTGAGAGGTGGCATAGTATAATTAGCAAAACATAATCTGAAACCAGCTAAATTTACTCCTTCATAGCTGTCTGAGGGCTCTAATTCCCCAGATATGCTGCATGTGTATGTTTCAGATGAAATACACAGCTAACTGTCTAGAACACTTGCATTGACTTGATTGCAATGATAGAAGCAAAGGTATTTTAATAACTTTGCAAGTGATGTGGTTGCCAATGCGTATGTATGAGCCTGACATACCTGTGTGGCTCAGTTCATGGGTTCATACCTCTTCTCTTTCATCTTTGCTTGTTTGCTGTGTGTGCTGGAAACTTCTTATGAATCTTGCCAATTTGGGTAACCTATCTGCTTATCCAGATCCTGAAACAGAGCCCTTTGAACTTAGAAGAAAGACTTCAGTCTGCTTGGATGAGCATTAAATAAAGAACAAAAACCAAAATGCTGACTCCATGGACGCATATGGTGGGCTATAGTGAGGGATGGATTTCCCCTCAATGTAGCATTGAAATACACTTGGATATTGAAGATGAATACACTTGGATATTGAAGATGCTCAGATGGGGAGGTTATCCAATAGTGGCTTCTTTTTAGGGTCTAGAGGGGGTTGAGTTTTTGTTCTGTGCCTCCAGCTTTTTTTTTCCTTTGGGGGATGGTTGCTTATGGCATGATGTGATTCTGTTTGACAGGAGCAATGGCAACCCATCACATCTAGTTTCAGTCTACTCTCTTTTAGTTTAACACCATTATCCTTTGTCTTATTGCCACAGGTCTGGAGAAAAAGTCCCTCTCCATTGTTCTTTACCTGCCCTTCTAAAGTATGAAAAGGCCACAGTAAACTATTCTGGAGCCTTCTCTTCTCCAGGCTGAGCAACCCCATCTCTCTCAGCTTGTCCTCAAAGGAGAGGTGCTCCAGCCCTTTGATCTCCAGCAGGTCCCTGTCCCTCCTGTGCTGGCCCCAGCTCTGGGTGCAGAGCTCCAGGTGGGTCTCAGCAGAGCAGAGCAGAGGGGCAGAATCCCCTCCCTGTCCTGCTGCCCACGGGGCTCTGGATGCAGCCCAGGACACGTTTGGCTCTCTGGGCTGGCAGTGCCATGGCTGGGGCATGTCCAGCCTCTCACCCCCAGCACCCCCAGGTCCTTCTGGGCAGGGCTGCTCTGGGTCTGTTCATGCCCAGCCTGTGCTGATACCGGGGGTTGTTCCTACCCAGGCGCAGCACCAGCACTTGGCCTTGTTAAACCTCATGAGGTTCCTCATTGAGCTTGTCCAGGTCAGAATGGCATCAGGTCAAACACACCTCTTGGCATAGTGTCATCTGTAATTTGCTGAGGGTGCACTGGGTCACACTGGCTGTGTCACAGATGGAGATGAGCAGTCCTGGTCCCAATACAGACCTCTGAGGGACACCACTTGTCACTGGTCTCCATCTGAACACTGAGACATTGATGACTGACTCCTGGATGCAGCCATCCAGCCAATTCATTCATATCCACCAAACAGTCCATCAGCCATGCGTCTCCAGTTTAGAGAGCAGGATTTTGGGAGAAGTCATCTGTTGATGACATTATTTCTTTGTGCTTATCAGGGGAAGAAGCAGCACACTTTTCTTTAGTTCCTTCACTGTGGCTAAGGGAACCTAAGCAGTGTATTACCTGCTTATGCCTTACATTGTTGAGAACGACAACAAGTTCAAACTGTCTTGGAATGTGTTACTGGCACAGTAACAGTACACTTAAGGATGGGATTCTTGTGGAGTTCATTTTGACCACCCAGTTGTATTCCTGTCCTACTTGGTACAAACAGCCCGTTGCTGTCCAATTTTGCTGGATTTGTCTCACAGCTGTTTCCAGTCCTGTGTCAAAGTGTGATAAATGCAGCAGGCAGCAGGTGTGCATCCCTGCAGTCCTGGTGTTGTGCATGTGAAGTGCTGCACAGCAAGAAGCTGCCCTAGACTTCATGTTGAGCAGCAGTTTTTTTCCCAGTGGTGAATACCACTTCTTAATGCATATGTTGTTTGCTTGTAAACTTGGAGTTACTCAGTGTGTTTTGGTTTTCTTTCTCGTAGTGTAGGTTCCTTGTGTGCAAGCCAGGTCTCGCTTCAGCTGGATTGCTGTGCTGGTTATTTAGCATGCTGTGCACTCAAGAGGAAGGTTGTGTTTCCATGTGTTTGTGAGGAACATTAGCTCAGATTAATGTCACAGCAAAAAGTTCTTGAAAGTTTCCAGTGGTGATGCACTGCAGCTATCTCCATTTACTCAGATGATGGTAAGATGCATGAGGTCAGATGTAGACTGTTGATTTTTTGTGTTTGTGAATAATTTTGCTTTCCTTAGAGGGTCATTTAAAGAAAAAAGTGTAATTTATGTTAATTTATATTGTTTTCTAAACTGTGATATAGTGAATGGGATGGGATAAACATGAGCAATGTGTGGGGAAAATGGCTACACTTTCTTCTGTGGCTAAGTTTCCTCTGTTGAGGGATGACCACTGGTTTTTGTTAAATTGCTTGGGATTTTGGGATAACTGGTATGTTTTTTTCTCATTTTTATGTGTAATGCTTTCTCAGTCATTACACATGAGGTGGTAAACACCAAAGTTTTTTTATTTTCTTCTTTTAATTTGGGCTAGCTGAGGGAGCATGGGACACTCATCTGGCCATGGAAGCTTGTGTCCAGACTCTTCTCATTCACTGTATCTTTGCATAGTTTTGGGCAAATGAGCGACTATGGCTGCTGTTTCACCCTGTAAAATACACAGTATCTGTGTCATTGAGCCATGCAGTGTTGAAGGGAAGGCACCCAGCCCAATTTGAGAATTTCTGATGCAAAATGGAAGAACATGAAGTAAGTGTTCTTTAGAGACCAGGAAGGCGAGTTTAGCTAATGAACTTCTAGCTGAAATGTACTTGTCATTTTTAGTGTGTTTCTTCTGCTAGCATAAAAGTGTAATTATTATGCCCTGGAACTCCATACAAGGGAGTTTCCATGCCTGGAATTTAGATTTATAATCTGCTTCCTCCTGCTTCCAAACCCAAAGTATCATGATACTTTTAGGTGAAGATCAAGTCATTTTATGATTTATTCTTGAAATGCTTTTGCCTGTTTGCTGTAGTGGTGGCTATGGTTGTCTCTGCCCATAAGCTAACAAGAAAAAAATCTGCTATCTAGAAATTCTACATAAATATTACTTAATGACAAATACCTTCCTACTCTCTGACAGCAGCAATTCTTCCACTCATTTTCCTCTCCTGTCTCCTGGGTAACTCCCATAGGTTTAATAACTGTGGCTGGGGCAGAATTTTAATTTTCTGAAATTTATGTTTCTGTTTTAAACACTAATAGTTTTTCTGATGTTTGGCTCCCTTCCTCCCACCCTCCACTGGCCTGTAAATTACCTCAGCTGTGCTCAGTATCATCAGTTTTATGAACTAGGATTGCTTCGGCTCTGTACACAAGGCAAACACGATAAGAAAATTACATCCTTTGACATAAGAAAAACAACCTTGTACATGGCACATGTACTGAAGGTGGCAGTAAACAAACTTAGTACAATCTCGTTGGGGGTGGTATGGAATGGATATTGTAAACCTTGCCATTGGAATTTATTTAAGCTGCTAGTTGAAAATCATAAGAACTGCAAATGCAGCGCAGTAAAGGAAGGAAAGGTCAGGAGATTGGAAAAAAGGCTCAACCCCTCATCTCCCAATGCAACTTTCTGCAGCCTTGTGAAGGGGCTTATCCCACTTTTACACCTTAAAAATAAGGGAGAAGTGTGGAAAAATATTTAAATGAGGTCATTGTTGTGGATAGAATACTAATTCTGCAGTGCTCAAATACTGTGGAAACGTGGGGACTGTGTAAATTCTCTTTAAGAAGAGACAAGAAGCTTCTACCATACCCAGACTAACAACTTTCTGAGTTCTACAAAGCTTGGGTCTTGTCAGACTGTTCTGACTTTGGTATGTCAGCTGGCTATGGTGACCAAGAAAAATCAAACTGTTTCTTGAGCCTCCCCCAGTTTAAAATAAGAGTGTAGTTAGTCTTGCACACTGTTGGAGATCAGACCTGCTTTGCAGGACATATAAGTTTTCCCAAATGTGTGTAGTAGGACTGCATGAAGATTCCATCAGTAAGATTCAGAGGGGTGACTTTATATATGCTGTAAATGTCCCATATGATTGTCTCCTTTAGTGATCTTTTCTGAGAAGTTGAGACTATGTTTAGAGTTAGAACTATGAGTATAACTAGAAATTAGACTATGTTTATGGTGACAAGGTGCTAAGGACTTGGTAGGATCACATCTTTTACATTTTAGTAGTTCAGTTATAGGATTGCTTGCAGTTTTTGTCAATGCATGATCATGCTCTGACCAAGAACATGTCCCCTCCTGCTTTCAGTGTGTGTGTGTGTGTGTGTGTGAAATTTTGGATGAATTGTCAGTTTTTACAAACAGCTGAAATGCATCTTCTTTTCAAGTATGTTTGAGTAATCCATAGTGATTAAGCGAAACAAGTAGGAAAGAATGTGATCTTGCTATATGCCATGATTGTAATGACCCCCTCTTTGAAATAAATCAGTTGTTTGTCAGAAGACTCATGTCTGCATAAGCACACGACATTGCTGCAGACAGGAAGTGCCCTAGTCTGTTGACCTCGTCTCCCAGGGAAAATCAAAAGTTCTCATTAAATTTTTTTAAAAAAATAACAAAACCAAGAAAAACTCCCCCAGCTTGTCTTAGTGGAAGATGAAGGCAATAATATGTATAACCTCTTTCTTTTCTGTTGTTTATGAATGTGCAATCTGATATTTAAATTGCTTTTAAAACCTTTTTAATGCAGCTGAAAGGAGTGAGGTCAGATATATTTTCTTAGGGTTATATTACACTCCACAGGGGTGAACAGGAAATGGTTTAAAGGAATGCCAAGAAGCCCCTATTCCCTAACCAATTCCCTTGTCTTTTCTTAACCAGTTTTATTTCACTTTGCATGCTTCAGCTGCTGTGAGCATTTCTGGGTTGAGTATAGGGGCAGGTTTCAGTGTGTTCTTAAGTTACATCACTCATGTTCCTTTGCCTGCATTTTAAAGAAGAAAACTGTCTGGATTCTAAATACAACTGTAACAGACCAATTGCTATGTGCATTTCTGATCTTTTAGAAGTGGTGGGTGTGCTATTTTATTGACACTGTTAATGTGAGAAGAATATTCATCACAATTTCCAGTTATTACCATTGTACTCAGGAACTTGCATGTGAAGTTATGCAGTACTATCCCCATTTATTTGCTTTATTTCTTGAATTCCAATTCTGTTTCTAGATAGCTTGTCTTCAAAGCAGCCTTTTTTTTTTTTTTGTCTTCAAGTCTAAGTATAGAAATTTGAAAGACACATATTGCCAAATCCAAGCTCTTATAAACTATCAGCCCCCATCCCCCCAAAACCCCAAACACAAATGAAAAAAACCAAAAAACAAAAAAAAACCCAAATCCAGATTTAAGTGTTTCTATATCAAACACTGACTGAAATATTTAAAGACTATTTATGTCTCTTCAGTGGTTTTGCTTGTCACCTATTCAGTTCAGTAACAAGAAGGAACTTTCTGGTCAGTTTCCTGTTTGTTCCTGGCCCCTTTTGGTAGGGGAAGACACCAATAGAGGAGACAGCCTACCATGTTTCTTTTTATTTCAGGAGTGCTCTGGCAAAGTCTCTTCAGTGGTTTTGCTTGTCACCTATTCAGTTCAGTAACAAGAAGGAACACCTTGTAGAAAAGAAATTTTGGAAGTAGATATTTTCAAAGAGCTGCAGGGGAAATAGCTTTTTTGTGGAGACGCAGTGATCTGTACACAGCATGAACTTGAGCTTCCTGCTATTCATAGGTGAGGCAAGTCCCTTCCTCTGTGGGGAAGGTTACTTGCTCTAGAGTAAGTCAGCACTTTCTGAGGCTTTGAACAGGAGCAGTGAAGGCTCTCCTAACACCTGGCTTTCTGGTCTAAAAGCTCATAGATCTTTTCATACCTGACCTGTCTGATTCTAGGGGTGCATTTGTTGGTTGGTTAATAGGGCAAATCTTGAAAACATTCACAATGTTTACCAGAGTGCTGCCACAATGAACATGCCAGGCAAGATCAGAAACGTACTAGATTCCTTCAAAGAGTGTGTATGTGTGGATTTTCTATAGTCTTGTCTCTTCACAAGTCATTTCAAACACATGCACATTAAGTGTGAGTTTCAAAACTAACCTAGTGCTGATCTTAAAATGTCCTTAAATAGTCACATTAGGCATTTTCCTGGGCTCTTTCAAACTTGAATGTCAACCCAGGATATCTAAAGTATGACAAAACTAGATAAGCTGACCGCTAGTGTTAGTACATGACCAGGAGTTTAAATTTACTAATCTCCAGCCCCTGTCCTTTTAGGAATATGCAGTTGTAGCTTCTGGACGCAGTGATATGGCTTTCCAGTGTTCAAGCAGCATTGCTGACCACCAGGATTAGGTGATCTCTTGTAACAGTGTTTACAGAAGTCAGAAATATTTGCACAACAGTAATTATTAAAGAAGACTAGGAGCTGTGGTTATGAAATCCATCACCCATAGCAATAATTAACACTGAATGGTTGTGTAGAAGGCATGTAGTATGCTGAGGATCTACGACTTGGACTGAGTGCCTTTTACATGAGATCAAAACTGTGATTGTTGGGTACTGTTACTCATTAAACATGGGGACAAAACCTTATGATGTAATTAGAGTGTCTTCTCTAGTCTTTCTGACATTAGTAGTTCTAAACTTAATTGGTTTTTCCACGCAATTAATCCTTACCAAATGTGTGATTAGTTGCAAGATGGGGTTGTAAGGCAAGACTCAAAATTATAGATATTCTGGTGTTACACTCCTTCCTCACCCTGCATTTCTGGTCAGTTTCCTGTTTGTTCCTGGCCCCTTTTGGTAGGGGAAGACACCAATAGAGGAGACAGCCTACCATGTTTCTTTTTATTTCAGGAGTGCTCTGGCAAAGTCTCTTCAGTGGTTTTGCTTGTCACCTATTCAGTTCAGTAACAAGAAGGAACTTTCTGGTCAGTTTCCTGTTTGTTCCTGGCCCCTTTTGGTAGGGGAAGACACCAATAGAGGAGACAGCCTACCATGTTTCTTTTTATTTCAGGAGTGCTCTGGCAAGGTCAGCTTGAGACCTTTGCTGAATCTTTAACGCTACGTGCTCCCTACATGTGTGAAGAGGTCACTTCAGTCTCCCTTTTTGGGAAAAGGGTTAAGATGTTTGGGATTGCCTGCCATTGCTGAGCCCTGGAGAAAAGTTCTTGGTTGGAGGCAAAACAAACAGAAAAACTTGAGGAACAGAGGATATGTCTATTGACATGGAGTCTGAGTTTTATTTGAAATAGAAAAATAGAAGCTTGCACTGACATGAATCATCATCATCCATGTTCTGTTCCTTGTTTTCTCTTTGGCTGATAGTGGGTGGAGTTCAAAAGTATTTCAAGCTAAACTAACTTCAGAAGACACCAACTTGGGAGTGAGTTACCATTGGCCAGGGTGTCCATTGTCCTCCTGCAGCTTTGAGGATCTTTTTGGCCTTTCTTCATGTGGCTTTTTCACACTGCCCTTGAGGCACTGTGCTTACCAACAGATCTTAGTCGTTGTTACTACTATAATGAAAAGCATTGCTGCTAAGCTGTGTCTTCTTCCCTCTTTCCATATCCCTTTGCTGTTCCCTGCAAGCTTATTGTGTCTGTCTGTCTGAAACACAGAAATCTTGTACGGGGCCAGGATCTTGCTATGCTTAATGCTTTTATTTTTGTCTTCCCTTCTTGCCTTTCCAGTTTGAGGGGCTCTTCTCTTATGAGGTTTCATTCTAAAATGAAAGCTGCACTTCTCACTTATAAAGTACCAAATGCAGATGATCGTACCTGAAAAGAGACACTGTGCTTGTTTGTGGAGTGGTGGGTGAAACGTGGTTTGTGCTATGCTGACATGCCGGACATTAATACATTCCAGTCACCCAAGTCGATGAAAGACACACATTATCTGTTTCTGGCAAGAATTATATTGCATCTAATTAGGCCCAACTTTAGAACGTAGCATTTTATGAGGAAAGTTAATTACAATGCCTTTAGTCTTTGTTACAAGAAAGCAGTGGTGGGGAAAATCAGCAGTTGATGTTAATTTGTGTTCTCTTAACTGTCTCAGTCTTTTAGTGTGTAAGCTTGTCAGGGCTGCCGTGCACAGCAGTTTTTGGGGAGAATGCAATTTCAGCGGATGAGAATGACAGAGAATCTTATTCCTAGTAGTGGAAAGCAGCATAGTGTTCATGCAGTTCCCCCTCCTCAATAATTCAATACAGAGAGTACTTTTAAGGGATTTAATAAACTAATTTTTTTGTATGCAAAATGAGGGTTGGAGTTGCTGCCATTGGTGTTGAAAAGTACCAAACACGTTCTATTTGTCATCTCACTTACCTTCCTTCTTGATCCCCCAATTTAGACCTCCTTTCTGAGCAAATCAAGTGTCCCTGATTTATGTTGCAACTATGACCACATACCCTGCAGGAGTTGTAAGAAAGTAAAGTGACCCATTTAGGAAACATCTTGAGAGCATTAACTGTTTTTCTTGGGATTGGGCAGAATCAGTCTTAGATTCCTTAGATTTCACAAGGTCCTTTGTGAGAAGCAGAACTAGTGAAGCGCGGTCTCCCTGCATGGTTGTTTTTTCTTCCTCCACTTTATCACAGTACCTGTAGTTTTCCCACTCTGGCCCTCAGTGTATGCCTTTTCTGCTCTTTCTCTGGCATCTGTGCAGAGGCAACTCTCTCCCATCACTCTCTCCAGGGTCCCCCAAGTGCCTGCCAGGCATCACACAGTGTCTGCTGGGGCTGTTCCAAATTACTAAAGCAGGTAGCTCTTTGGCATTTGACAAACACAACAGCTAAGCTCATCCTGCAGCCTTTGGTGGAAGCACAGTATTATTCTTGTCAATATAATCAGATTTTCATGAAACTTGCATGAGCGTATTTATCTTGGAGCCTGCTTTCTAGCTTTTGGTAATCTTGGAGTAGCTATACTGGTATAGTATGATTGCATAAACCTCTGGGAGCTAGGAGAGGGGGAGGAAATGGCACCAAAGTAAATTTTATTTCTAGAGGAGCAATTCTGGAACAAGAACAGGACCCTCAAACCTGTATTGCTGAGTTTGCTAAAACCAGCTTTATCAAGGGGTGAAGGTTTCTCTTGGTCACAAAGTAGTGTTAACAGAAAGCTACCAGATGGGTCCTGTTTCTAAAGCTGACAATATATAAGGATGTGATTTATTTCTGTGCTAAATAAACTTGTTAGGAGATCTGATTCAACTCTGTCAAATAGTTGGAATTATGAAAGTAGTATTGCATTGAACTTGTTTAATTAAATCTACCTAACGTGGCTGTTCTGGAGACTGTCTTTATTTTGTCAAGGATCTGGCTATCCTTGGAATCTGGGAATAATTAAGGTTAGATTTTTTTTTTTTTTCTTTAATGATTAGTGCAATGGCACTTTCAACCCTGATGGAAATGTTAGGATAAACTGAACTCTAATACTCTAACTCATCTGCCTGCACTGGTTTTAATAAAGTAAGTAGACCTCTGCCCTTTGCAATATTGCAATATTTTTTTTCCTACCTAATATCATGTATGTTATGTTGGTAGGACCATGTATGTTATGCTGATAGGTGTACCTCTTATCAAAGAAGAATTATATTTTGCCACTGTCAATGTTTTGAGAACTTTTATGATAGAACTTGCTTCCTGTTTCTTGCTACTTTTATACTGTTTATTCAGACGAGAAATGAAAGAGAATAAGGTATTTTGTCATTACCATTATTGTGCTTTGTTTTATGATACAAGTTCTCCAGCTTTGGCCTTCAGAGGTTATTGACTCTCACATGTCTGCATGTGCAAGAACGCTGTCTGCCTGGTGCCTGCTCTGTCCAGGTTGCTGCCTCCTCCATTCTGTCAGGGTAGCAGAGTTTTTAGGAGAGGAAGCTATTGAGGTGCCTTGTTTCAGAAGATGTTGCCTAAAAACTGCAGTCATTAAATCATTTTCATGCAAAATCTGCATCTTCTGCATGGGAGATATATGCACCTTTCTCAGGAGATCTTCCCATGAGCCTGTTACCTGGGCAAAGTGCTGCAGCCTAGTGAACAGCCAAAATGTGTTACTGTGATAGCAAATGTGTCTGACAGGTTCTTGCATCTCAGACAAAACACAGGTGAGGGGTGGACAAATTCTGCAACACCGGTTCTGGAGCTTGGGAGCTGCTCCACAGATGCTCTTTCTGTGACAATGAACTCTTTGTGGTCCTATTTGGCTTTTCTTGGCTTCCCCTCCATCTTCTGAGACCAGCAAGCAAGATACTCCACTGTAGGGTATTTACACTCTGATATCACACAGATGTAATGACTTTCTCTCTTAAGCACACACATGAAGCTAAGTGCAAAAAAGGATTGTTTGGAGTAGATAATTCAAAACAGTGTGATTAGTTCATTGAGACAATGAGATTTTGCCCTCTTCTGTGGAGAGTTGTTGGGACTTGTAGCAAAATTCATCAAACCACAGTCTTCATAGCTTTGAGGGATATAATACATAGTTGTGATACAATCTCATTTGAGCTATACTGTTTCTACTTGTGGTGTTTCAATAGTGCAGTTGTTTTGTGAGCCTGGGATGCTCTCTGGAAGGATGCAGAGCAAGTGATTACCCATTGAGTCATCTGTGGCAGAGCAAAGACTGCAGCAGGAAAGTATGTTCAAAAAAGCAGATCTTGAAAACTTGCATTCGCTGGTAAAAAACAGGACTTTGCAATGCTGTCCTTTGTAAAACACAATCAGTGGCCTGATGCAGGGCCCTGCAAAGACCTGACTGCACAGATTTCTTTTTCCTTCGTTACTTGTAAGCTGGGTTGGGTTTGCAAGAAAAAGCTCTGGTTCCCATTGTCATCTGAAATATGAACTCTGCTTTACATTCCTGACCTGTAACAGAGCTATTTCAAAACCATGCTTTTTCTCCTCCAAAACAGCATGTGTTGAATTATAATGGTCCATCCTGCAATGCAGACATTTTAATTTTCAACAGGCATGAACGTCTGCAAGGAGGTGAAAGTTCAGGGTGAGGGGGGAAGGCTAACTCAGAAAATATGAACAGAAATATGTTCCATTCCCAACCTTCTGTTCTTTAGAGCATTCTCACCAAAAGAAATTAAAACCAGAAAGAATTTTTAAACGATTTTTATCTTGAGAAGAACTTGATGCCTGTTTGAGGTTTGGAATGTAAGTCATGAATAAAAAGCCATCTTACTTTTGTGTACAACTTCACAGTGTTTAGATGGTGGAGGGAACATACACCTTTCAAGTCTAAAAATAGGTCTGTAATTATGCGTAATAAGCAAAGATAACTGACTGCCTTGCTTAACCTTGATAGGTTGGCCTATGGGAAGGGGAACCTTAGAGTTTTCCTTCGTAAACACTTGACATTCTTCACGCCTTGTAAAGCATGTTGTCTGCAAGCTGTGTGTGCTGTTGAGTTGGTTAGCTTCCACTCCTGACATATCTGTTCCTCACTGCTCCCCGGCTCCTCTCTGAGCAGAAGAAGAGCATTTCCCTAGTGGGAGATAAATTTTTTTGGTATGGTGTGGTTGCAGATTTTTGTAGGTCAGGGACTGAGCAGCATGAGAGGCAGCTGCGGTGGTAAGTAAGGTATCAGTTCTGCTGTACTTCTGATAAAACTTAAGGGTTGAGAGCTGGAGAGTGAAGTAGGGAGCAAAAGCTGAAGAGCTTAAGCTGTGGTGGTGGATTGACTTTCGTAGAATTCTGGAAGTATCTGCTTGATAACCCAAGAGAAGAGGAACGTCAAGTCAGATTTTTGCAGAAGGATACCCCCGGCTTGAGTGCTGTGTGTCAGTAGGGCAGTGGAGACAGCACGGATCACTCGGATCGCTCGTAGCTCCTCAGGCAGTCTTACAGAGCAGGAGGGTGTTACAAGTGCTAACATAATGGGGAACATATCTCTGCTGAAAGGATCTAGAAGTCCTGTTTGACAACACTGTGTACACAATTAAAGTGAGGCAGTGGAGCTGTCTGTTTTCCTAGAGCCTGATTTATGCAGGAATTCACTTCTGACAATTTGGTGATAAACATGCCTTTTTTTAAAAGGAAAAAAGTGCAAGTATCACATATGTTTTGATGTGAGTAGGTGAGCTGCACAGATGCAGTAAGAAAAGGCATAAACTTAAATATGAGTACATGTGTCTGTTCTGAAGAAATGCTAAAATAGGAGGAAATTGTAAAATCAATGCAATGAATTCTAAATGTATGGTATTTTCCTTGTTGTGACCAGCCTGTAGCTTTTGTTGACCATGTTACTCTGGCTTATTGATTATCCCTGAGATGTACATGTGACTTAATAATGGGGGAAGATTGGGTTCAAATTCCCTGTGGCAGTTTCAAAATACATACGTGGAAGTGTGTGTTTTTTCTTTTTAATTGAGTGGTTATAAACTTTCCCTTCCCCCGTCTGTGTTCATAGGTTGACTATGAAGTGAATAGTTTGCAAAGAATTAATCTCTTTGTGATGTTGAAGATCAGCTAACCCAGCTGTGTGGAACACAGGTAAATACAGAGTGTACAGCTCAGTCTGGCTTACTGTGGAAAAGGTCGCTGGATAATGCTTCCCATCCTCCCACCTAAACAGTTAAGGAAATGGAATGCTTAACCATGCAAATCAGATACAATTGTACTATTTGAATGGATTCTCTGCCTTTTTTTTATTCAGCTGGTACAAGAAATGCCCTTTTGTGCTGTCTTCTGAAACAGAACAAAAGTATTCTTCAATACTGTGCATCTTCACAGATGTGTTGAACTCTTGTTTCCATAGATCCTTCCAGTTCTCCTGTGACTGTGTTTATTGCAGGGCTCCACAGTTTATTTCCCTAAATATTAGGGAATATTATAATAGAAATATTATAATAGAAATTATTTTAGGCTCAGTTTAAAAGGGACAATTTCAAGATGAGTCTGCTGTTCTGTTATTTTAAAATTAAACATCAATATTTGTTCCAGCATGTGTCCCAAAATACCAATCCTCCATCCCAGAGATTATATTAAACCAATGAAAAAATTGGTATATTTTCTACATTTGGTGGGAAGAAAGCCTACTTAAATGAATAATTTTGGTATGATACCTACTTTTTGTCTGTGCAATCCTTAACAAAAGCAAACAAACAAACAAACCCCCCTGTGTGTACAGAAGCCTTCTATCACACCATGGAGTTAGTACTCACCTGTAGAGTAGGATCTGGACATAATTATTTTCTCCTTTACTTCATGTTGAAATTCTAGCTATGGTGGGAGAGTAGTTGAAGTATGAACTAATTTGGTGGTTCTTTTGTTTGGTGTCCTTGTGTTTTGCTCAAGCACGTAGAAATTAACTGACTGTATACAAAAGAGAGAAAAATTTTGCTAGAATACATTTTGTGAGTTCTGCCAGAGCTGTCTGGGAGTGATCTCCAAGGTAACCAGGCTTTTCCTGACATAACTCAGTAGCTGTATCTAAAATAAGTGCTGGTAGTGACTGCCTTGGTGCAGTAGCAAGAAACATGAGTTTTTATTGAGTGCAAGTAATTAGCTCCCTGTTTTCGGTCCAGTGTTTTCTGTAAAGATCATCCATGTGGGACAGGCTCTGCCACCTCTCTGAAAGTGATCAGAATTCAAGCTGCCAAGGTCAGAAGAGACCATGTCTTGGGTTGAGAATAAATCTTTTCCAGACTCATCTCCCCAGTGATTGCTCTTTCAACCAACTGAGAAGCAGTATTAGCTTTGTTTGGTGGGAGGTGCATATGCAGACAAAAGAATGCATAATGAAGCCTGGAGTTTTGCAGGCTAATAATATACTTCTTAAGCATAATCATTTTTGATGGCTTAAAAGTAATAAAAGTGTTGCACTACTACCTAACTTTTCTAGTTCTACTTAGATGCAAGGATTATTTTTATTACTTTTTTAATTGTGTGTTCCAATCTCATGCCAACAGCATATGGACCACAAACAACATGGTATTTTATTTTGGACTTCACACTGAAATTCCATCACTTCTGTTTGCAAAATTGTGACGTCTCTTCAAATAGCAATGGCATGACTGGCTATAGTGCTTGAGGTAACTTAGAGCATGTATAGTGTGTCAGGATGTATGGACTGTGTTGATAAAGCTCAGTTAGACTGGCTGTCATCCACTTTCCACTTCAGTTTTCCTGTCTGACATTAAATGTTTGGAAAACTTTTTGCATAAGCATAGAAATAAAAGAATGACGCATTCTAAAACAAAACAAAGCTAAGGAAGTGGCTAGCTACCCGTGAGGCTCAATATTAATCTAAAACCTCTATTTCCAAATAATGTAATATTCTCAGAATGTTTCTCATTTGACAGAATGTTTGCTGCCTTCATTAAAAAACAAAGGAAAACAAACAAACAAACACCCCCAAAATAGCTCAAAAAACCCCACACCAAAACAATATGCCGAAAAAACCTAAATTTGGAATGGTGGAATCCTCCTTTCCTCATTTATACCAATGTGGATTCTTTCTTTTAATTTACAATATGGAAATCTATTGCATAAAAGCTGTTTTTAATATGCCATGGAGGCTGCAGGTAACCATCCTGTAATCACAAAGCCTTGGCCCAGGGTTGGATGTCTTGTTCAATCACGAGCATTTGCCTAAAAGAAAGTGGCATAGGAGATGGCCAGGCTGTAGTGAGCACAGCAGCCTGGTTTTACAAGGGGGAGCACAATGAAACTGGTTCAGTGGCTGGGCAGGCATTCAGCAAGCAGCCTGAGGCAACGTGTTGTGTCAGGGACTGAGTACAAAGCCTTGGACAGCTGCAGCACAGAGGTTTAATTTATAGTGACGTTGCAGAGTGCGTGCCAAAACTTTCCTCATTCCTAAGGAAACACTTTCCAGTGCATAATCGTTCAGTCTTGTAGAGTCCTTTAGAGATGCTGAAGAGCATTTTGAGCCTTTTTTTTCTCAAGCAGATAGCAATGTTCTGTGGTGAGATTATGGAGGAATTGTCTGTTCACACTTTACTGTAATTTCTGTGGTCACTACAGTAATATTTTGCTAATAGCAGTATCTTCACTGCAATTCCTTCTGGAAGAGTAACAGGAGGTTGATTTCACTTTCTTAGCTTTGTCAGCCTCTTCACATTCAAATAACATAGCAGGCCAAAATCTTTAAAATTTGATTTCTCAGAAGTAATTGCAGGGCTGTTGTGAAATACTATGTGGAGCTTTCCAAATAGAAGTCCTTGATTTTTTTTTTCCCTTCGTGCAGTGAAGATTTTTAGAAGGATGAAACAGAACTGAAATGTGATTGTTGATAATTCAACAGTTACAAAAAATATTCTTTTAGTAGCATGAAGGTTCTTGAGAGCTTCCTTTTCAGATCCATATTTAGTACATAAATAAGATATTTAGCTTTTAAATAACTGGTTCAACAAATAATTCAATAATGGGATATAGATATCATAAAATATATTTTTAATGTTAAGAGATGGTAGTCTGCTGAAGTTGTATCCTTCCATAGTAAAGATGTGTCCTCAGTCCATGTCAGAATGACCTTTTTTATCCATGCTGAGGTTTTTTTATTCAAACCATGAATTACAGTGTCTCTAGCCTGTCCTTGGTTTAGACTTTATCCCTTGACGCAAGACCATTAAAATCTCTTGCCAGAGGATTATAGAAATTGGTGGCTGGGGCCTGAGAAGACCGTACAATCAAAAGTATTCCAGCTTTTTGCCTGAGTGGTTAAGGCAGCATAGCCAAATCTGGGAGCTTTAAGCCGTTTTTGCTCTGCTGTATTTTTAAAAATGTTGGTCTGGTGATAAAGAGCTGACATGTTGAATTCAAGATTGCTGCCTCATTTTCCTTCATTGTCTTGGGATACTCAAGAAAGAGAGGAGAGATCTGTCCAGCCGTATTTTGTGGAGGTTGCTTCAGCACAGGGATTCCTTGCTTACGACTGTCCTTGTTGGAGAGGTGAAGCACACATGAACAGTAGCAGTTCTGCATTTTTTTTCTTTCTACTTTCCATCTCTCACTACTGAAGAAAAGCAGTGTTGTCACCTGTGGTTAACCACTGTTTTAGGGCAGTGTTTGTAGCCTGACTTGGTCCTGGT
Source organism: Polioptila caerulea (assembly GCA_013397295.1). NCBI lineage: Eukaryota > Metazoa > Chordata > Aves > Passeriformes > Certhiidae > Polioptila > Polioptila caerulea. Next base: position 78,422 of record VYXF01006318.1, on the reverse strand, counting down.
GCCTGTCAGGCTGTACAGACACCAATCCGTTGCTGGTTTTTGTTCTGCAGAGCAGGAGAGGGAGTAGGAGCTGTGGCACAAAAAAAAACAATGGACCTGAACAAATTTCTGTTCTGTTATGAACAGAACACTCAGTTTGAGGGTCCCTAGTCTTTTGTTTCCAGTAGTGCCTGTCAGGGCATATCTAGGGAAGAGCAAGCACTAAGCAAGTATGACACTTCTTAATACTTACCTAGCTGCTGAGTAGTTTCAGCTCAAGCAGTTTCCTGCACATGAGGAAACTCTTTACCAAACCTGTAGTGAACCTTTCTGCCTAATGTTTGATCAGTCCCTCCCTGAACCCACATAAGCCTACTGTCTGCAACATCCTTGGAAAGGACTTCCATGAGTCTGGTATCTGTTCTTTTACCTGGTTCCACCTTCATATGATGGTCCCTCATCTGCGCTGTAACAGTTGATCCGTGTCCACCACCCCCGTTTCAGTAGTTTTTGTCATCTTTGTGTCCCCTTTAGTTTAGCTAGGCTGAGGTACCTTAGCCTGTTTGATCTCCATACAAATGTTGTTTTGGATCATCTTTGTCCTGAAACCGTTCCAGCTCTGAGGCGATTTTAAAGAAGGAGACCAGCACTGCATGTTAGTGAATATAGTCCATAGTTGTTCTGTTTCCTTCTTTGTGCCTTACCTGATGATGCCAAGCACTTTGATTTCTTATGAGTTGGACTGGGATTCAGGAAGCACAAATGCATTTCTTGGTTCTCTTGTGTAGTCTCTTGGCTTCCTAGTTTCTGCTGAAACTTAGTTTCTTTCTGAAGTTCTTCGTTGTTGTGGTTAAGTGTTAGACGATTAGGTGAAAAGGATGCTCCATGTGTGCTCGGGCTGACAGGCTCCCGTCTGCATTGCTGAGCAAGGCATTATTATAACATGGAGGTAATGGTAACATGGTGTTTTTTAGAAAGACTTTTAGAAAGACTTTTTAGAAAGATAGTCTGTCCCCAGTGATTTTTCCTTGCTGATTCTGTCACTACAGGAAGCAAAACTATTCCTGCTTGTCATTTTTCTTTAGTTTTCATGCAAGAATCAGTTTATTTTTCTGGGAGCCTGGCTAGAGTTGTGGGTGGATTTAAACCATCTACCATAAAAAGTAGAGAGTTTTTTAATATAACACTTAGACATCACAGGCTTAATTAAGGCATCTCTGCAAACTTTCTTAAATGGCGCCCTGAATACATTAAGGACCAGAATGATAACAATGTGCTGAATGGTTGCCATTAATTTCAAGGGACTATGTGAAATATTTGAGTAACTGAGGTATTGATGGCTTCTGTTGCACGTATTTCAGTAGAGTATTGAAGAGTACTTTACGTCTTACAGTTGATTACTCTGATTTCCTTCACAGCACCTTTTTTGCATTCAGCGTTTGCATAATGCAGAAAATTACATCCTTTGCCACTTAGTCAGGTGTATTCTGAATTCATGTGCATTCTTTCTCTCTTTTTGTCTTTCCCAGGCATTTTAAAATGTTTGGTTTCCAAATAGTCCTTTAAACTCTTTTTTCCAAGAACTTTCATGTTATTAAGTGTGAAGTAGTAGTAAACCACAGGTTGCTTTCAGAGTTTATAAAGGCAAATTTTTTAAAGCTGCATTGCTGCAGAAAGATGTAATGACTTGTTCATTATATCTATTTACTTTGTAATGGTAATGGCTGGTACATTAATGTAGCTTTTAAGAGGAATACCCATTTCTTTTCCAAGAGAAGGCTTATGAATATTTATTTTGGAGTCTTCTAGAGAACCCTGCTCATTTGTGTAATACCTTTTTAAAATAGCTAGCCAGATGGATCCAGGCAACTCTTGTGCATGTCACATACGTCTAACGCCTTTCCTTCCCCTGGGACCAAACTGCATTACATCATATTTTATGATTACAAGACAGAATTTTGGTGGAACTTAGCCATATGGTTGAGTCATCTGTTCTCTTCAGTTTTGGAAGGATTATACTAGCATCTTCAAAAGACTGTTAAATTTATTGGGTTTTTTAACCCATAAAATTTGGAAATTTTCTGCTATCTCTGGCAATGAAAGCTATCTCATTTTCAGCTTATTTATGTAATCCTTTGCAGTTATTAACTGAATCTGTTAAAGATGTGGTTACAGGATGAAAATAAAGGATGCTTGTATGTTATTCTGGGTTTCCTATCTCATGAGATGGAAGCAAACACCTAAGATATGTGACATATATTCCTAAAAGAAACCAAAAAATCAACAAATGCACATTCTTTGCATTTTTGTGATGACTCATAAAGATCTTAGGCATTATCTCTTCTTCCATGAAGGCTTAAAACCTGCTACAAATCCTTGCTCTCCCTCCGCTCCTCCACCATTTCACATGAATTATTGAAAAACATGTTTTGAAAAAAGGTGAGTATTACTTCACCACTGACTGGCCATTTGCTCCTGGAAACATGTCTGAATTCAGTAGTTGCTCAAAAGTTGTTGTGTTAGATGCACGCCACAGAATCTAACACAACCCCATAGATGTGCAGTCTCAGTCTCTGAAATGTGTTTAAAGTAAACTGATCCTGATGGGGAGCATGGCTAGGGATATTGGTCAGGTCAGTCTTGCTTGTAAGCATCAAGGGGAAAATATTTCATAAGATTTATGATACTACTAGGGATTTTTCTCTCATGTCAGCCCCTGCAAGAACTGTGATGAAATGGTTATAGCTGTAGCAGGGATGTGTTTGATGATGCGAAAGGGGCTGGTAGCACAGCCAGCCCACTCACTTTTCCTGGGATTGTGTGCTCTTTCTCCAGATAGACTCTGGGGAGTGCACTGCCTTTCAGGATTTTGTGCTTTGTATGTAATTTTATTCTAGGTTTTTAATTTGCAGTAGCTTTGTACTGGGGAAGTTGAAAATCTCTATGTTGTTGAGATGCTGAGCTCTATTACAGAAAGTGCATGTGGATCTTGTGAAGAAATCAGAATATAAACTAGTCAACCTGCAGTAGGGTGTCTTGATATAGCAGCAACAGTGCTCCTTAGAGGGGAAGGACAGACAAAGTACTGGCAGCACTTGTCCTGATAATAGGAGAGTATCTTGATGATTGTGACATGCAAATATAGTTCAGTCTAGGACTAATTAGTAGGAGCCAAGTGAATCATTAATTAAAACAAAAAAGCAGAGGCTTGTTTGTAGCTCTTGTCATCTTGTGTGAGCCGTCCTGGTGCATTTGGTGAGTTGCAGCGTATCCCAATTAACAAATGCACTCTAGAGAAAGGACTGAGAATCTAGTAAATCACATATTATTGATAAGAATATTCAAATTAGTACAGGTTATTGATGTGCAGATAGGTCCATTACTACTGAGCTGTGGTGGTTGTGCCAGGCAGCAGACAGCTCAAAAACTGATCTAATAGGCAAGAGTTAAACCCCCAGCACTGCCTTGGGGCAGCCAAAACTGAGTTCCTGGGGGCTGCCTGAAGAAAGATGTGCAAGCTGTGGCTCTGATCAGATGAAAGGCAAGGCCATCCATGCCTGCTGAACAGAAAACTTGTGCATGTCATTATTCATGCCTGTAGAGAAATGGAGCTCCTTCTTCAGATAAGGCCTGAGGAAAGGAACCAGGGTGAGTGCCTGCTTGTTCTTTTTCTCCTTTTGCTTCAGGTCTGCCATGTGTGGGCAGTTGATGTTCTGCATACAGAGAGTCTGACGCATAAAAGACTTGTCTGACTCTGAGTGCATGTGATGTGGAGGATAAACAACGTGGGAAGATGTGGTGGTGTGAAATCTCACATGTTCTTCACTGGCAGCTGAAGTGGATTTTATTTTCATGCAGAACAATTGCTTGCTTTTCCCCATGACTCTTGGATTTATCCCTCATTGCAGTCATGGAAGTAAAAGCAGCTAAGCTTAGCCTGCTTCTTTAATATTTGATTTTGGAAACTGACAAATACTAAGCCTAGAGGTCAATCCACAGCACTAACATCTGTTCGTGGCCTCAGGAAGATCAGACAGATAGCGAAACTTTTTTGCCTTCTTATGTAGTCATGAAGTACTTTTGGAGATTGAGTTAAGTCCTTGAAGACTCCAAACAAAATAATTTCTTGGAATAGGGATTTGTCTCTATGTTTGCACTGTGTTTTGTTTGGCTTTGTCATGGGTTTCAGAATAGAAGGCTATAATCCTGTAACAGTGGTTATGTCCTTTACAAGAATGACAAATTCAACTATAAATAGACTGTTTTTCTACTCTGAATAGTTTTGAAATGTTAATACATATTTTGTTATGAATTTGGAAATTGTATTGCTTCCTACAATGGCATTCTAGAAGGTATAAAAATACTGTGAAGTATTTTTAAAAACATATAGGATCTTTTCTGGCACTTGTGGAGATAATTAAGATGGTGAATTTTAGTCAAGTAATGTACTTTGTCTTGCTAATAGAGGGGAAAAAAGGTAGCAACTTTCTTTGTGAGCTGAAATTTCATGTAGACATTTGTAACACAAAAACAAAGTGCCATGGTGGCTTGTACCTTATAAATATAGCTTACAGCAGTACATCTTACATCAGTTCTGGACAGTGTGCAGTTCTGTTTGGTGTTTAATTTTTTTTTTTTTTTAAATTTAATTTAGCCTTTGTGTCCGTACTCCCCTTTGCAGAATAATGTGGAGGAAAAACGGGTAGCAGCTCTAAACATGAAAATCAGCTTACTGTGCAGAAGTGGCAAGATAAGGAATTTTTTGAGAGGTTTAGCAACAGACAGGAGCAAAGATGGAGCCTTAGGTCTAAAGTGCCAGTACACGGGGGATGTCCTTTTGGCCATTGGAAATCAAGGAGACCCATCAAGTACCTGTATTCTCTAAGTTTACTAGTCAACAGAAGCTGGAGCATGCTACTAATTATCTAGGTAGACATAGTCAGACCAGATACCCAAAGCAAGTTGTAGAATCATAGCATGTGCTGATTTGGAATGGACCCATCAGGATCCTTGAGTCCAGCTCCTGGCCCTGTACAGAGCACCCCAAGAGTCAAACTGTGTGCCTGAGAGCACTGTCCAAATGCTTCTTGAGCTCTGCCAGGCTGGTGCTGTGACCACTGCCCTGGGGAGCCTGTTCCAATGTCCAACCACCCTCTGGTGGTTGTATCTCCCCTGATACAACTTAAGGCCAGTTCCTCGGATCCTGTCAGTGGTCACCACAGAGCAAAGATCAGTGTCTGCCCCTCCTTTTCACCTAATTAGGAAATTGTAGCTGCAGTGGGGTCTCCTCTCAGTCTCCTCCAGGCTGAACCAAATGCCCTCAGCCACTCCTCATGTAACTTCACCTCTAGACCCTTCACCTCCTTTGGATGCTCTCTGATGCTCTCTTAATGTGCAAAATTTACAAACTTTCCGCTAAGGAAGTTGTAAAGTATGACATTCAGTGTTGAAATCTAAGAGACTGTTTCTGTCCCTGTCTAGAACCAGGGAGTTCAGATGTGTGCCTTGGTCCTTTGGCACACTCTGGTCTTCACAGACCACTGTGTCTAACACAGTATTGAGGGTAGTCAAGATCATCAACACAATAGCTGAGTAAACAAACTTTGCTTGCAGAGTTAGCATTCTCCCTATATCTTACAGCCTACTTACCACTGAAATGTCCTTACTCAATAAAAGATCATGTTAGATTATCCAGGCAATTTTACTTTGAACCTCTTGATTTCCCCTTTTTGCCAACTGACTGTGAGGCAATTGTGCAGCAGAAATCCCAAAACTTGAAAAACTTTATGTGTGTTGCTATTTGACCTTTGTAAGTAACTGAAGTCTGTTGATTAAGTAGTAGTTCAATCTGAAAACTTTGTTAGAAGCAGTCTTTTTCATATGTCTCATGCTGATTATCAGTTTCTTGTTTATATATGTTTTTATATTTAAGGGTAAGGAAAACCTGAGGATCCTTGGATAACCATTTGAGAACTGTGGTAATTTTTAAGTCTGTGTTTTGACACTCCATGGATTTTTTTGAAAGGAAGAGCTCCCATGTGTCCAGCAGTAATCAGTAGTTTGTTAGATATATTTTAGTTTTAGTGCAATTATTGAGTAATTTCAAGATGAGAACAGTCATCTGAGTTCTCTGTAGCTCTTTAGATCTTTAGTACTTTGAGAAAAGACAGAACAATGGGAGATGGTAACTTCAAACAGAATAGACTTAACTTCTTTATTTTTAGAAAGTCCCTTGTGTTTTTTCCTGTGTTAAGATAAACATTGTTTCATTTATACAAATATACACAATTAATTCTTGGCTTTACTTTCTTCTGTCTTTCTGAGAGTGATTGTTTGCATGTGGCATGGTTACTGCTATGTCCTTTGCTATCTGAAAATAAAGATAAATCTTCTGTTGCTGTACTGATGATGTGCGAGATGATAAACAATGGACAGTAGCTGGACTTACTGCCAGTCCTCTGGCTGTATGTTACTAATGATTTAGATGGACTTTTTCTAGTTTTGTTCTAATGCCTTGCATGTTGCTAGCTTTTTGCTCATTGGTTTTCCTTTATACTCAAGGGAGTGAAATGGCTCACATGAAAATATCATTAATTGCTTGAAAGAAAAGAGAACAGCTGATGTACCATTACAATGTTAGCAGGAAATGCCACTTTCCCTCAAATGCAGAGGATGATGTATCTCTTTAAAAAAAGGTTGAAAAGTAGTATCTGAATGTAAAAAAACCCAAACATTGTGGACTTTATTATGAAGTGAAACAAGCAGTATGTGTGAGATATGTGCCTCCCAACCCACACAAAATCCTCCATGTGCCTCTGAACTCACTAGCGTGGGCCAGCTGTGTTCCTTGGTCTGCATGAACTGTGTCACACTGTCTCGGCCTCCCTTGCTGAATTCTGCTCTCAGGCTCTTCACTTTCTTGCTCTTACAGAAATGAAGTCTTGCAGTTGAGTTGCAAAGTGGCTGCTTTTCTGTGCTTTAACTGTGCATGTTCCCTTCCCGACCTTATGGCTACTCTGCATTCAAAGCCTGACTGAAACTGCGAAACTAACCGTGAGGATTTTTTAGAATAACCCAAACAAACAACAAAGCAAACAAAAAGCAAATAAAAAAACCCACTCACAAAACTCAACCAAGCCACCACCAAAACAGACAAAAAACACCCAAGAAACTTGCGTGCAAGGAATACAAATATTTCAGCAAAACAGCAAACTTATTTGCACTTTCATTTTCCTCTTGAGTGTTCTTGGAGCACAACTCACAACCTGCTGCAAATTCCTGTCATCATTTAAGTAAAGACCACACTAACTTTTTTCTATAACTTATCTCTCCCCACACCCCCAGTCCCCAGACTTGTGGTCTCAGATGACCATTTTAGTCAGGTCATCTTTCCCCTTCTCTCTTGGTGAAAGACCCTTTCTTTTCACAGCCTGTGGTCCCTTTCTGCCAGGAAAGTTTCCGGGCAGCCTCGCTGGCTGATAGAAGTGCCCTGCTGAGTGACTTGCTGTTCGGTTGCATTATTCTGGGGTTCAGCATGAAAAAATGGTTTTCTTGGATAATAATCACTTCTTTATCTACCCAGTGAATGGGTAATTATCAAGGTTTACTGACAATCTGCCGTTAGGCTTTTGTTACCATTCCTTGTCCATTCACTCCAACTGCTTCCTGCCTTCCCTGTTGTGCTTTTTATCCCTGATTCAAATGGAATTCATGGTCTGACACAAATACAGTCTCCAGTATCAAACAGACCTCGTGCAATTCGTACGGCCAGTTACCACAGCTAGGCACCATGGCTCAAGAGGCAAGAGGAGGGCAATGATGATTCTGGTTATAAAATGTGTACAGGTTACTTGCATTGCTGCGTTTCCACCTTCAAAGACTGGCATGTGTAATCTTTTGAGCTGCGAATGTTTCATCTTCTTGTGTAAATATAATTAATGTTATTAGCCATCAGTCACCTAAAACAGGCAACATGGATGGTCAAGTGAAGCTGGAAAGGACTCGGTTGTAGCAATTAGTGACATTTAGATAATATCACTGTGAATACTTTGAAAGCCATTGTCACGATTTGCTTTTCTGACAACTTAATTAGAGGTCTAGACCTTACTTGTGGTGAAGTTAATGAACAGAGCATCTCTTGGCAGGCCGTTTCAGGGCGCTGCCCCGGCCGGGTGCGGTGCAGCAGAGGCCAGCCCGCGGTGCCGCTGTGCTGTGTCTGCGCCGAGCGCAGGCTTGGGGAGCCACGGCCACTGAGACGAGCCCGGGAGGCAGCTGGCGTCTGCTGAGCTCTGAATGTCCTGGGAGAAGCTGCTGCAGCCTGAAATAAGCTGTTGCTGATTAGGTCAGCAACATCCTGCCCTTCTGCAATTGAGATTTCCACTCCCACCACTCAAGCTTGCTGCTGGCAAATTCAGTCTCGAAATTACAGATAGGAAGGCTGGGAAAGGTGTAAGCTCCTTTCCTGCATACCATTGGCTCCTAGGTTATAGTGTTTTCAGGTAACCTATTCTTTCAAGAAAAACTGTCATTCGTTGTTTTAACTTCAAGGGATGTTTTGTTTAGTGAATACCTTCAGTACAATAAGATTGTTCTTGTTTTTAGAACTCTCTTGGGAAGTCCAGCACATGTGGACTTTGTGGATGACCTTGTGATGCAGTGGTGTTCAGTGTCTTTGCCGTGCTTATGTTTGTGACGCCAGTCTTTAAGTATTCCTTTCCTTTTCAGTCGATGAGTTGCTGAGTTTGAAATTATCAGGAATTTCAATTTGCTACTCAGCTTCCCTGCAGTTCTGATTTCAGTGGAGATAACATAACTCTGTCTCCAGTAGGTTTGCAACAATGCAAGGTCACTTAAATCATCTCCTGTGGGCTGCATGCCAAAGATAAAGAAACAAAGTTGTTGCCAGTTAATGTTTGCTCAGGTATTTGCTCATGGAAAACGTTGTACAAGTGCTAAGTAGAACTATCACCTCTTGCATGATATGTGCTGGTAATCTCAGACAATTGAGGCTTAATATCCTGATATGGTGGTGATGAAAAAAAAGAATAGGTACCTTTTTCGAACATGTTTTGATTCCTCAGCTTCTCTTCTGGAAAGGAAATGGTTCACTTTGTGACAGAGAAAACAATGTATAATACAGCTAGTGCAAGCTTTAACTCTGTAGGAAAAGAGGCTTTGATATGAAGGTTTCTCTTTGGACTCAAAATCTGTCAACTTGTCAACATGCCATGTGTGATCCCAAATATGAAGGATTTTTACTGGATGGTTTCAGCCCCCCGAGTATAAGTACTTGATTAGTATCTCACAATGATAAAATTGAAATAAATTGTGGGCAGAGAGAGCTTACAGAGGACTTGACAGCTGCCAGTGCAGTTGCTATTGGTAACTACTGCCAAAGTTTGTGATGGAGCCGTGGTTTGGAGAGGTCAGCCTGGTGGTGATCACTGAAGGTGGTGTGAGCACTCTGCATTGGCTTGAGTATTGGTTTTTTTTATCACTAGTCATAAACTGGTGGTGTAGATCAAGTCAATCAAGTTCTCAGTCTCACTTCATGAACACCGACCACGCAGTGCCCTGTGCAGGAGTGGCTTTTGTATCCTAAGCGTGGCTGCCTCTGTGCTGTCAGCTCCTTTCTCAGGCTCATGAGTGTTTCAGAATGAAAAACACTGAACTGCTACCTGGGAGGAGTTAATGAGCAAGGCCCTACAGCACACTTTTCCATTTGAAAACTGAAAACCAAGAATAAAAAGCATGCTTGAGAGAATGTTCAGTGCCACCTGATGTTTGAATTTTAGCATGCCATCCCTTCAGCTGTCAGTGTTGTATTTTGGGATTTATTAGAGATGACAGATTATCTGATCCCCTGCACATTAATAGGAAAATGTTTACTGTTTTTAGGCATGACTGAAAAACACCTGTTTTATCCAAAACTTGCACATATCGAGCTTTGATCAGATTACTTTCTCTCTGCATATGCTGCCTCTACTGAACACTATACACATTTTTAAAAACTCAAACAAACAACAAACTAACTCTTCTCCCTCCCCTAAACCTGAAGAAGTACTGAGTGGAGCACTCAGTGGTTATGATCTGTAAAGCTGAGGCACTATTTTCATCAATTTTGCATGTATTCACAAGCCATTGTTATTGCAAAGTGTTAATTATTTGAAGGAAGGCTGTTGATATCTGTTTGGCATGTGGCCTACAGGAGTGGGGAGTGTGTGTAGGGTGGGGGTGGAGGTGAAGAAAACTCACATGAACAGTCTTTTCTAGGATTAGATTCTTCCAAATTCATTACACGTATGTGTTTCTCTTTATGCTGAGATACTCAGGTTTTGGTTTTTTTAACTAGAATGCTATATACTCAGTTGACAAACTAGTGTATTTGCAGCAATCTTAACATCAAACAAGCAAAGCATGTCTCCAAACAAAACAAAAGAACCCCCAGCTTTATTGGTGATGAAAAGTACCTGCTTAGCTGTTGGTTTGTTGCTCTTGTGCTATAGCAAAAAAATTTTCCTGAGGACTGTGTTGCTATTTTATTCTAACCTTGAGTTTGAAGTGCTCTGCGTGGGTTGGCTCAGAATGCTACATGGGAAGCCCTTTCTGACATAAAAGAAGACACTCTTTTATGTTACCTCAATGAGTGGTATAGCAGAACTGAATCTTCCCAAGGGCTGTGTGGTGGATGGTGCCATGCTACTTGGATGAGATCTGAAAGCAAGGCAAGTGAGGAATCTTTAGATAGAGGGGGCCAGATGTGGCGTGCGGCTGAAGACGGGGCCTTGCAGAAATGTCTGGGCATCTTGGAAAAATGGAATGGGATGATTTGGGGACTGCAGTGGAGAAAGCTTGACGCAGTGGGTTTATGAAGTAAAGGTCTCCAGTTCTGCTGCCCCTCCTGTACTCGTGGTAGATGAGAGCATCTCCCATGTGCGTGTTTTCCAGGATGGACAAATGCTGGTGCTGCACAATGGTGTCAGTTCAGGGTGGCTTTTACTAGTGAACAGTAACAGGGAGTACCCATGTTTTGCATCATCCTAGCAGAAGTTACCTCCCAAGTCTTTGGTGTATACTTGATGATGTGTGACTTGTAGGGTCAAAACCAGGGTAATATTACAAGAGATTCCAAAAATGTAATGTAATGCAACAGTCACTGCCTCTGTTCAGAAATCTGGGTTTTCTGATCTGCTATGGACAGTAGTACCTGTGCAACATTTGATTGCATGAGGCACTTTAAGAGCCCTACTGACTTAAATACCACCTACTTTCTTGCTAAATCCTGGGTACAGTCTCTTTCTGGGTGTCAATGTATTCTCTGTCCTTCGAGATTTTCCTTCCCCTGAAAAACATAGACAGTAGAGCTACAATTCCATATTAAATTGAATTTTTGAGAGTCTATCATCTGCCATTTATTTTATTAGCTGTACCTTTAACTTTTGGAATGTATTGTACATTGCTGGTCTTTGAGCACAATGGGGAAGAAGAAAACAAGTTTGATCCTATCACAGGAATATTCGAACAACAGTTGATGCCTGCATATTTGTTTCTTCTGTGTGAACAGATTTATGCATAATTTCATTTCAAAAATAAAGCAAGGTCTGTAAATAAATTTTTGTAGCTTACATAAAATTGACATTTCATCCCAGTTACAATGATGACACATTATTGATGCCTTAGAATCTTTATTGCTTTAACGAAAAGATGAATGACTTTATGTGAGCAATAGAGTGTGATGGCTTTTAAACATCTTGGGTAGGACACAGATATTTTAGTTTATAAATAAGCATAACCCTGCTGCACAGTGATGAAGAGAAACTATGAATATTCTTTTGTTTTCCAGGAGCAAAACAAAGTTACAGGTACAATAGTGTAATAGATGTTAAACATACAATTGCAAGAACTAATATAAGTGGATTTAGGTGTGTGACAATCTCTAAAAGTACTTAATCTTTCAACATCTCTGAGTCACAATGCTTGAAAGAAGAAACACTAATTAGATATAGAACAGAAAACAGGAATCTAAAATGACTGCCAAACACAGATCTAGCCTAGCCACCAGCCTCTATCATGTTCCTCTGAGAAGGAAAAGGAATTAATTCTCCAGCTCTTTGTGAAAAATAAAGAAATGTACACTGATAGCCTTTCCTTGACACTGAGATAGATCTGATACTACAGAGTGTTTTCAGGGTCACTTAATGGCTTGTCCAAGTTCAGTTCTATTTATTTCTCAAGTATGAGGGGTTCTTTTTAGCTGTACAGATAAGTGGGCAGCAGTTTTTAGTTGTGGCTTTCATTAAGTCTGTAATTGTGTTTGTGTATGAGTGTTCATTTTAGGATAGCAGAAAGAATATGGTTGAAAACCACAGTCAAGATGATTTAAATAATCTGTTCTTGTGAAAGAGTGATTCCATATATCATAAAATATTTTACTATTAGAATGAACATCACTCTGCATCATCAGAATCACTTTCAGAATACTCCAGGGTTCTCCATTCAATATCTGAGTGTCTCCTCAGTGCAGCTTCCACACTATGTAAATACTGAGGTGTAATTTGGGATGCATCTGTGTTCATTCCTATTTGGTCTGGAATTTTAATAATAGTGTCATTATAGATGAATACAGTAACCACAGCAGCTTCTCAAAGGAGAAATTGACACTATCTCAGATATTTCTTAAATATGGTAGTCAGTATTTGCTTACTTGCTTGTACCAGGACACTGAATATTGGATTATATGTCAATAATGTTTTCATTTAATATCTGACTATTGAAGGAATATTAATGAAACTGCTTCTTGAAGATCTGGCCATTTTTGTTCTCTGAATGTTCTTCTGAAAGCTGTTCTGCCAAGAATTTTCAGCAGTCCTTAACCTTAAGATATTCCTGTAGTTTATCCTATTTCATGTTTCAAAAGTAAATTGGTGATTTCAGGTCAGGAAAAAAATCTTAAGTTAGGCGTTGTGGGGTTTTTTGCCAGAGTATAGGTTAGTATTGGGTTGGATGTGTGTGTTTGGTGTGTGTAGATTAAAGCTGATTCATCAAACAGCCTGTATTTAAATATCTTGTATAACTGAGTAACAAAAAAAGCTCAGAAACAGGTCAAACTCCAAAACAAAAGACATGCTGTCAAATAAAGAGTGTTAACTTTAAAGTTTTTTATTTACAAGTGAAATACATTTTTTTTAACATCTGCTTTTAATAATAGGCTGCCTTTAAAGCATGAAATTCCCCAAATGCAGACTAGGCAATGAGTCTCATTTTGGGTGGAGCCTGCTGCTTGGCTGGCCACTCATTGTCATGGAGTCTAAATATTGCTTAGAGAAACAAATTTTTTTTGCTGATGTAATTAGTGCTGTAGAGTCTATAGAAATTTATTGCAGTGCCATAAGAGTGAAGCCTGTAACCTGCTGGATGTGCACTGGCCCAGCAGTCATACCACTGCCATAACAGACTGCAGTTGCTCTGCCTGCATGGCCCTTCCCTTAGCAGAGCTGCTGTTCATACTCTTGGTGGTCTTTCAACCCTTGCCTGCTCTCCTGCCCATACTGCGCTCTCCCTAATGGTTCTTTTAATTTGTTTTTTAGATTACTTTTAACCTGGAACACTTTCCTCCCGTTCCTCCTGTTTTTCAGGGTGTGAGCAGCCTAACCTGTGGGGTTAGGTCGTATCAGTGTGCGCATCATACGTTTTCCCTCACAAGCCCAGACAGAGGAATTTCAAAGGTTTTACATATCTGGAGGAAAAAAGTCTGTATAGAACATCAGGACAAGGTCTTTGGCGGTGGGGGGTAGGGGGTGTTTGTTTTTTATTGGTTTTTATGAAGTTGAGTATTTCTCAAGGTGTGTATTAACATGAATTCAGTAATTCCAGAAAAGTTGTGTACAAATCAAGTGCTCGTGTACTCAAGGCAGTCATGCTGGGGATGAGCTGACTGATGTCAAAGTGAAAGTCATAGCAGTTGAAGTTAGCTCTCCTGTGTGTAGCAGGATGCTAACACTGGTTCAAATACTCCTTTTAACTGCACCAGTTTGTTTTTCCTTGAGACTGAACACTGTTGTTGGTCCAGACTAGAATGCATGTGTGCAACTTTCAACTCCTTTTCCAGAGCTCGTTTTGCTGTGGTCACATGGAGTACAAAAGGCCAACTGTCCTCTGTTTTCTTAGGATCTTCCTAAATTGGATTTGGAAGTATTTTAGAGGAAATAGGCCATTTAGAGGAAATAAACCTGATTGTTCAGAGGATGAGGGAGAGTCATCAAGTTGGGAAGTTGTGTCCTATTCCTGATTCAGCTGCTGAGAGAGATCAAAGAGATTTAGTGGATTAGGTTTTGAAATATCTGAAAGTAGGGTGGTTTTCCTTTCTTTCAGTAGCACTGTGTGAGTGATTTATTTATTTGTTTTAAAGACCAACACAGGATAAAAAACTCAATAAAGCTAGCTACAGTCTGCGAAGTGCAGTCTCCTAACCCATTAACCTTTAAAAAATGTAAGCTGGGAAAAGCCTTTAATATGGAAAGTTTTGGCTGGTTTGCGTTGTTAGGGTGGGGTCTGGATCAGATGAGACACCTCATTGCTTATCCATATGATGTATGTTGTGAAGGTCCAATGGGGCCGGTACAGCTCTGAAATGGAAACCAGGACTAGAAAAATAAGGAAGAATTTTTGAAAATACAGTAAGAAAATATGGTATTCTTTTTCCTGCACTACTCATCTACAGAGTTTCCAAGTTACAGTTCATCTTCAGTCATAGCTTAGGCCCTGGCTTAAGCCGTCAAATCCTTGGGAACCTCTGCTGCACAGCTTGGAGATTACTTTTATGCGGCTTTGTCTGTGCCATTTCTTTGGGTTGGGCTTTTGTTTAAGCTTTCCGTGGTGATAAATATGTGCAGGATCATTCTAGAGAGCCTGTACACAGAGCTGTTACTGATAATATTTCTCCATTCTTTTCCTTTTACTCAGACCAATGAGTGGAACAAGAATGACGATCGGCTGCTGCAGGCGGTGGAGAATGGAGATCCTGAGAAAGTGGCTTCACTGCTGGGTAAAAAGGGAGCCAGTGCCACCAAACAGGATAGTGAGGGCAAAACTGCGTAAGTCCAACCAAAACCTGTGATTTAACTTGTGGAAAAACCCAGCCCTAGATGCACGTGCTACTTCCATGAATTGAAAACCACATACTATCCTGAAAATGAAGGTTTCTTTTTCTTCTGAAAAAGACATTCTGCAAGTCTTTGATTTGTAGTTCTCTATTTAAAATGCCGTTACAAAATCATAACCCCATTGAGGTAACTTGAAGGTTAACAAACTACTGGGTAGACTGAGACTATTTTAGGACAGGATATTTTTGAATTTCATGGCACTCTGCAGATTGCATACTCCAAAAGGTATCAATCTTTGGGGATATTTTTTTCCAATTGACATTAATAAGACAAAAATTAAGATATATTTTCATATGATGGGTTTGACTGAACTGAAACTATGGTGACAGAGTTTTAAAATCCTGCAGATGCTACAGATTCACTAAGTGCTCCTTGTTCTGATTGAAGTGTGCTAATGAAAGTTTTGTGTAAACAAGATTCCTTTTGCCAAATATTTCATATATAGCATTTTCATCTCCTCTTCTTCCTCTTGTTCTTCTGCGAACATTCTGAATTGTGGAAGATAAAAGATTCCACTAAGGAAACTACAGCCAAAAGACTGCTATCCTTACACTTTTTTCTGCATGGCACAGGAAGATGATTCAGTGGATAAGTAAGAAATAGGTGTCCTGGGACAGAACCAAAACCTTGATAAAATTCTGGATATATGTGGGCAAAGGAGGGCTTGGAAGTGCACCACAAGGCAGTTTAGTCTTGGGAGGGGCAACACAAAGCAGTTTATACGAAACTCTTAAGTTCTAATAAATTACGTCTGGGTTACATTTATTGAGTCATACTCTGCTTCTTTCTTGGTCTGGTTCAATTTCCTACATCTGCTCTGTTTCTGCTCTGCATCTGAGGAAACCGAGTGATGGATTGACTCATAATGACCTGCAATTACTTACTGCAGAAGTCCGAGTCATCAGTTACGTCAAGCAGGCTTTCTCCTCCATACTTCAACAGGTTTTTAATTTTTAAAAGTTGCATACATATGTTTTTCTTTTGGCCATTGAATCTCTAGAATTACAGCTATATTCAGCATTTCATGTTTTTACAATCAACATAACTTCAGACCTCGATTCTTAAGGTCTTCTTAAGCTTCACTCTGTATCCAGTGTATCCAGTGTAACACCTTCTTTGCAAGTTTCATGTATAAATTGATTCTAAGGGTTTTTCTAGGAGAAAAGACTGAATTGATCAGTGTCTATCTCTTAACTCTAAGAATGTAGCTAGGTATTGGTGCAACAATTTTTCAGCTTTACATGGTTACAATAAAAAATTCCCATTTTCATTTTTTATTTGCAGTGACTAAGAAGTCAGTAAGCATATATTTATGCGAATGATGCTGTTACTAATAATGTTGTTGCAAATTCTTCTTTCAATTGCTTGGAACAAATGTGAGTTAGTGCTATAAAGATCTCTGCTGCTTCTTGTTCTGTATGCTCATTTAACTGTCATTTAGTTTTAAAATTTTTTCTGTGCCATGGTTTAAAAGGCAGCTTCAGAGAGAAGAAAGAAAAGCAGTGCTGCTGTGATGCAGAAATACAGCATGTCAAGTCTCATTCTGTTTTCAGAGCTTTGGGAAATTTAGCAGACCTGCTCAGGTTATTTCTGTCTACATTTTTAAAGATAGAGACTGACAGGTGTGGAAGCAATAACACTAACCTGGAGAGACATAACTACCAAAGGTGGCCCAGAAATGTTCTCCAGCATGTCTTATTAGTATTGGGCTGTGTCTTGTTCATCACAGATGTTCTTATTTTTATCACTCCAGAGTATTTTTTTGGTGTGTACAAAATGGAGTACAGCCATCATTTCTGTATAGACTTGTTTCTCCTATGTTTGCAGTGTGATGCCAATGCTTCATTCCTGCCGTATGTCTGGGTGCTTGACACAACTGGTTTTACCTGGCCTCAGAAGCTCTGCTTAGAGCAGTAGACCCTTCTGCAGCCCAGCACTGTGGTCTGTTGTTGTTCTGCAAGGGCGTGGTGCTACCACGTGGTTTGTTAGCTACCCCGTCTGTAACATCAGCAGCTCCTGTGCTGGGAAATCACGATCTGCACAGGGCTCTTTAGGAGAACTGTCCACCCTTGTGCTCAGATTTCACTAAATTATGGAATGGTTTGGATTAGAAGAGACCTTAAAGATCATCTCATTCCAATCACCCCGCCATGTGCACGGACACCTGCACTTGGCCACATGGCTCAAAGCCAAATCCAACCTAGCCTTGAACACTTTAGGAGTGCTTATTCCACAGCCTCTCTGGGCAACCTCTTCCAGTGCCTCACCTCTTTCATAGTAAAGGATTTCTTATTACTGCCTCATCTAAATTCGCCCTTTTTCAGTTTGAAGCCATTCACTTTTTCCTATCTCTACATGCTCTTGTAAAAGGTCTCTCTCCAGCTTTCTTGTAGGCTCCCTCTTAGGTACTGGAAGGTGCTGCAAAGTCTCTCCAGAACCTCCTCCTATGCGCCTTGCACTTGGAAAATAAGGCAGTGGTTGGTGACACCCAACATGGCTTCAATAAAGGCAAATAATGCCTGACAAATTTCTTGGCTTTCTGCAGTTGGGTCATAGCTGTAGTGCATGAGGGAAGAGCAACAGCATCTGCCTGGACTTATGCAGAACATTGACACTGTCCTACACAGCACTCCTCTCTACAGCCTGGAGAGACATGGATTTGCAGGATGGACGGTGCTCCCTCTCATGAGGGCAGAGTAGAGAGGCAGAATCACCTCCCTTGACCTGCTGCCCACAGAATTATTTTGATGCAGAGCAGGATATGATTTCTGGGCTGTAAACTGACATTGCCAGCTCATGTCCAGCCTCTTGTCTGCCAGCACCCCCAAGTCCTTCTTGGCAGGGCTTCTCTCTGTCCATAATTTGCCCAGCCTCTGTTTGTGCTTGGGTTTGCCCTGACCCAGGTGCAGGACCATCACCTCAGGAGTTGCTGAACCTCAGGAGGCTCGTGTGGTTTCACTGGTTACATTTCAGGAAGTTGTCTGCAGTGCCATGTGGGAAGGGAGCTCTTTGGATGAGTGTTCTATTGATCCCTATGAGTATATATATTGATGAACTTGTTTACTTAGTTAGGATGAAGCTGACTAACCAGAAGAACGTGGTGGGTTCAATTATGTAACAGAGTGCATAATGTGATTAAAGACTTTGGAATGTGCTTGAAAGCAAAAAGGAGAAACAATTACACATTGCAATACAGGTTTGTTAGCTCCATCATTGTCTATACCCTTAAGGTGTGACATGGTTTTTTTAAGACTTTTCTTTCTCATTCTTTTTGTTAACAACTCTACAAACAAAATTTTCAATACAGTCCAGATTTTTGAGATATAGTAATATATAAATAGTGATTTATTTTAAACAGAAGGTAGAGTGGATAATTTTTCATGCTTAGAGAGGTACTTCTAAGTTTTTATTTTGTAATTAGATGGCTTCCTATTATAAAATGCTTGAACTAAAATGAACAGAGACCAGAACCAAGGATATTCTTTATTTTTCTTGTTGAGTACTGTATGTATCATCCCACTGAGTCCTGCTATAATGTGCTCTAGCTTTGGCTCAGTTTGGGACATAATTGCCTAAATTTCCTCTTTGTATCCTTTTTAGTCCCTGTCATTTAGGTCCTTTACTTTGTGATGTGTCAACATGCAATAAAATGGAGTTGCTTAAAATAATGGGGTCTATGTACCTCATTAATTTAAGGTATTAGTATTAAGGAAGGTACTTCTTAGAGATAATATTTACAAATTTTCATTAGGAGGTTTAACTCCTCAGCAGTATCTCTTTAAAAAAAGGTATTTAAAAAATACCTTGTCAGAGTAATGAAATTGTCGTTTTTAAAGATTTGCTTGACTTTCCACACCGTCACCCTGCCTTTTACTAAGTTATTCCTATAAACAATAAATCAGTTTTAAGGCCATGGAGAAAATCCACCTTTAGCATAAGCTGACACAGTCCCATTGTTGCTCCCACTTACATAGCACAGACTATTGCCAAGCATAGTTGTAATACAACCTATCTGGAAATCTGACTCTGTCATTGTAGTCTTACTTTGCCAGATAGGTTGGTTGTTTTTTCTTTTGGTCCAGCTTCCTTAAACAACAAATCAGGGCTTTCCAGCTTGGAATTTGATCATTTAAATCCACTTTAAACTAACAAAAAAGGGTTTTCAAAAATATCCCTTTTGAGAATGATAGGATTGGATTCATTCATGTGCTGCACTTTCCACAAGATCAAGTGTTCAAATGGGCTGTTATTTTAAGAAGCTGCTGCCATTACTGAGGGGAAGTGAGGGGACAGGTGTGGGGGGGAATGATTTTGGAAAGGATTTACAGTGTATAAATGGTAGCACTTCCTTGTCCTGAAGTTGTTTTGTCAGTGTGCCAGTCTATTACTGCCATGTTTCCATGCTTCTGCAAGGTACTAAACTAGAATTAAATGCTTTTGGCTATTAAGTGAAACAATAGATCACTGTACAATTTTTTTAAACTGCAATTGAATCAGCTGTTGTTTAATAAAATTACTCTAACAATAGTACAAAAAAGCTTTAGAAACCTCTGCAAATATGCTCTTTGAGGATTCTTTCACAAAACTACTGCCAATAGCATTTAATTCAAAAGATATATTTTCATTTGAAAGAGACTGTTCATGCCTTGGAGGCTGAACTAAAAATAAATTTTGGGGTATATTCCAACTGCAAATACTGGATATTTATTGTGTACATAGTATTCATTTTTGTATTCTTCCTTTCAGATCTTACTGTATAAGAAGGTGGGGGTGAGTGGCATGAAGAACCTAACTTTTCAAAAAGTAGATATTGTTTTAATTACCTCTGAGAGGTAATGTTTGTATGTAATAATGCTTGCTTTAAAAAAAGCATTGGAAGAATACATAGAATGATAGAATAATCTGTGTCGGGAAGACCCACAAGGATTATCAAAGTCCAGCTCCTGGCCCTGCACAAGAGTCACACCATGGGCCTGAGAGCACTGTCCAAATGCTTCTTGAGCTCTGCCAGGCTGGTGCTGTGATCACTGCCCTGGGGAGCCTGTTCTAGAGCCCAACCACCCTCTGGGTGAAGAACCTTTTCCTATTATCCAGCCTAAACCTCCCCTGACACAACTTCAGGCCATTCCCTTGGGTCCTGTCACTGGTCACCCCTGAGAAGAGATCAGTGCCTGCCCCTTTGCTATAATGAGGTGTCCCCTCAGTCTCAGCTGCTCCTCACACAGCTTGTCCTCCAGACCCTTCAGCATCCTCCTGGCCATTATTTGGACACTCTAATGGTTCAATGCCTTTCTTACACTGTGGCACCCAGAACTGCCCCCAGCACTCGAGGTGAGGCTGCCCCAGTGCAGAGCAGAGCAGGACAATCCCCTCCCTTGCCTGGCTGGCCATGCTGTCCCTGATGCCCCCAGGACAGGGTTGGCCCTCCTGGCTGCCAGGGCACTGCTGGATTGTGTTCAGCTTGCCATCCCAGGTGCCCCATATCTCTTTCTGTGGCACCACTTTCCAGTGTCTCATTCCCCAGTCTGTACACACATTCAGAGTTGCCCTGGCTGAGGTGCAGAATCCAGCACTTTCCCTTGTTAAACTCCATATGGTTGGGGTTGCCCAGCCCTCTAATTTGTCACCGTCTGTCTGCAGGGCCTCTCTGCCCTCAGGGGAATCGATAGCTCTTCCCAATAATCTGCAAACCTACTTAATATCCCTTTAAGTCTTGTGTCTGAGTCATTTATGAAGGTATTGAAGAGCAAAAGGCTGAGTTTGGAGCCCTGTAGAACTCCACTAGTGACACATCACCAGTCCGATGTCACCCCAGTCACTGTAACCCTTTGTTTCCCACTCTTAAGCCAGTTGCTCACCCATCACAGGATGTTTTTATCCAGCTGTGAGCTGGACATTTTGCCCAGAAGGATGAGAGACAGTGTCAAAAGCTTTGCTGAGGTGGAAAAAGACAAAAATAACATCCACTGGCTACCCTTGATCAACTGTGTGAGCTACCTTGTCATGAAAGCAAGCTAGGCTTGAGAAAAGGACTTTCCCCACATGGAGACATGCTGGCTGTGATCAATGACTGCATTGTTCTCCAGGTGTTTCTCAGTACGTCCCAGAATAATCTTCTCCATAACCTTACCAGGCACTGCAGTGAGACTGACAGGCTCAGATACCAGGGTCCTCCTTCCTTCTTGTCCTTTTTGAAAGCTCAGACAACATTTGTTAGCTTCCAGTCAGCTGAGACCTCTCTGGATTCCCAGAACTGTTCAAAAGTCATTGAGAGAGGCCTTGTGGTGATATCAGCTATCTCTTTGGATAGTCTCCAATAAATCCCATCAGGCCACAGTTTCATAGGGATCCAGATGGAGCAGCAGATCCCGTACAAGTTTATGGTCAACTGAGCATTAATCATTCTTGCAGCTGTGGTCCTCCAGCTCAGGCCACTGGGACCCCTTTAGCCTGTTGTCAGTGTTGAAGACGGGCATTACACATCTCTGCCTTGTCCATGTCCCTGTTTGCGACGTGTCCTTCCTCATCCTGTAACAGGCTGGTCTTTTTTCTGCCTTGCCTTTTGTCGTTAATGTATTTTAAAATATCTCTTTCTGTTGTCCTGCATGGTTCTGGGCAGCTTCAACTCCAGCTGGGCTTTGGCCATGTGAATTTTCTCCCTACAGTTGCAGCAGCATCTCTGTATCCTTTCCATAGCACCTGACCTGCACCACAAAGTGAACATAAACCTTCTTTTTTCACCTCATTTCCAAGACAAAATCACTACTTAGCCAAGCTGGACTTATGCCTAATCTGCTTGATTTCCAACAATTAGGAATTGCCTGCTCCTGTGCCCTTAGGAGGTGATGCATAGAAAGTGACCAGCACTGATGGGGCCCATTCAAAAGCATTTTCTAAGGGAGCCCTACTCACTAGCTCCCTGAGCAGCCTGAAGTCTTCCCTCCCCATGTCCAAGGCTGAAGGTTTGCTGGCACTTCTCCTCCTGTCAACAGAGATTCTAAACTTGATCACTTTGTGCTCCCTGGGGCCACCAATCTCCACTCATGAGACACACTCTCTGTTAACAAGCCTTAATAGCCAGCACCATGCAGCCAGGGCGTAAATCCAGTGCAGATCAGACACTGACAGTGGACAGTCCAGGCCTGATCCAAGTCACACCATCGCTGGGTGCTGCTGTACCCAACAGGCTGGC
>VYXF01006318.1:38393-55598 GCA_013397295.1 Polioptila caerulea | reverse complement strand
ACAGTTTCATAGGGATCCAGATGGAGCAGCAGATCCCGTACAAGTTTATGGTCAACTGAGCATTAATCATTCTTGCAGCTGTGGTCCTCCAGCTCAGGCCACTGGGACCCCTTTAGCCTGTTGTCAGTGTTGAAGACGGGCATTACACATCTCTGCCTTGTCCATGTCCCTGTTTGCGACGTGTCCTTCCTCATCCTGTAACAGGCTGGTCTTTTTTCTGCCTTGCCTTTTGTCGTTAATGTATTTTAAAATATCTCTTTCTGTTGTCCTGCATGGTTCTGGGCAGCTTCAACTCCAGCTGGGCTTTGGCCATGTGAATTTTCTCCCTACAGTTGCAGCAGCATCTCTGTATCCTTTCCATAGCACCTGACCTACACCACAAAGTGAACATAAACCTTCTTTTTTCACCTCATTTCCAAGACAAAATCACTACTTAGCCAAGCTGGACTTATGCCTAATCTGCTTGATTTCCAACAATTAGGAATTGCCTGCTCCTGTGCCCTTAGGAGGTGATGCATAGAAAGTGACCAGCACTGATGGGGCCCATTCAAAAGCATTTTCTAAGGGAGCCCTACTCACTAGCTCCCTGAGCAGCCTGAAGTCTTCCCTCCCCATGTCCAAGGCTGAAGGTTTGCTGGCACTTCTCCTCCTGTCAACAGAGATTCTAAACTTGATCACTTTGTGCTCCCTGGGGCCACCAATCTCCACTCATGAGACACACTCTCTGTTAACAAGCCTTAATAGCCAGCACCATGCAGCCAGGGCGTAAATCCAGTGCAGATCAGACACTGACAGTGGACAGTCCAGGCCTGATCCAAGTCACACCATCGCTGGGTGCTGCTGTACCCAACAGGCTGGCACTTCAGTGAAAACTGGAGTCCAAGGTACTAAAATGTCCATGTCCACCGTGGACATTGCCAATGAATTTTTTTCCATTGCACTGGCAGCAGAGTGCAGGCCATAGTTTGCTTTCACCTGGAGAAGCATCCAGTAGATGTGGAACCAACTGTACCAGGGATGGAGGCACAACCCCACCACCTTGCCATTTTTCCAGGCTGCACTGGAAAAATGCAAGGCTCCAGAACAGTTACAGTACATTGATGGCATCATTGTGTGGGGGAACACAGCAAGGGAAGCTTTTTTGAATGGGGAGAAGATGATCCAGGTTCTCCTGAAGGCTGATTTTGCCATAAAGCAAAATAAGGTCAAGGGACCTGCTCAGGAAACTCAGTTTTAGGAGAAAAAAGGGAGGATAGAAGTCGTCAGATTCCAGTGGGTGTGGCCAACAAAATAGAAGCTATGTCACTGCCAACCAGTCACTGCCAACTGCCTTCTGCCAACCAGGTAGAAGGAGGCACGCGCCTTCCTAGGCACAGTGGGGTTTGGAGAATGCATATTCCAGGGCACAGTCAGATTGTCAGCCCTCTCTATCAAGTGACATGGAAGAAGAATGATCTCAAATGGGGCCCTGAACAAGAAGCTTTTGAACAAATTAAGCAGGAGATTGCCCATGCAGGAGTCCTCAGGCCAGTCAGAACTGGGCAGGATGTGAGGAATGTGCTCTACACTGCAGCCAGGGAGAATGGTCCTTCCTGGAGCCTGGGGCAGAAGGGACCTGGAGAGATTCGAGAATGACCTCTTGGGATCTGGAGTCAGGGACACAGAGGATTTGAGGCCAGCTACACTCCAACTGAGAAAGAGATTCTGGCAGTTTATGAAGGAGTTCAAGCTGCCTCAGAAGTGATGGGCACCGAAGCAAGGTTGCAGAGCTGAAAGCCATCCTGCTAGCTTTACATATCACTGAATGAGAGAAATGGACAGTGCTCTACCTCTACACTGACTTGTGGATGTTGGCAAACACTCTGTGGTCGTGTCTGGACCGACAGAAAAGGACCAATTGGAAGTGCAGAGGGAAACCAGTCTGGGATGCTCAACTGTGGCAAGACATCACTGCCCAGGTAGAGAAGCTGGCTGTAAAAGTGCATCATGTAGATGCACACAGATGCAAGAATTAAGCTGCTGAAGAGCTGTACATCGATTTGATCTCTGAGGAAAAAAACCATTAATTTACTTTTATCACAGTATTTAATTTCTGATGGTCCAGATGGTTTGCAATAATGGACAAAGTAAGAAAGACCACAGGGATCTCAACCTTTGTTTTATCTCTAGCCAACAGATGGCTGAAATCTGGTTTTTATTCCAAAATTTCTTGTAAAGTTTATATCCATGGGACATCTGGGTGTAAAAGCTTTTGTCTCTCTACATCTTTTCTGAAGTTCTTTTTAGGTTCAAATCATGATTGTTCATTTTTTTGTCCCCTCCCCTGCCCTGCAGCATTGTTAGGGATATAATTTAATTAAGATGTTAATATTAAGTTTCCTGAAAAATTGCTTTCGACTTTAGAGAAATGCTCGGAAATGCTAATGAAACTCTAGGCCATGGTTGGATGAATGTGTCCACTGCCAGGATACTAAATTGGGCTAATTAACTTTCTATTATGTTCAGTATGAGCTGATTGTTAATGTATGGTGAGAGGGAATGCTTTTATCTCCACAACAGAGGAGCTGTGCTTAACTTTGATTTTATAATTTGGCAATACATTAAAAAATCCTACAAACACCACTGTATTGACAATCATGCAGGCTTTTAAATGAGATCCATGCAGTGGAATTCATGATAGTGGTTTGTTCCTGGCTCTTGCCTGAAACTGTGTAGACTGTTTCTGGTGGTTTTGACACCTCACTTGAGCCTTCCAACTAGAGTTGGAAAATTTCATGATCCATTTTTTAGTTCTTGCCTACACTTTTGACAGGATTTGAAATCAACAGCATCCAGGCTCCATTATATGCATTTAAAAGCAATTTTTATAAGACATTTTAGCATTTTTATACCTTCATGTTATCAGGGGGAAAAAAAAAAAGAGAGAAGGAGCCATCTTCTGAAGAGACAGAAATTAATCATCTTAATTGTATTTCAGTTACAAAGATCCTAAACTTTTTACTTTATCTCTTGAGTGATTTCCTATGTTGCAAATCAAGCAAATTCCATGTAATTTAAAAACAAACTCCCTATTCCATATAAAGTTCTCTGGGCATTGAGAAGCCTCCAAGTGGGTTTTGCATCTTACATGCATGGGGCTTTGTGCAGATGATATCTAAAGTTCAAAGACGAAACAATCAGTCTGCAATTTCTTGTAGGAGTCAGCTTATGTCTTCTGCTTTTTCACACAGCTGATTCTTAAGAGCTTTTGCATTTCATTGTCTTTTAGTGGGGCTGTCATCTCAGAGGGCAGGAAATCCTCTTCTGAAGGGCCCATGTACTCATGTTTGGGTAGCCTGTGAGCCCACAGGCAGGATCAGCCAAACCTGTAATGCAGCATCAGGCAGCTGCTGGAATTCCCTGTTAACACAGCTCCATTTACAGAGTTGCCAAATACCCAGATTTTGCCAGACCTGGCCAGCTTTCAACAAGTTTGTCAGTTGCTTGGATCAGAGCACAGCTTGGATGATTGGGAGGTTTTGTGCGCCTGGGTTGAAACAGCTGCAGTTTGGCTCATGTGGAGGCAAAACCCTGTGCCCCACTTTCCCATGAGGAATGCTGTGGCTGCTCCCTGCACTTGTCTCATCTGAGCTGGCAGGAGAGCCATGAGGGAAATGTACTTCTCATGGGTGGGGCCAGAATCAGCCTCTTCAAGGCTGGAGGGGACAGGGCTAAGGCTGCAGTTGTTTTTCAGATTTGTATCTACATAATGGGCTGCAGTTGTTTTATATGTTTTTCAAAGACTTATGCAACCAAAGGAGCTGTATGTGTAGATTTTAATTATACCCACTGGCTGTTATTGGCTCAAAAATGTACTCTAATCTGGAAAGGGGAACAGACAGCCAAAACAGAGCAATGTGCAAATATTGAATTTACTTAGGTTTTCTTAAAAACTTAATACTGAGGTCTCAGGCAATAGACTGTGCTGGTGACTGCTTATTTACTGGACATACATTTCAGTCTGTTTTCTGCTACCTTCTTTACAGGTGCAATCTGTGTTAGGAAACTACTGAAAAGTATCTGGAAAGTAACTGAAAAATTTAGAAAAGCTCTGAAGTTGCACATGCCTGTGGTCCAGCCCCTAGTCCTCTTCCAAAATATGGAATCTTAAGTAATATAGTTATTCTGAAATACAAAATAAAAAGTGTATTGCCATAATAATCTGAAGAAAAAAAAAATTAAAAAATATTTAGTGGTCATATGAACCAGTGGTCTTTGAAGAATGTGTTACAAATAGATTAATTATTATGAGTACATATTATTGCACTTGGTTTGCAATTATCCCATGAAGTAAGAGAAGTTCACTTTGTACAGCTTAATAAAAAAATAAGAGTTGCTTTGAATCTGAAGAGATTAAAAGAGCGTAGAAGAAACATCAAGGACAGCATATCCTGAGCAATCCCTTGTCAGTAGGGTTCGTAAGGATATTTCTGCTCAATTGTTCTTGGAGCACTAGATGCAGTTCTTAAGTCTTGCTGGATTTTCATGCTACAAAAATACTTGGTTTAGATTAACCTTCACTCAATTGCTCTCACTCTTTTGAGCCTTTTCCTGGCCTCTTGCTATGCCAACATGGTTCAGGATTACCTTGCTCTAATGTTTATGACTTTCCCTATACTAAGGTGATTGTTAGCAATTGCTGACCCACAGGCAGCAATACCAAGTGAATTGTGTTGGAGGATGTAGTCATTGCTCTCATTTTTGGGCTTAATTTTAACTTTAAACTCTGATGGGCCTTGAAAGGGCTGAAGATGGCTAGCTGGTTTTACCCAGCTTCAGGAAGAAAGTCATCTTTACCTGGCACATGCTCAGGGATTTCCCCCTGTGCTAAGAAGATGAGGTCATGTATACTGAGAGGGTAACTGAGCACCTGTTTGGACTTTACACATGTGATGTGATCTTTAAGAAACTATCAGAAGTAATCTTCCACATTTGTCTGCCTTCCTTATCCCTCAGTACTTGGCTTTGGAGGCTCAGGCCATGCTGCACAGTTTTCTGGGCTCTTTAAGCTTTTTGAGACTTCATCATTTGTCACACTTTGTTAATATTTCTACCCCACAACTCCAAAAATAAAAAAAAATATGTCTAAATTTCAGACTTTCTGTCAACACCTAGGAATGCCCTGAAGCTTCTGCCTGCATAATTTCTGTTGCATTTCGCTGACATTAGTTCCTGAGGAATTTTAAAATAGACACTGCGCAAGAAACTTTATGTGATAAATCTAGATTGTGAGCACTTGTGTTTACAATTAATGGTACATGGAAGGAAAGTCCATACATTTCAGACTTGAAGTGGGAGTTTGTGTTAATGGGATAATAGAGTTTGCCAAAGAAAACTATATGTGAAAATGGAGCTGCTGGAGCACAACCTGAGAATGAAAAGTATAAATCTTGTGATGATCCCAGAAATCTCTCTGAAGAGCAACTAGGTGGATATTTTGCTGAGTTTATAGGCTAAAATCAGGAGTCTGTAGCTTGCCAGCTCCTGTGTTGCATGATGCAATTGCTTCTTTTCTATAAAACAGCCATTAAAGAGGCTTGCCTTTTCTAAATGTCCTATAGCTTGAGGTGTGTATGATTGAAACAAGACTTTTCATGCTATGATGCAAAGCTGGAAACTTTATACGAGAACTGCATTTGTTGTGGCTTTAGTGGTGGGTTTTTTGGTTTAGTTGGGTTTTTGTCCAGAGTATAGCTGTCCCAGAATATATGCTAACACAAAAGAGGCATGCAGGATTTTTATCAGAGGGTTCTGTGCGTATTGGGGCAGGGCAGATGCCATCTCCTGTTAAAACAGAAGGACACAGGCTGTGTGCAGCACTTCACTTTACTGTGGCTGCTGCTAAAGGGGAGAGAGGGGAAAATAATCTCACACAGCTCCTGGTAAATCCATACCTGCCTCTGTCAACTTCTTAAAATCTTGCACTCTAGAAGTTGTTTGCAGGAACTTATTGACTGAATGTTTTAAAACTCTGAAAACGTAATTTCCACAGCTTGTACTGGTGCCAACTCTGATTTGAAAACAAAATGTATTTCCTCTCTTTCTCCTAAGATAATTTTTGAACTCTTTTGGCTGCTTGTATGCAAGTGACAGGATAATGATATGAAATACCACCATGATTGAAAAGCCACATTTTTTACAGTTGCTCTTGGGAGTAGGTAAACTGGGCACAGTGTGAAGCTGTAGTTTTCATTTGTTTAAAGAAAATAATAAAACCCCCCAAAGAACTAAATATTGATAGTGGTTACCTGTAGATGTCTGATTTTCTTCTAAGACAGTCTGATCTGCCAAACATTGGTATGGCTCCTCCATAACTAAATGGCTGGTTCTCCCTACAACATTTATTGTCTCAAATGAGTGGCAATATCTTGGTAATGCAGACAGGAAAAGACGAAGATCCTTTTGATTCTTATAGCAAAATATTAATGGTTTAATTTTAGGTTTAAGGTGAAATTCTATGTGCTGCTCCTTATTTTCCCTGGCAGATCACATCTGTGCTGTGTGATGAAACAGTGGGAGGCAGCTTTGGTTTCAGCTGGTTTTGTTTCCTGTGCCAGATCACCAACCACACCGTTACCTGCCTGCCTGTGCTGGTGCAAGGAGGAAGCAGAACCCAGAGAGGGCTTGCAGAGGAAGGCAGAAACTTCCAGTTTCAGGACTGTTCTGGGGCTTTCACAATCATTTACTCTGAGGGCGGTAATC
Source organism: Polioptila caerulea (assembly GCA_013397295.1). Taxonomy (NCBI): domain Eukaryota; kingdom Metazoa; phylum Chordata; class Aves; order Passeriformes; family Certhiidae; genus Polioptila; species Polioptila caerulea. The sequence goes on along the minus strand of VYXF01006318.1, from coordinate 48,857 downwards.
TTTGTGTTTGGGATGTGTCAAAAAGGGCTTACTTTCAAAGTTGTACTAATGCTGATAAAATCTCAAACCCTTCACAGATCAGTAAACCGTATTCTTATAGAGTGACTGGTCATGGTGCTACATGTGAGAGGAGACCACACTGGACTTCCTCCTGTGTGAATAGGTGCTCTCTTCATGCACAGAACGCACTGCTCTAGTGGTAACTCATGGCCCTTTCTCCTTCAGGTCAGGTCTTGGGAGCTTTGGTGCTTCTGCCACTCAGCCTGTAGTGGAAAGCAACCAAAAGCCAGATATGATTTGCTGTGTCTATTTTAGCTTCGTTATTGAAGGAGGAGTTGAGGCCTTGAGGGGATAGCACTACAAGCTAGGTGCTGCTTCTAAAATATATAAAAGCTCCAGTTAGTTCAGAAAGTCAGCCAGGTTATCAGTAAGTCACTTTGTGGCTGACATAGCTGGTGAATTGCTTGCCTGACTAATCTGGTAGCAGCAAAGCTTAAATATCTTCCATTCCTATATTTTTTATTTTATTTAATCAGCAATACAAGGTCTCTAGGCAGCTCTGTATCTTTATCATTCTTGTTTGTTTGTGTAAAAGTATTGGTTGGTGGGGAAACTATAAATCATCAAATTGTTGGAAGGCAAGTTAGACTTTTTGGAAGTCAACAAAGGGTTGACATCCATTAGAAAAAGAAGAAGAATGATCTGCCTTGGGGAGGGATGTTTTTACTCAAAATAAACCTTGACAATGAGTGTATATGAGTTCATAGTGTTTTTCAAACATTCTTGCACTTAAAATATTTTCAGAGCACTCAGATTGAAATTACAGAGAACAATAGTATTATACACTCACATATAAGTTTGACTGGGTTCCATGTTTGTCATAATAGGAAATAGCAAGTACAATATTCACTTAATATCCATAATTCAGCCGTATTCTTTATTGGCTTTGGATTTTGGTAAGTAGTATGTTTAACTGCTTTCAGACCCTGGAGAAAATCTGTGTTATAGAGAATGCTAATTCTGCCAGAAAAAACTCTGGAGCATGACCTTACCAAACAGATATTGAACCCTCTTATTGGGTGTAATTCTTCTGCTTTCCACCACCCCCACCACCCCCCATTTTTCTTTTCCACATATGAAAATTTCCTTGTTAGAAGGTTAGTGTCTTAAATTAAGACTCGTTATTTATTTTTTCATGATTTTATCATGTTTCTCTTTACTTTTGTGGCACTTCCCCTAGATATATGGACCACCCAGTTGTTTTAAGCCAGCTGTCAAAATACCATTCAGTAAGAGGATTTGCAGGAAGTAGCTCTGCAAATGGTTAAGCAGAGAACCTGAATATATCTGAGCCATGTCTTACTGCTAATACCACCTTAGCAATTGCCACCAGCCACAGTTTTACAAGTCCAACCTCTAAATGTGGATTATTTCTGTGCTTCTACTTATGGTGTAGTGATTTGTAAAGAAAAGTTTTATGTGAGCTGAGTAGTAGAAATTTCAATCCTTTTTTGTTTGAGTTAGGCTGACATTTAAATCATTTCTGAAAACACTCATTCTTGGTCTTTTGGCCAAGACTGGCTCTATCTGAACTCTTGTGCTTTGTCTGTCAGATGTTGGTTAAAGAAGTCTTCATTCCCTTGCTGGTTTAATATTGTGGCCAAAATGTGGAAAAGGTCACTTGCCCTGAATAAGACATGGGCTCATTTAGGACAGGTGTAAGTACTTCACCCATTGACATCTTGTATCTGTAAAAAAATCTGCTGCTTCAGAATAGTTCAGGGATGGCATACATAGCTGTGCCCTCTGTACATGCAGCAAGCATCATAAAAAGCATCTATCAATGTGGGGGTTTTATTTAAGTAACATTTCAGGTCAAGAAATTTGAGGTCCTGACAAGACTTTGAGGTTATAGCCTTGTAGCTGTTCTCCAGTTGAACTTGAACCTCACAAAATGAGTTCACTCTTATTCTAACTGGGCTTACTCACACTGGGCTTTGCATTCCTCCCAACAAACATAATTTTTCACCTTTTCTTGTTAAGTACTGAGTAATTATGAGACCTGTACATTCCCAGTAGGAAAAAGTAGTGTCAGCCTACTGATCTTTCATCTATTGCAGAGGTGGGTTTTGAACCACTGGGAATGGTAGCTGCTCCTCTGCTCACTGAAACATCTGGATACAATAAAAAGAGACCATCCTGCTCCTCAGAAAGAACAGAAATGTTTTACAACAATAAAAGAAATCTATCTTGGATCAGTTCAGGCTGGACTATCAAGATGTGTCTCTAAGTGGCAATAACAGGCTTATCTGTTTGTGAAGGGAAAATTAACTATGTTGTAATGAGATTTTCAGCTGAATGAGAATCCAACTCTCAGTGTGGCCCTTGGTCCTAATCAAGTCTTATGTGTTTGTTTTTGTTTACCTAAGTTGTTGCACAACCAGGAAGTGGGAGGAAAAGTTGTTTGCTTTAATATCAAGGAGAGTTTATTCATAGAAGATGCCAGTAAAATGCACCACTCCTTAAGGCGTCCAGATGGTGAGAACTCCAGTGTTTAGAAACGTGAAATTTTTGCCTCAAATATTTTAGGAAATTATGTATCTTGTAAAGAATTATTCTGTACTGAAGTGAATGTCTACAGTCTTCTTTGTTTCAAGAGCCTGCCTTGCTAGATAGTAGTCCTCAGCATCTACTACTCAAGTGTTTGGGGTTTTTCTTTGTTTGTTTTGGGTCAGCTGTTTTATTTGTTTGGGTTTTTTAGCTAAAAAAACCAAACAAAACCACAAAAAAAAACCCCAAAAAACAAAGCAGAGGCTATTAACTTCAATATCAGAATTGCTTCTTAAAGGGGAGTGTTTGTCCAACACTCTGTTAATAGTTTAGCTTAATATGACTGTAATAGGTTCATCCCATTCTGGAGCTGTTTTCTCTATAGAGCAGGACTTCTGTTTGCTAAACAAGCAGTTAAGTAACCATATGCCCCATTCCCCTCCAACTGCTTTGAGACTGTTAAGAAAAAAATATCTCACTACAGGTTTATGTGAGAGGTAGGACCAGAAGAAGGATGCAGAGAGGAGACACACAGCAAGCCATTCTTTGTGAAATAAAACATCTGCATGTGTAAAGACTTGTTGAGAACTGCCATGGGAATTGTTTTTGTTGGTGGGATTCATGTGTTCATAGGAGCATAGCCTGAAAAGAGTTATTTTTAATTTTCTCTGATACTTTTTTGCAGTCAGATTTTACCTAAATAAAACTTCTTTAGCACTTGCGTGTTCATGTTGCATTTGGCACCCTCCTACAAAGTCTGTCCATAAAACCTCAGTGCCCCAGATGTAGCCAAGTTATTATTATTCAGGTATTTATTATTACTATGAATATTGTAAAATGTAAGTTAGCCAAGTGTGTGCTTCATAGTCTTCCTAATACATAAGTGAATTTGATTGTATTTTGTGTTTACACAAATGTATCTGAACATGTTTTGGTATTTTGCTGGTATGTTGTGCTGACTAAATTAGAGGTGTTGGAATTTGTCAGACTCCTCTTGCATCCCTCCCCCAGTCATTTTCCCAGACCCTGAGAAACCACTTCTTCCAAAGAATGTTTACACAACTTTGCATTGGTCACTAAGTACATGAAGTTTTGATTGTGAATGACTGGAGAACAGACAGCAGCAGTGCTGCTTGTGCTCTTGGAAGTGTTAACTCTTCAGTTTGTTTATGGCAGTAGAATTTGCAGGATGAACGCACAGAATACTTTTCTACTTGCAGAGAAAGGTTCCAAGCTTAAGTGCTGCCTGTCTGCCATTTGCAATCAGCAGCAGACAGTGTGGAAGGAAGGACTCCTGCTAGGAAGTGAGGTTGTTGCTGTACTTGATAGACAACTCTGTTCCAGGACCTCTCCTGTTTTGACTAATTCTCTGACGCGCCGCTTTCCCCCCGGCTAGCTCCTTTGGGTGGTCTCAGCACCCGGCCGCTGCAGCGCGACAGGAGTGGGCCGCCCCAGGAAAGGCCTTCGGTGCTCAATCCCGGGTGCGGCTAAGGCAAGTCCGGCGTCGGGGTCACGCCGCGCCTTCACGGGGTTCAGGCAACCGCCTAGGGCGTGCGGCAAGGGCTGGAGGGAGGGTGGCACCCGGAGATAATTCCACGAAGCCGGAAGATGGTGGAACGCAGCTTTATTGTGAAGGGCACTCCGGGACACCGAACCANCAAAACATGCACCGCAACAATTCTCCTCTCTTTTCCAGATGTTGTCTGTGGGTCTCTTTCTCCACTGAGTTTTCAAGAAGGCTGCAAAGAAGTCTATGGCTTAGACAAACAAGTTGTTGCAGTTCATAGACCATGTGTCTGAAATACCCATTTCAGTCCTGCCTGTTGTTCCAAGTTTCCCTGGTTAGCAGGCTGAACTTTCAGTGTTAGCTTTAACACTGAAAGGAAGTAGTTATTCAAAATATAATCTCCTAAATACAGTAGTTGATGTGGCTCCATGATTTATGTTGTTTCTTTTAATTTTCAGGGGAAAATCTCTTTTACACAGGGGTGCATAATGTTAAAAATTATTACCTCCTTCAGAAAATATTAGAAATCATCCCAGGAATATTGTCTCTTTCAGTTTAGTGCATGTTTGATAATAGTTTCAACTTTCCACACACAAAGAAATAGTAATTAGGAAGTGTTTTGTCCTGAATTTTTGTTTTACATTACTCCCACTGAAAAACTGCTCTGTGTGCATCAGGCTGATGTTGGTAAGACTAACATGGTAGCAGGATGTCTGCCCTTATCTTCAGACTTGACAGCATTGGCATGCTATGTATCAGGAAGATATAAACTTCGCTGTTTTCAGGAGCTTTTCCTTAATTTTTTGCTTCAGGGCAAAATGAAGTCAGCAGCAACTCTGTAGCACTGCTTCTGTGAATCTTGATGTGCCCAGCCTGAGGATGTCAAACATAAGATTTCAGCTGTAAAAAGGCTTGAATTCAGTATAATTTTCTTGGTTGATTCTGTAATTGCATCTTAGGTAATTGATGCTTGGAAGTGCATTCTGCCGTGGTGTGGTTGGTAACGTCTGCAGTTTAAACTGTTTAAACAAGCAGGTGCTTGGGATGAATAGCAAAACTATACATAGAAAAAATACATCTCTGGCATAGTCTCACAAATATCCAGTAGCTTTGGTTTCTCTAGGTGATACTCACAGTAAAGTGTTTTCCCGAACCCATACATGAAGGAAAGATGGGCTTTATAAAGGACAGTGCAAAAGTACATCTTGATGAAGTTTGATTAAGGAAATGCAGAATCATGTTTTAGAGGTACCAAATTTTGTCCACTGAAAGAGGAAAATCTAATTAAATGTGACTAAATCTAACTAAATCTGATTACTCTGACTAAAACGTCTAGAATAAAGTCAATTATTGTGACTGTTTTCAAAGCCCAGGCATTCTTTGGGGATATATTACATCACTAGGGACATAAGTTCTGAAATTGTGTGGGGCTAGATACATAAGGTATATGACATGAGCTGATGAGACAGCAGCCCTGTGTAAAATCAGAGGGTCATGGGATTGTTCAGATTGGAAAAGACCTCTAAGATCATTGAGTCCAACCACTAACTCAGAAACCCATGTCCACCAGTGGCACATCCACTAAATATGTCCAAGAGCCTTGCAGGGATGGTAACACCACCAGCTCCCTGGGCAGCTTTTTCCAGTGCTTGAAAACCCTTTCAGTCAAGAAATTTTTCCTCATGTCCAATCTAAACCTCCCCTGGTGCAGCTCGAGGCCATTTCCCCTCATCCTATCCCGAGTTCCCTGGGAGAAGAGACCAACCCCCACCTGGCTACACTCACCTGTCAGGCAGTTGTAAAGAGTGACAAGGTCCCTCCTCCTCCCCAACTCCTTCAGCTGCTCCTCATACAACTTGTTCTCTAAATCCTTGCCTGGCTCTTTACTGTTCTCTGGACACGTTCCAGCATATCAACATCTTTCTTGTAATGAGGGTCCCAAAATTAACTCATTATTTGAGCTGCAGTATGGAAGTATGACTACAAAGTCTTTTTGACGTGCCATCTGACTTCCAGAGCTGTTATCTTCCTGGGAGGCAATGGAAGAATGCCAAAAGATCTAAGGACAGGGAGAAAAGAACTTGCCAGTATGCAGTTAGTGAATGAAAGACAAAAGATTTCTTAATAATAATAGAAGACATAAATGTTCTCTTCCAGTTTTCACCTGGCAGCCACGAAAGGGCATGCAGAGTGCCTCAGGATCATGGTGACACATGGTGCAGATGTGACAGCCCAAGATGGTGCAGGTATGCCTCTCTGAGCTTATACAAGTAGCATGATACACTTAATTTGCTGATGTAGTTATTGATGTGCAGAGTGACAATACAGATTTGACAACTTAGCTTTTTCCCACATTCCTTATAGGAAAAGCAATTGTAGCACTTGCAGGTTTGGGCATACTTGCTCTCCTGCAAAGAGAATTCAGAATATAAAGTCTTTAAAAACTTTTGTCTAATACTATAAATTTCAGCATTTGTAGTTGGCTCCAGATGTAAAGTAGTTGCTTGATTTTTTAAATTGTTATTTTTAAGTGGGGGGAAAAAAAAAAAGAAGACAATAATTCTCCTCGCCCACCTCTTCTTATTATTACAGGTTGCATCAAGATCTTCAGTTTTGCTTTCATGTTTATCCAAGCTATTAATTCTATTAACTTTACAGGAGTTGCAGTAAGACATTTCTTCAGGATTATGACACAGTTAAAGCAGCTGATACAGGCCAAAACAGAGCTGAGAGCTATTAAGTATGATGTTTCAGTTCTCAAAAGTCCTGTCCTTAATTACTGCTCCGCTAGGAGAATGATGGGAGCTGAATTTGAAACTGGCAAACTCTTCTTAACAGATTTCAGTTGACACATCTGCAGAATCTGTGCCCAGCATTTTCTCTGGCTGGCTGAGCCACCTGGATGACCTGTCAGCATTCTGTCTCTCCAGTAATGATCTGTAATTGCTGGGCTCGTGGGTTCTGTTTTGCCACTTACTGCACCCTGAGGGAATCTCTGTCATACGTGGGAATTATTTGCCTCTATAAAGAAGTGTCTCTGATACTGGAAGAAGCATTCACATTTTACATAATTATCAGGGAATACATGTGTCTGATGCAAAATATAATTCCAAATTCATGCTTCACCTTGCCTGATTTATTGGTCAGTTGGGTAGTAAGAGGTTGCCTGCCTACTTCCACCTGAGAGTGTCAGCCCAGTGCTCTTTAGTGAAATCCTTCTATGTAAAAGTCACGTCATTTGCAATGAGTGTGTCCTGTCACAAGTGCCTTTGTCTTTATTGAGTACTAAATCCTGGGTCCTTCTTTTCTTAGTTGCATGGATAATTTCTTCCTTTACTGTCTTGTCATCTTTAATTTTTCAGGTGCTCTGTAAGATGAAGCTGGAGGAGAGACTTCAGTGTTTCATCATAAATCCATAGTCAGTAAATCATGGCGTTGCATAGCTAAACATGAATTCAGAGGTGCTAAATAAATTAATTTAAAGGCAAACCAGTGTAAACCTGTGTCTGATAGGGAATAGGGAATCTGAGGTGCTAACTAAAGCAGTCCTGTGTTTGAGTCTTCTATGTACACTCCATGGCTGACACAAACCTAATATAGTTGTAGGGGGTGAATTTGGCAGGTTTTGCTCTTGATGCTGGTTGTGTTTTCATTGCCAAAATCATAAAGACACCAACAGATACCCATGTGCAAGGGAGGCTGTGTAATACTGGAGAATTGTTTTCTAAGAAACAAGTCTTAATGTACAATCTTAGACCTACTTCTGCCAGGGTGTAGTCTGACACAATGTTTGTGTCACTCTTTTATATGAATTGAGACTTTAAGATTATTCTGTTGCTTTCCTGAACAACAGGGAATAAAGACGTTCTGCTTTGATGTAGGTTTTTACTTTATTTTCTCTATCCGTTGCTTTTTATGTGTCATGATAGGAACAAGACAGATAATTCAAGATTTTGCCTTTGTCATGGGAGGTTTTGTTCCTGTGCTTTGGCATGATTGAATAATTAATTTGCTTTGCTTTTATTCATTTAGGTCACAGTGCTTTACATCTTGCAGCAAAGAACAGCCACCCTGATTGCATCAAGAGGTTACTTCAGGTAAAAGAAAAATCAAATTAATTTTGATTTTTGACATTTTCATTTGGTTCCATTAGATGTGGACTCATTTTATGCCTATAATCTGCACCACACTTCTGTTCTTTCTCCTTGGCATCAAGAGTTTAAACATAAAGAGTTTAGGGACCTTTCAGGCACCATGAATGGATGATAGAAAACAGTATATCTTCCCTGAGTGCAAATACAGTTTTCCATGTCCAGCTGTTCTGATGTAGCTTGGTTGAGTTCAAGCAGGTTGTAGCTTCAGTTTAGTTTCCTATGTTTTGTCTGTGTGGTTTGATGACTTGGAATTAGGTGGATTAAGAGTTACAGGGGAAAAGGTTTTTCACTTCTTGGGGCATTCTGATAATGTTCCACTGGAATGCTTTCTGTCTGTTCACCATAGAAATGTTTTCAAGTTTAAAGTCAAAGAGAGATGAAAACAAAATAGTTTAGATCAAAAAATATTATTGAAATAATCAAATCTTCAATTAAATGATGTAAAAGACAGTGAGGCATTAGAAAGAGGGTTGAAAGAATGGGAAGTGAAAATAAGAAAAATTAAAGAGAAGATGAACAGAAGAGTCTTACTGTGTTAAAGATGAATATTAGTAAACAAAGACACTGTCCATCTCAGCTCCTTTTCAGAAATACAGGTAAGTTTTCATGGTGGTGATCAGAGAAACAGAACCGATTTTTCTAAGTTTTGGAGTTATCAGTAAGTCTCAGATGAAATAATAAGTGCAGACTGAGAACATAGATGAAATAATGATTAACAACCCCGCTTGAACACGATGGCGCACAAAGAGAATGGATCCTATATCCCAGCCTGCAGATTGTTTTCCCCTGACTGCCTCAGGGCTCTCCAGCTGTCCTGTGACTGACCTCTGTCGGTGTCTCTGGGGTCCAGTTTCGGCGATTCGCACCTCCACGCCCCTTGCCGGTGGGCAGGGCTGTCCCCAGCCCCGGTAGCCCGTCCCCCGATCCAGGTCGCCATCGGGCAGCCACTGCTGGCATCGCCGGCAGCAGCACCGGCGGCTCAGAAATAAGCCGAGTTTAACACCGAGGGTCTGCTGCCCTTCCCCTTGCCTGCTGCAACCCCAGACTGCTTTTGTTGATGTTTCTCTAGTTTTATTTCAGTATGCAGATTTGTAAATACGTCCCTAAGTGCAAAACTGTTGGTAACATTCTCCAGTAATTCTTGCTCCTAGGATTATCTTCTGGGGACCAAAGTGTGTGTGCAAAGAATGTCTAACTGGCATTGAACTGAAACAGGCTGAATAAGTATTTTACACCGGCAGAATCATGACATTTTTGTTACAGAATGCAATGGTCTGTGTGATCCTGCTTTTCTAGATAATCACAGGCATGTTGGAGACAGTGCTGCATGTAAAACTCAAAAGTTATAATGTTTATTTTCTAGAAACATGTAATTTTGGGGCCCTGTCTTCTGCCCAACGAAAAGAATTGAAACTTGTGAAGAGTTTAGGGAAGTCCCATGAGGAGCAGCTGAGAGAGCTAGTGGTGTTTAGCCTGGAGAAAAGGAGGCTTAGAGCAGACCACATCACAGTGAGAAAAGAGGGTTTGGCCTCAAGCTGCATCCAGGGAGCTTTAAGTTGTATATTAGGAAAATTTCTTCACCTGGAGGGATTTAAGAACTGCGTAGATGTGAGACATGTCTTAGTGATGAACTTGGCAGTACTGGGTTAATTGTTGGATTTGATGGTCATGATGGTTATTTCCAACCGAAATGAACCTAAGTTTCTATGATACGCTCTCTTTAACTAAAGCAAAAATCTTCTGAACCAAAATGAGCCTTGATAAGGATTTGAATTATTTTTTTCATGACTATTTATTGCTTTGAAGTCTAGATTGATCAGTGGTATCTGATAATTTTAATACAAGATATAACTGGATTGTTGTTGCTTATTTTTAAAAATGCTGATGTACCCTTATTGCATTTGACAGTGGGCCCATGGGAACCTCATGAACTTGAACAAGGCCGAGTGCTGGTGCTGCACCTGGGTCAGCCCAGAGAGCCAAACGTGTCCTGGGCTGCATCCAGAGCCCCGTGGGCAGCAGGGCAGGGAGGGGATTCTGCCCCTGTGCTCTGCTCTGCTGAGACCCACCTGGAGCTCTGCACCCAGAGCTGGGGCCAGCACAGGAGGGACAGGGACCTGCTGGAGCCAGCACAGAGCAGGGCCTTGGAGGTGATCAGAGTGATGCCTGGAGAGGCTACCTGGAACAGAGGCCAGACAGTGTTGAAGAAATAAAGTAGGAATTTATTAAAAGGCCTTTAAAGGAAATACCTTG
>VYXF01006318.1:8309-38306 GCA_013397295.1 Polioptila caerulea | reverse complement strand
TATAAAAGTTTTGGTCCATTTACATATTGGGGTCAATTGTCCCATTACAGCTTCAGGTTATGAAGTCTCATCCTCCCAGATTGCTCTCCTCAATTCCCTGCTGTTTACACACTTTGGGCCCAAAGCTGCAATGGTGTCCTTGGTTCTGGGGCTGGAAAAGGATTGTTTTGTCTCACTAAACCGTGAGGAGAAGGTGCTAACACTCCCTATGAAGTTCAGAGTTATGTACTAATGCAGCACAGAATCTGGATACTATGAAAGCTAAAACTTAAGGCATCAAGAGGGATGGAGCACATCTGCTGTGAGGAAAGGCTGAGGCTGTGATGTTCAACCTGGAGAAGAGAAGGCTCCCAGGAGACCATAGAGCTGCTTTTGAGTATTTAAAGGGGCCACACAAGAAAACCAGAGAGGGAGTTTTTACCTGGATATGTCATGATAGGACAAGTGGAATGGCTTTGAACTGAAGGAGGGTAGGTTTAGATTCAGTATTAGGAAGAAATAATTTACTGTGAGTGTGATGAGGCACTGGCAAAGGTTACCCAGAGAAGCTGTGGGTGTCCCATTCCTGACAGTGTTCAAGGCTGTGTTGGATGGGGCTTGGAGCAACCTGGGATAGTGGGAGGTGTCCCTGCCCATGGCAGGGGGGTTGGAACAAGATAGTCTTTAAGGTCACTTCTAATCCAAACCATGCCACGGTTCTATGAAATAATGCAGAACAAATTGCCTTAGGACGTGGTTGCTTTAGCTTTTACTCTAATGTTAAAAAGAAAAAAAATCTGAGGCAAAGGAGAGACTTTATTTACTGAATTATTTATTACTTTATTATTTGTTTATTTACTTACTTTTTTGTTTACTGTCTCAAATTATCCTGAAACTATAACATTTTTTAGGGCAGTTCTCTTAAGTATGAGGATTTCCTATGGCTTCAATATAAGCTGGTATGAAGTCAAGAAATCCCAGACTGGTAGAGAGGGAAGCTGTACCTTCCTTCAGTGTTCTTCTCTGAAGCAGCGCAAAAACCTTTTTGCAAAGTTGTTATGCACTCTATCTATATAAGACATATGTTTTATTTTCTTTGTATTTCTCTAATTTCTTTTTTTCCTTTTCTTTATTTACTTGTGCAGAGTAAATGCCCAGTTGACAGCACTGACAATACTGGGAAAACAGCTTTACATTATGCAGGTAACTTCTTTGATGAAAGTTTGTACTGTTTTGTTGTGCTTGATATTACTAGCTCATCAGCCTAGAATTTGCCTTTGTACCCCACTGTAATGCTGTGCAAGTGGAAGTGTGGGACACAAATTTTGAAACTGGGGTTTAATGGGCTTTCACTACTGTCTTGGTTTTTTAAATTTAATTTTATTTTCTTTTAGCTGCATGTGGGTGTCTTCAGGCAGTTCAACTCCTGTGTGAGCACAAATGTCCTGCTAACATCAAAGATCTGGTACGTACCTCTTCTCTTCTTGTGTACTGCAGACACTTCAGAGTTTTATCACTCTCATTCCATGCCGTTACCACGCTCCATCTCAGATGCAGTGGTTCAAAGCAATGCTGTGCTCATACCTTCTGGGATTTCTCTGCTGGAGGAAGTTCCTTTTGCAGAGGTGTGGAAGTACTTCTCAATCTGATACCATACTGGCAGGGTTTGCTGATTGTTGAGACATTGGCACAGGTAGCTAGAATCAGTGCTTACACATTCAAAACATAATTAAAAGTGTTTCCATTGTCCCCAGGAGACTTTGGAAAAGGCCCAGTATGTGGCCAAGGGCTGCAAAATGCTCACAAAGCCCAATCAGAGTATGACATGCCTGAGGGCAAAAAATATACTTGATGTATTCCAAAGGCTCAGAGACACTACATTCACTACTGTGAAATGTCTAAAACCAGCCAGGTCTGGTTTTGGGAATGATGTAACTGCCTGATAGAAAACCTAATGACAAAAGGAAGGGATCTGTAAAGCACAGGCCAGGCAGGAAGTGATGAAGATACTCAAACTTGTTTGGTTTTGGCTTTTGTCTATATCTGGTCTTTCTAGCAAAAACAAATACATCACAGACGTCTGATCTAAGATTTCAGAAGATGCATTTTAAAGGCATAAAAGGTTTGTTCAGTCTTAAGGCTGTAGGAGTGTCTTCAAAATGTCCTGAGCTACCTAATGGCCAGGTACATGAAAGAGAGAGACCAGTCTCAGAGGTGCATGACAAAATGATAAGCAGTTGTCAGAATTTGGGTAGTAGACCTAACTGGGAAGTTCCAGTTAGTTACTAGTAAAAATATAACCACTCCTTGAAGGTGGTCAAACACTGGAACTGGTACCTAGAAATATGTCTTTACCTTTGGAGATGCTTGAAACATGACTGGACAAGTCTCTGAGCAATGTGCTGAAACTTGAAGTTTGTTTAGCTTCGGATTGAGAAAAAAGTGGGAGAAACCCCAGATACCTCTAAAGATGTCATCCAACTGTATTACTCTATGACTTCATGAAATGTTGTATTTTTGCCTAGTACTTAGTTAAAATTACCATTTTTGTTGTGGACCTATGGAAAGATATTTTGTAGTTTCAAAATAGTTGTGTTTTAGCATTGAGAAAACAGCAAAGGGAATACGAAAGCAAAAAGCATTCTTACTCCCTGTGTTTTGCATCATCCCCAGCAGACAAGAAAGGAATTATAGCACACTTAGCTATGTTTATGGTACACAGGAAAAATATACTAGTAGTGCCTCATTTTTAATGTGTAAAGGTAAAATTTATAGCTGACTTGACTTTAAATCTCAGTGTGTTTTTGTAAATGGATAGAATACTGTTCATAGTTTCTTTATATGCATTTCTAGGATGGGAACATACCTCTGCTGCTTGCAGTACAAAATGGTCATACAGAAGTCTGCAAATACCTTCTAGATCATGGAGCAGACATCAACACCAGGGATAAAAATGGAAGGTACAGCAGGTTAACATGTTGATTCTTCACCAAAGCTGATTGTTAAATGGAGATTTCTTCTCAAATCCTTCCTAAAATAGTTGATATGAGGTGAAATAATGCTTTCTGTATTAGACAGCATATCCTGATTGCTGAGAAGGCTTACAGAATTCTGACTGAAGTGAAAGATGAAGCAGAAACTATGTGACTATGAAACTAATCTGTCTGTAAGATTTCCCTTGGGCTACCAAAGCAGTATAGCCCTTTTAAAAATGATTCCTATAGGAATATGATGGATAGCACTTACCCACATATCACTTTCTAAGTGTCCCAGTTTGAAATGCTGCTCTTTTCTTGGAATGAGTTAATACTTCCAACTTAAATCCTTAAAACTGCTACTTGTGAGCAAAATCTGTTGAGAGTTGCTTTTTCTGCCATAATGCAGCCACAGTAGCAAGAAAAAAAAGTACAGTAGGATCTCTGTAGTGTGTAGTGAAGATGCTGTTATTTTAGAAGGTACCAATTAGAGATTTTTCTGCATTAAGAGATAGTGCATGTATCAGAAAACTTTTTAAAAAGCTACATCCTTGTAGTGAAAAATATACTTGTTCTGATGATACTGACAAAGATCAAAAGTCTTAGAAAATTATGGACTGTTTTATAAACAGCTGGTTAAACTGTGGAGGTAAAGGAGGATACTGAGAAGTGTTGGCACTTGCACTTTGTGGCAATTTTGATTATTCTGTGTGACACAATGGTGATTCTGTTCTCTGGTGGCACCTGTGAATATAAGACTGGGCCCTAACTTGTTTTTTATCAGTCCAATGTTCATTAGAGTGCTCTTTGTTTCCAGTTGTCTGAAGAAAACCCCTTTGTTTTCTGTCAGTTTTCATGGCCTCATTGGGGCTTTGAACCTGGGATGCTGCACACTCTGGGGCCTCCACCTTCCCCTCACTCTCCTAGTGTTTAATCAGCAGACAGTGTTAAGACTTTCTGCTTTAATAGGATGAAGGAGTTTCTGTCATAGATAGGCCTCCCATTTTTGTATTTTTGTTTAAGATAGTACTGTATCTAGAAGCAACAAAACATTTTAACATGGAATGTGCTGGTTTACTTTTTGCTTTAATTGTGGGGAGGGAAGTGACTACTTCTCCATCTCATGTTCACAGAAGTAGTTAAGGTTTTAAGGTTTTACTGAAACAGGAGAAACCTCATTGGGAGAAAAGATGGATAACCTTCGAAAATGGCATCTTCAGATTCCTATCATGTCCAGACTAAGTGAATTATTTTGGTAATCTAAAACCATCTCTGTGACTCTGGAGGTGTTATTCGAGTTCTCACTCACCACTCCTTTTAGCAGAGCACTGCAACTTTTCCAAGTGACTCAGCCATTATAGGGAGTATGTTTAATTCATTAGTGAAACGGTTGTCTTGATAGTTAGCAAATATTATCACTGTAGTAACCTTTCAGCATCATATCTGCACTGAGGAATGTGTTTGGCAGTAAACTTGGCCAGCCTATTAGACTTGTTTTCATGCTGAGAAAGGAGGACTATGCCTGAGCAGGAAGGCAGTATTAGAGCATGCTTGAAAGGTGAGGATTTTTGGTGTGTTCGGAATTATTCTCTATGTCTCTTATGACCCCTTCAAAGAATAGAGAAGAGCAGATGCAATCTGTTAGAAGAAGGCTCCTTCTGTATGCTATGCTTGCTCTAGGAGCTGTCTCTGTGCAACTACCCTGTGTGGGAAAGAGAATTGTTTGTGCTCTCATTAACTTCCTTTTTTCTTTTTTTGTTAGGCTGACAGTAGCACAGAGTTTGAGGTTAAACTCATCTCTTGGACTCACTGAGGATTTATTAGATTTGTTTGTCTTTTTGATTGAAATCTGTTTGTCTGTTTTGTCTTGAATACAACATGTGAAGGGGAGCAGGAATGAGATAAAGGTTTTCATGTTGTACTACCTCTGTAATCAGAGTATAGAGGCTTGCTAGTCTGACTTTATCCTGCAGGCATTTCTATCTATGAATCTCCTCTCAGCCTCAGTAAGACATTTTTAGAAATATTTGCAGACCTGTATTTGCAGCTGGAGTGTATGAGGAAGAGGAGGAAGAGCTGGGAAGTGTTTGTTTGTAAGGAGAAAGAGCAGTTACATTTATGTACCAATAAACATGTTGGTGGAATTTTGGACTTTATTGCACAATAACAGTCACACTTCTTTTTCCCTGAAAAAATGAGCAGCTAAGGAGAATGCCCTTGACATTTGCTGTTTGTGTTTTGTTTTGTTTTTTTTTTTTTTCTTGTTCAGAACGGCTTTGATGATGGCTTGTGAGGCTAGTAACCTTAACATGGTGGAAGCTTTCCTTAGGAGAGGTGCAGATGTCAGTTTAGTAGATGTCTTTGGACAGAATGCCCTGCATTACGCCAAGCTCTCTGAGAATACAGGGATCCAGAATCTCCTGTCATCGAAGATATCGCAGGACGTGGGTACGTGAGAGAGGCTGACCTGCAGTTTGTCAGTTCTTGAACAGGTTACATGTATGTCTAGTGCTGAACAAATTTACTTCAAAGTGTAGCCTGAAATGTTGCAAAAGCTATTTTCAAGATTATCTGGCTGAGACTTCCCAAAAACTCTTTGCCATAGATGGTAATATTTAGGATGGGATGAAGACCTTAGCAAGCCAAAAAGAGGTGTTTTGGAGAAAGTTGATGTAGCAGCATTGTGAAATTTTGCATAGAATTTGGAATGGATTCTCTTTTATACATAGAACCCCTCAGTAGAGGGGTTGGAGAAGGAACTAAAGCAGGCTGAATGTTTTATGGTCAAACTACAATGGATTTCTAAAGTAGGAAGCTTACTACAGAGGAATTGTGCAAGACTATAATAGAATAAAAATTGTCATGACACTTCAGATTTCTTCTCAAAATGAAACCAGACAGTAGCAGAGAAAAAATGTGATTGAAATGGAATGGTATGGGCAGTAGAGCAGAGAGGTGGGTTAAGAATTGCAAATAACTCTTCCTTTAATAACTTTTCTTTATTCCACTTCTTTTTTGCTCCACAGAGGCAAAGTCTCCAACAAAAGCAAAGCAGGTATTGGTCTTTTTGGTTTTGAAAATACTCTGACTCTCTAAACTTGTAGCATAACAGAAAACAGTAACAGAAGCACTAGTAAATGTCAGTGTGAGATGGGTTGCCATGACTACTATGTAATGTAAAAGGTTTTTCTTGTTTAGCTAGGAAATGTGTTTCAGGAGCATTACTTTTAGACTTGGCTGCTCTGTGTAACAGCAGCCAGCACCCTTGGTGAGGGGAGGATAGGAGGGCGAGTGTGTATGTGCACGTGTGCTGGGATGATTCCTGCTTTCCTCATGTGTAGGGCAGGAGCTTGGCTTTTGGACACCCTATCTCTTTAAAACTGCAGGAAGGAGGATCTAGAAAAATTATCTCTTTCTAAAACATAAAATTGAAGATTACCCCTGGTTGCTGGAGACCCCTTCCTGTGAGAACCACGGCAGATTTAGGAGCTTAAATTAGTTTCTTACATTTTTTATTTAGTGTCATATCTTGGAGAGCAAGTAGACCTTGTAGACCTGCTGGTGGCTGGGAAGTACATAAGGGTGCAATGCTTTGGTTCATTCCCTCTCTGAGTGCAGAGGTGGGTTTCCTGGGGGCTCAGGCAGAAGCTGGTGGAGAGGAAAGATGGTAGCTGTGAAGAATGGCATGACTGGGCTGTGTGTGAATGGAAGTATTTTAAGGTCACTGGTGCTAAACTTATTGTCAGCTTCTGCTTTTTCACTAAATCTTGTTTGTTTTCACTGAAGCATGGTTTACAAGGGAGCGTATTCTTATTGTCAGGCATGTTTAATATCTTTGTGTTAATAGAGATGTGGTCTTTACATAGGGGAAAAAAGTCACTGCATGAGCCGCTAAAGTTGATATTAATGTGGGATTTATTTTTTATTTTTTTTTTATAAAACAACTTGCTCAGACTTTACTAACCAAACTAACAAACCTACCTTTTCTGGCTGGTGAAACTTTCAGCATGATCAAGGCTCTAAATTAAGTTCAGAAAGAAGTGGAACTCCAAAAAAACGCAAAGCCCCACCTCCTCCTATCAGTCCTATTCAGGTAAAGAAAAGACCAATTTTGAGATGCTTTTAGGGGATATAAAGCATTTTGAACATTATTAGAATTATGTGGGCAGGATTTTCTCTGTCACTGTTATTTTATATGCCTGTCTTTCCATGAGTGCTTTTCCTGACATTAGAGTGAAAGCACATGATGCTTAGATTAACTAAGCAAAATTGCTCAAAATACAGCATTTTACAGTGAAATTTGCACAGTACAAATTTCACTGTAAACTTGCTTCTTCCAACTAAAGTTGAAATTGTCCTTTTTGCTGATTTCAATAAGTAAATAATAAGTTCTTTATCTTTTGGTTATACATATATATGGACACATATTATTATGAGCATATATGCACATCAAAATAAAATACTTAACTGCATTTTGATACTATATAAGTCTATTTAATAGTTAGGTTTAATCTTAAACCAGAATGTAACCTGTGTAATAGCTACACTCCCTATGTAATACTGATTCAGAAAGGCACTAAATAATTAGGTCTGTTCTCTGAAAGTAATCTAGAGTTGTGACTTATGTTAGTGCAGATGAAAGTACTCTTTAATGCATATGTATGCATATATATATGTAAATGTGTGTACATATATAGAGAGAGAGATAGAGATACACATATATATGTATATACATATATGGGCACATGTTAGAGAGGTAGCTGTATGTGCATGTATGTACACATACCTATTTATATAAAATTTTTACAGGTTCATGATTTGTCCTCTCCACTCTCATCAACTTCAACTCCCATGACTGGAAAAGGGCAGGCTTTCTTTGCTGATCAAATGTGCAAGGTATCAGTGTTCCATTCTTACGAGCTTAGGGAAGGAAAGTACAGGATCTCTTTTGCTTGGTGTTCTATTTTGATGACTGCAGAGTCTCCTGTGACTTAATTAGCTGAATTTTAGGAACAAAAATGAATCCAAATCTATTTCAATGCAATTCATAAAACAAGTGTAAAGATTACTTTAATGTGTAACAAATATGTACGTATAAATAGTCATAGGTGAGTTAGTGTTTACGAGGATGGTTATGAAAGTATTAATTTTCCAAGAGTTCAATTTCGAATGCCAGCAAAGTGCATGGAATTAGGCAGTGCAAAAAGAGACCATTTTACCAAAAGATGTTGGTGAAAAGGTTGAATATGTTCCATCTGATCTTTACCTTGTGTTGCTGAAGATTTTTTTAAATACATATCAGTATATTGCTATCACTTATCGCAGGGTTTGCAGTCTTCTAAGCTATTTACAAGAAAGTTGCCTGTGTTTCATTAGTATTTAATGGAAATTGGGCAATGGAACTTGAACGGCTTTAGCACACTTTGAAATACCAGACATGCTACAATTAAACAAGACCTCAGAAATAAAAGACATCCACTTAGACAGGCTTTATCCAGCAGAATCTATACTGTCTATAGTTCTTTTTGGTGAACTGTCCAGCTTTACATCTGCTGTCTGTGAAAATGTTTTCTTTTGATGTCTTAGCAGGAAGAATTCAGTTCCTTGCACAGGGATAATAAAGACAGACTGAGTGACAGCACAACAGGTATACAATTAATCCTTATCTCGTTAGGTATTTTAAGTGGCATGAAATGCTGAAAACCTCTGTACCTTTCCACTTAGAACATGAGACTCACTAAGTATTGAGATTGATGTTTTGGAATTCCACAAGCAGCTCCCCACCAAAACATCCTGCTTCTATTGCGTTAACACATTTTGGGGAGTTTGTAGGAGCAGCTTCCTTGCTCAGTGCATTTAGTGGTCATGGGAACAAACTGTTTAATTTGAGATGCTGGAACAACTAACTGACTAGCATTTCAGCTTTTTGGAAGCTTTTGAATCTCTTCTTTTTTTTTCTCTGAAGGTGCTGATAGTTTATTGGATATGAGTTCTGAAGCTGACCAACAAGATCTACTTCTGTTGATGCAAGCAAAAATTGCCTCTCTGACATTGCACAATAAGGAGCTGCAGGACAAATTACAGGTGGCGTATTTTTGTGCTGTTCTAGTGCTCTCTTAATCTGCTAGGCAGAACAAAGAGCTGCTTACTGTTTTAAAGAGCTGTACTGTGAAGATCTTTTAACGAGCTTGTTGGTAAGATCATGGAAACACTCTGCCCCAAAGGATTAAATCAGTGTTTTGATCTCTTCACTTTCCCCATAAATTACAGAATAACTTTGTTTATTATGATAACCACATTCTAAAATACATTGTTAACAGTTGTGCTAGCAGAATTTTAATTTGCATAGCTTTGATTATTAGCTTATGGAGCTCAGCCCAGACTTTCAGAGGAGCTTGGCACTAACTGCCTTCTCTCACTGTAGATGACAAATGGGAGCAGCTGAGTTTTGAACTTTTCTAGAACTTTTTTCCATGGCTCTTTAATCATCTGTCTCTGTAGGATTCCTTGTTTACTCTCTTCTTAAAAAATAGAATCATGTACTTGTTTTTATTGTGCAATTGTTGGTGGATTTTTTTTGACAGGAAAGAACACCTAAAGAAGGGGATTCAA
Source organism: Polioptila caerulea (assembly GCA_013397295.1). Classification (NCBI taxonomy): domain Eukaryota; kingdom Metazoa; phylum Chordata; class Aves; order Passeriformes; family Certhiidae; genus Polioptila; species Polioptila caerulea. The sequence goes on along the minus strand of VYXF01006318.1, from coordinate 28,740 downwards.
CTGTAGAATCTTATTCAATCCAAACACAGTTTGAGCAAACAGCAGAGAGACAAAATGAGTTCTTGGCACAGGAGCTGAAGCTAACATTAAATGCCGTTCAAATCCAAGAAAAGTTGACAAGCCCCAGAGAAGTAAAAATTAAGTACCTCCAGGAAGACTTGAAGGATGTGCAGAGAAAGTTAGAGAATTCTGAAGACAAAAGAAAACATGTGGAAACTCAAGTCCAGTCTAGAGTCCCAGAAACTGATCATTTAAATAGCACAGACATTTCAGAAAATGGTTCTGATCTTAACTTGAAGTTTCAAGAAACTCAAAACAGGCATGAGGAAGCTATGAAAGAGGTTTTGAATGTACAAAAGCAAAAGAAGCCAGGTCTTGTTTCCTCTGAAAGTGAAGAAACCAGTTCTGATCTGAGTATGTTGAAGGTTACGTATGGAGAAGTTGAAGCACTTAAGCAAGAATTGAAGAAAGCATTGGAGGAAAGTGAAAGACAAAAAGAAAAAGTGAGAGAGCTACAGAAAAAGTTTGAAGACAGAGAGCAGAATGTGGCAGGCAAATTGTCTGTGGAAGAGTGTGAGGAAATGAAGAATTCATATTGTTCAGTTATTGATAACATGAATCAAGAGAAAGCATTGCTGATTGAGAGGTACAAGGAAGGGCAAGAGGAAATTAAAAGGCTGCAGGACCAGCTGGCAAATCAGATGCAGTTGGAATCCAGTGCTGAAGCTGGAGAAAGGAAAGATGTGATGCACAAAACAATAGATGAGCTCAACAGGCAACTTAATGAACTGTCTCACTTGTACAAAGAAGCACAAATGGAGCTTGAAGACTACAGGAAGAAAAAAACCCTAGATGATATAGCTTCAGACTACATTCCTAGAGATGAACATGAGAAACTGATGGAGGTTTCAAATTCTTTGAAATACAAAGCAGAAAGTGAGTTATCAGAAATGAAATCCCAGTACACAAAAGTATTAGATGAAGCAGAAGAACTCAAGCAACTGTTAGACACTCAGAAACAAAACTCTTTGCCAATTACCGAACACCGTCAGGTGATCAATGCACTCAAAAACACCATAAAGGAGATGGAGGAAGAAATAAATGAGCTCAAACAACTGCTTAGCAACAAGGAAAGCGAATTAAGAAACTTGGAAAAGGCATTACTGGAAGAAAAAGCTGCAATTAATGAAGCCATGGTACCCAAGGCCACGTATGAAAAGCTCCAGTCCTCACTAGAGGGTGAAGTTGGTGCTTTGTCATCCAAACTGAAGGATGTAATCCGAGAGAAGGAAAATGTATCCTTAGATGCCATGAAACTGAGAAATGAAATTCTGCACTTGAAAGAAGCGAAAGAAGGTATGCATACTCTGCTTGAAGCAAAGGAACGGGAGGTGACTGATCTTCAGCACAAGTACCACCAAGTTCAAGAAGCTCTTATTGAAATGAAAAACTCATCAAAACTAGAAGAAGATAAAGACAAAAAGGTCAGTGACTCAGAACAATGCAGGGGTAATGTGAGTTCAGAGTGCAAAGCGTGCACAAGTGACCTAACAGACCATGTTAGTAATTTCTGAGGGCATTTGCCCCTCTGAAAATCCAGGTATCCAAGGCAAAGGAGGTTTCTGCATGTTTGGCTTTGCAGTTGGTTTCTCTCCCCTGTGGATATACACATGATATTTCAATTTACCTCTTTTAAGTTCTTTGTAGGTTGGGTTTGCACTATTCAGGCAGCTGAATTCAAAGAAGTGAGATTTACAGCAGGAAATTATTCCAGAGGAGACACAAAAACAAAATATTAGGAAGGAGCAAAAACTCATTGTTGGGATAGTACTGCATCATCTCAACCACAGCATGATCTGACTAATTTTCCTCTGCAGCTGCCATATCCATCACTACAAATTCCTTTATAAAGAGCTATGCATTTTGGTAGCTGTGAATAGCTGGCCTGTGTTTGGTTCAGCAGCTGAACTTGTAAAGGTGGTAAATGCAGCCCTTCTTGTTAAATATTACTGATGTTCAGAACAAAGGAGTGCAGTTTGAATAGAGTAGACTAGGATGGGGAATAGAGGAGCATTGCAGCCCTTTATTTACATGACATCTCTGTTTGTTCATAGAGTTTATTTACAATTTGGTTTTCCCCACTTCTTAAATTTAAGTCACAAATAACTCAAAGATAAGACACACAGGAATACAGTATGCATAGCATCTTTTAATGAAAACCTGTGTTTTGCCTCCGTAGATCAATGAAATGTCCAAGGAAATTAGCAAATTAAAAGAAGCATTGAACAGCCTTTCTCAGCTCTCCTACTCAACCAGTGCCCCCAAAAGACAAAGCCAGCAGCTGGAGGTGTTACAGCAACAAGTGAAGCAGTTGCAAAACCAACTGACTGTAAGTGTGATAATTTGTAAACCTAACATTAGTCCCAGTTCTCCAAAGAAACATGTACTATTCTTCACTTTATTTAAAATAGAGTACAGTCAATCAGTGCATGGTAAAGTATCTTTATCCAAAAAATCTATAATTTCTGTTTCTCTGAAACATGGTGGAATTTGCAAGTCATGAATAGAACTTTAGAAAGAGAATAACTAAAGAAAGCTGGTTTTCCACATATTTTTCTCAGACCAGTTGAGAAATAGATTTCTTGTAGTAAAATGGTGTGACCAAACCCACTTCTCAGACCTTAGGTTGTGGAAAAGTATGATCAGTGTGCAGAGATTTTCAAGAACATTCATCACTGAAGTTGTTTTAGAGTTTTAAGCTTTTTGGAAGAAAGCATGAAATTTCGAGTCAAGCAAATGCATCTGTTTATGGGAAGCATGGGTTATTCTCTGAAATTCTGAATGCCTTACAGATTTTTTTTTTATTTTGTTGTTTGTACATGAAATGTCCAGTCTTCTAAGCTGGGTTGAGTCATAATTGATGTTTCCTAGAGCCTGCCTGCCCAAAGGAGCACTTAATTTACTGCTGAGGGTGAAAAGAGAATATTGTCCGCTGGAGGCCTTTGTTGAGGGCTCTGAAGTGCCTCTGAAAGGAGAATTCACAGACTGACATGCTAAGTGGTGTCTGCCTCCTACCTTTCCCAGCAGAAAAAAAAAAAAGAGGGCTCAGTATGCCAGAAAAACTCCCTTCTAGGCAGAGTATCCTGTCAGTGTGACTTTGTTATTCCAGTCCTCCATGTCTGAAAGGACCCTTCATCTCCCACTAATCACAGCCAGCAAAGTAGTGTAAAGTGCAAAGGTGTGAAGCACATTGGGAAAGCAGGTAGCATTTAAAACAGGACAGAAACCTTCCTTCTTGTAGGTTAGCTATCCTGACAGCTCTATGTATCACTGGAAAGGTGGATTCTGAGCTGCAGCAGTCTGTGATCACTGAAAAGGATTGGGTGGCTTTCCTTAGGTCAGGGTCTTACAGGGTAAGACCTTTGTAAGCATCTCCTTTCACCTGCTTTCATCAGCTCTGACAGAGGGGTTGATGCCTTTTTTGGGCTCACCTCAAAACAGGGGCCAGACAGGATTAAGAGAATTAAACCAGACCTGTTTAATGGAGGGCCTTGAGGTACATTAAGGGCTGACAAAGCCTCCCAAAAGGGGCCACACCCGAAATGGACAATGATCAGGAGCTTTTCAGACAATTATAAATTTGGTCCATTTACATATCAGGGATTAATCCTCCAATTACAGCTTCAGCTAATGAAGTCATATGCCCCCAGTTTGCTCCCCCCTCAATTCACTTTTGTTTATATTTTTTGGGGCCTGAGGCAGTAGGGTGTCCCTGAGTTACAGGCCTAGAGAGGAATTGTTTTGTCTGAATAAAATGGGAGAACGGTAGCTGACAGGCAATGGAGTTTTAGAGTTATACCCTAAAGCAGTACAGGATTTGAAAAATATAAATGCTAAAATACTAAGGCATCAGGACCACTTCAGGGAAGAGCTGAGTTGCAGCTGAGTGTTGATTTGTCAGGGTGCTGTTGGCTTCCCTCAATTCTGGTTGCTGATGAGCTTGGAAATAGAGTACGTGCTCATTCCACACCTTTGCCACCCAGCACTTCTTAAAACTGATTATATCACCAGCTCTTTTACTGGAGTAGGTAGAACTACAGCATTTTCCTGGACATGCTTCCAAGCAAATTTAGAGTGCCTAGTGACACAACACTGTGCTGGTTTTCAATGCATTACATAAGACTATGGTTTGAGTTTTCCCCAGTCAGAATCTAGTTGGGGAGCTGTCAGTTCAATAGTTCTGAATGCTCTGTGCCTTTCTGCTCAACTGTCTTCTAGGAAACAAAGAAACAACACCAGGAAATTGTCTCCGTTTACAGGATGCACCTTCTCTATGCTGTGCAGGTATGGTTGCATGTTGTCAATCACTTAGTGTCAGTATTTTAACTGGAGATGGTTCTTTTGCAGATCTTGTAAGAATTTTGCATGTTTTCACTAAGACATCCCTCCTGTAAGGTGTGACAGTTCAAGAAAAATTTAACAGTGCTTCCAGTTGGGAAATTGACCTAATTACTATACCTGAAAAATAGTTTGTCAATATTCTTAAACACTAGATCTGCACAAATTCAATCATCTTTTTTTCTCTCTCCCATTGTTTAGGGTCAAATGGATGAAGATGTCCAGAAAGTGCTCAAACAAATTTTATCAATGTGTAAAAGCCAATCACAGAAAAAGTAAAAAAAAAAAGCCAAGGAAAACTCCCTATTTTTATTAATCCTGTTATGGTTGTTTTATCTAGATTTGCCTTAACATAAGATTTCAAATTGGTGATTTGCTGCTTTTGTGTTATTGTGCTGTTTGTGAGGGGGATATATTTGTCTGTCTGTGCCACTTCCCTGTGCATTTCCATGTGCAGTAGCTAAACACATGCCTGCTTTTCATACTCAAAATGCAAGTATGTTCTTCAGACTTTTTACATAGGCCACTCCATGTCGTGTTTACCCTGTGAGTACTTTTCCAGCTTCCTCCAACAGCAGCAGGTTAACCTGGAGGAAAGCACTGGTGTTTCCTGGGTAAAGGTGAAATTCTCTGTGAGGTCTTCTGTACTGATTATAAGCTGCATCTCATTACTGGGTGTGTTTGGTGCTGCATCACTCAGATTGCTGACATTATGCCCTTTGCAGTCTTTGCAGAGCAGAAGTGAACCTTGCAGCAGTGAGCAGGAGTAGATATTTATGCTAAGCCAGAATGTCAAACAGCTACACTTCCTAGTGTAATATTATTTAAGATTAACATACTAAAACGTAGCTGCCCCAATTCACCCAATGCACTGAGTACACAAATCCCATACCATACTTCATAGTTTCCTTAACTACCTGGTAGTGGAATGAAACTATTTCAAAAGGTGAAAGCATTAGTCTATTGAAGTTATGTACAAACAGAACTGTTTCTATAAACAGCCCTTTATGATAGGTTTAGCTGTCTATGCAAGCATTGGCCATGAAGCTCAGGAACAAAACCAGATCATATACTTTTAGACAAGGGATTCTAGTGAACACAGGATGTTTACAGTGAATGTCAATGCCTCATACTTCCTAACCTCACTTTTGTAAAGATCTTCTCTTTGGTATATTTTTACTGGCCCTCTAATGAATTTTTTTGTAACTAAACCATTTTTTCTACATAATATTTGCATTAAGCTTATTAACGAATATTTTTAGGTAATTGTGTCTTAGAGAGTTTCTTTTTATACCCCCAAGTATTCAGTAATAGTGAAGCATAGTGAAGTGTTTTCAGTTTGTAAGAAATTTGTACGGAATAATAGACCTGTCTGTCAGTGTGGTCCAGAGCAATGAAGTGGAAAATCCAGCCTGCTGTTCCAAAAAAATTTAGAAATGATAGGTAGAGAACAGCAGGAAGTGTAAAGAATTTCTGTATGTTGTTTCTAGAGGCTAGGGGCATCAATAAAGTCTTTATCAGCACTTCTACATTTAAAGTCAATTAAAAATGCCTAATGTGGAATAGAATGAAACTCTAGAAAAATGTTTTAAGCACACACTGCACTTGAGGGTACAACCATTTTAACAAGCTTGCGGCTTCAGTATGGTATTGTGTTTTTTTTAATTCTATGGGGATATGTCTCTATTAATAGAGAACTCTTTCAGAGCTATATAATCTATGAAGTTTATATAGAGTCATAATATGACAGGAGTCAGCAGTGCCTCAGGCTGACTGGACTCATACTGCACTTATATCAGATAATTCCTAACTCTGGCAAAGCTAAGTGGATTTTAAAAGCAAAAAGAAAAACACCACCTTTGCATCAATTAGACCTTGGTGTTATTTTCTTGAGTGGTTTAACTAATGCCATCTAATTTTGAACAGTATTTTATATTTAGACAGCTTTGAAAATGCTCCAAAGAAATGTGAAAAAAAAATTGCTGCATCACTTCAAAAAGAACAAAATTTTAAGCATGCTAATGCTGCAAGTATAAAACTTGATGAACCATTTTGTAGGTTGCCTGATGGATTTAGTCTTCTACTTTGGTTTTGTTTGTATATTTATTACAATTATCTTTGTGGAATATTGGAAATTATATACTACAGCATAACAAGTTTCTTTATATGTAATTGACAAGAAGTTTCCTCATGCAGCAAATAAACTATTTCCAATTTTTGTTTTCCATTTTTGTCTTCATTTACTTTTTGAATTGAGGGAAATCTTACTACAGTAAAATCTTACTTACAGAAATCTTACTACAGTACAGATGTGTTCTGTATCTCCTGTTTAAATGGATGCTACAAGAACTAGGTTTTCCTCCCTGAAATTACATATTCATTATTAACTATCTTGATCTGTTGTGTGGAATAAATCCAGTCCAAACCCCACACAGTAAGTTTTGCAGATGATGCCTTCTATCTCACTGGTAAGTTTGTAGCCGTTTCTCACATGGCCATCCTGCTAGAGGTAATACAGGTTCCCCTTTTGCCACTGGATTTATTCCAGCAAAGTTTAAAATACCTTAGAGCTGTAACACAGGTCGGTTATGTCCCACAGTTGTTCAGAACTGGTGCTTCTCTGTCACTTAGCACTTCACACACAGAACTACAATGGGAATATATGTAAGTGTAGATGCATATGGATATATGGATATGTCTGTTTTTTAAACTTAATTACACAGTCAGCCCCACTGCCTTTTATAATTTCTTCTCAGTTTTATTTGAGAAACTGTTCTATCAGTGACTGATTTGCTGGTATCTTCTTGCCTGAAGGAATTGCGTCTCTTGTGATCACATCTCAGGACTCTTCAGCCTCTTGTAGCAAATTTCTGTAAGCTGTCCAGCTCCATATTTCCTTTGAAGATGGACATGCAGAGTCTGGGCCTGTGGGGTACACCAGCCTAAGCTGAAAACTCTGAAACATCCACACCTGTTTCTGGCCTCCTGCATGGTCAGTCAAAACAGCATGGGCAGCATTTTTACAGCTAATTCCTTTCCCTCTCTCCACTAAATATATGAGTACTGGGAATAAACTCCTCTTGCCAAACTCACTCACTGCAGTTTGCACATGACTGATATAATTTGATCGGAGAGCTTAAGTATACTGGCTCTTCTCATCCACTCTGTGTCCTGTCACAGTAGGGAATGGTGACAAATGGTAGCAGGCTTAATATAGAATTTGGGAGGAGACAACATCCTAGATCTGCATTAAGATATTTTACTTCTTTTTTTTTTTTAATTTTTTTAAAATTTTTGTCCCTTTCTCTTGTTGTGTAAATTAAGGGCAATTTCCTATAAGCAAGTATTGCCCTCGTTATTTATCATCTGGTTCTCACAGAGTCCTTCTTTTGCTAACCCAAATCAACATGAGAAGATGGTGGAGGGTGAAAAACCAGATTTCATCAGCAATCAGAGAACTTTTTGCATGTGCCATGTCTCCTTGCTGGACAGATCTTTTGGCTGCAGCAGCACACAGTGGTGCATCAGCTGAGCACCGGGGTCATTATCCTCTGAGATGAGCCAGGCTTCCTGGGCACATTGCATAGCACACTTCCTGGGCCATGGGCAGAGGCACAGGGAGAGAGCCAATCTTGCCCCATGCTGGCTGAGCAGGGGGCTCAGGGATGGCAGAATGGCCTGCTGATTGCCTTCCCACCTCTCCTCAGGTCGTGTGATGTGCTGTGTGACAGCATAGGACAGCAAAAGCCCAGGGAAGACCACGCTGCTCTGTGCTGCAGCAAACCACACTCAGGGCCCCAGGAGAAGCAGCCAAGAGAAGGCCAGTGGAGGAGCTGGCAAGAAATCCCTTGGCAGATGCCATTTCACTGTACAGAGCTGTAAAAACCCACTTCATGTTCTGTGAGTTTTCCTGAGAGTAGCTGGATGGGGGGAAAGAGGTGGGTGGGTGATTTCAGTGCTGGGTGCTTCAGAGCTACATAAATTACTGCTGCAGTATGTGTATTGTGTTTAGACCACAAATGTGCACTCCAGAGGGGTCTGGCAGGGTGGGGTACCAGCCTAGAGTGTGCAGGAGGGGGAAGGGTAAGCCAAGAGGTTAGAGTACCACAAGGGACATGGGAGGAGAGCTGGCTCATGGCACTAGAACAGAGGATTCATGTGCCCTTTGTCTGTCTGACCTTCCCCAGGGAGGCTCTTGCTTCAGTCAGCCCCACCAAAGCATCCTGGGGCTTTCTTCACTCCAGTGCCAGCCCTCGTCTGAGCAAGAGGCAGACACAGAAGGCAGAAGCAATCTGCTCTCAAATATGGCAGAGACCCAAGTGCTGCAGGGAGGAATTACTGGCTCAGGTGGTGTGGTCAGGCTGCCCAGGGCAGGGCAGGTCCTGGAGCAGAGGCAGCCTCTCGTGGCTTTGGCTGTCTGTGTGGTCAGAACCTCTGTCTGCTGCTGGGGACCCAGGCTGCAGAGCAGCTGTGCTTCTGAGTAACTGTGGAAAAGCCCTGGGGGAGTTAGGTGTGGTGGTGTGGAGGTTTCAGAGTAGCACAGGCAGATGTGATGTACCCCAGCACATGTTCCACAGGCACAGCTGTAACACAGCAAATTTTTTCAAGCAAATAGAAATTGGTGCAAGACTTTTAGGACAGTTCAGTGATCTAAATCATCTATTAACGGTAGGTTTGCCACAGACAATACTAAAAGTACTGAATTTAATGTCAAAGCACAGTACAAGAGTTTGAGTGCCTTGAAACATTCATCTATAACACCATTTGATTCTGCAGCCACGGGTCAATGTGTCTGCTTGTAGGTGCTCACCAATTCTCAGCAGAGCATTTCATAGAAGTGAAGTTTCAAATGCTTTTCTTCATCCATGCCTCTTCCTCTGTTTGGATCCTTCATGATCCTTTTGAACATAAGTAACAGAGACACTGAGCACAGAGTAGAACCATATATTGTTTTCATTTTGTATCTGTGCTCTTCTCAGGGCAGTAACAAACTAATGTTCCTCAACAGTCATTTCCTAAAACCCCTGTCTTAGAATTACAGTGGTAAATTCCAGCTGAATAAAAATCAGTGATTTTGTAAGTGTCTACTAATTTGAGGAAGCCTGAGTTAAAATTTTTGTAACTACAGAACAGATCTACCAGCCAAGTCTGCTGCTGGCGAGAAACTCATGTGCTTTGCCCAACGACTGTTAGTTAGATACCCCAGACTTAGGGGCTGTGTGACAAAAAGGCTTCCAGGAGAAATTACTGCCTCTGTCGCATCAGACACGATGGTGGCATCCTGCATGGACTGCCACTAACATATGGCTCCTCTGATAACCATTTCTTGCCTTTGCACAAGCAGCAAAAGTTTGTGCTTTTAGCCTTGCTGATCCCAGTCCCCAGTCCTATGTGTGGCTTCAGGAGGGTCTGTTTTGTGGTGCCACCCGTGGTTCCTGGGGCATTTTTTGGCAATATATTTGTAGGTATTTACAAACCTTTGGCTGCCCTGACAGACTCTTAATTGATGAGCTTAACACAGGCATTTATGCAATCATTGGGCTTTCAGTCTATTATTTTAAAAGCCTGCTTGCATGCTGATCTGTCCAGATTCACAGTGTTGGCCCTCTTTATACATTTTCCAGCATCCTGAAATGCTCAGACAGTTGGTAATGGGGCCTCCTACCAGCAGCTGGAGATTGGAAACAGGCACATCTCGGTGACATCATCTCCTGCAAGGCGCTCAGGGCTGGAGCCCGTCTCCCCCTGTCCCCATGGGTGGCCGTCTGCTCCTGCCTGCCTGGCTGGGCCCTGCACGATTGCGGTGTGAGCCCTGCCCGGGGGGGATGCTGCAGCTGGTACCCTGCACCCAGTGACCCTCAGGAGACTGGCTCTGCCTGCATCAAAACCGCAGTGTGCCTGTATGGGAAGCTGTTGCTCTGCTGTGGACACTTTTCCCTTCGGGCTTAGCTGAAATGCTCCCTAGCGATGGCCGAGCTCAGGCCCGCAGCACTCTTCCTGCACTCCCGGTCTCACAGCAGCGACAGTCCCCACCCGCTGCACACTCAGAAGCCCTGTCCAAAATTGTTTGGATGCATTTGCTTTTCTGTAAACACTACTGCCCACCAGAAGTCATCCCCCAAAGAGTCTGGGGAGCAAGGGTGTTGCTGGATTACGCTGCGTTTTCCAGACAAAAAGAAAAAGTCCTCAAAACATTCCTGAATAAGAAACCTGGCATTCCTTCCCCTCGGACCCTCCCTCGCAGCTGGAAAACTATGTGGAGTGACAACTCAAAGCACGAAGGTCTGCACTGCCCCATTCCTAGAAAAAGGTTGTCTCGGTCCTTGCTGTTCAAAGTGCAGCTCCCAAAAAAGCAGCGCTGCCTTCAGCAATTGGTGAGCCAAAGCTGGGTGTGAGCACAGCTGGACAGATGTTGCAGAGCCGGTGCACACGTACCTGTGCAAATATTTCAGAGCCAGGCGCCTGCAGGAAGGTCCCGCTGGGGAGGGCCGGTGCTCCCTGGCTGCGCCGCTTCTGCTTCGTCCCCTGCCCGTGCGGAGGGGCTGGGAGCGGGCGGTGGGAGCGGGTCTGTCCCGGAGCCCCGCGCTGCCTGAGGGTGGCTGCGTGGTTTTCAGAGTGTCTCTAAAATTCCTGCCCTTGCTGCCACATGAAGAATTCGTGTCACCGTCCGACGACCGGCGAGGGGCAGGCTGGCAGAGTCTCCTCCGCAGATGCTTTGGCCAGTGGGTGTCTGGCGCCGTGTTCCCTTGCAAATATCTGCATAATTAAAGACGACCGGGATCAGCCGGGCTGGGTTGGAGGCATGGAGGGAGAGGAGGGCGTGGAGCTCTGCACAACTCTGTGCAGACTGTGCCTCTCTGATAACTTTTCTGGGAGCCTTGGTCAGCTCCAGAGAGTGACTACAGCCGTCGCAGCCTGGATATACCCTAGCTCCTTCGGAACCTGTTCCATGCCACTATTTAGTTTATTTGCACAGTAAATGTGTTTGGCCAGCTTGTGTGCAACAAGCAACTAAGCACACACTCAAGGGAAACACCGATTATTTATTCCAGTTGCATGGGTGCTCAGTGGTATTCCACAAATCAAGCACATCAACTCTCAAAACGTTTTTCCTGTTTATACATTCTAGTGTTAAGGAAACTCCCCAGTATGACGATTCTTGAGCCTCTCTGGCAGTCACTCCCAGTGCCTGACTTTCACCGCTGGGACTGAAGCCCCTCCACAGCGAGCTGCCCCAGTGCTGCAGCTGACACCCCAAACACTCCACTCACAGCCAGACCAGGTTACCTGGCTGGTTCCACCCCAGGTGTCCCATGAAAGAGTCTCAGAGGTTTCATTCCACAAAGCCATTTATTCATGGTGCAGTTACACAGAAACAGCTCGTGCTGATTCCTCTGAGGAGGGACCCCCAAAAAAAGAACCTCAGGGAATTTTACACCCTCACCCAGGTGCAAGCATAGCTCTTCCTCTTTGGTCGGCTCCAGCCAGCCTGCCTCTCCTCTCTGTGTCAATACACCTTGCTGGCATCACCTGTCTTCTCTCTTTCGTTATCCAAAATGTCTGCAATTGCTGGTCTCTGCTGTGGGCACTGTCTCCCAGTGCTCACTCACCCTGGCTGTTTTCACCAAGCTTTGTGCCCTTTATTAATCAATCACAGGGCTGGCAGTTCACAGCCTCTTGTCTCTCTCTGGGCTCCCACCCAGAGCTCAAGCTGCATCTCGAATTCAGCTTGCAAACACAGCCGCCTGCAGCAGATGTATCCCTCAACATTAGCAAACATGGGCAATAATGTTCATGGGTTATGAGAGTCATAGTTCTCTTACTATTAGTACTCTATCTTCTATCAGTTAATGATTCTCTCAGTTCTTATGCTCACTAGTCTGCACCCTCAGTCTTCATCTTCTTTTGACGTGATGGGCCATGAGTCAGTCTGTCATGATTTCTCCCTGCTGGAATTCTTTTTACCCAGGCGGAATCAGTTTCAGCACAGTTGCTGAGTTGGCATTATTAGTTTCTTCCTTATCTTGGGAGTTCTGCCATATGTCCTTGTGACCTTAAAGTTCTGCATTCTTTGTGTCTACCTGCTCTCAAGAGTACATCCTTCTTCCCAAGCTTTGTTAACCTACCCCCAGGTATGAGATCATTGAAGCTTAACAAGGCAATGTGCCAACAATTAATTTCTCTTTCTGACACCTTAGGATTTTAACATAATTTAGGGTTTGCTAGCTGCTATCTGTTTCATGGATTAAGTTGTTGTTGAAACTGGTTGATTAAGGGTGCAAGTGCCTAATTGTTGTTCCACCGCTGCCTTACATTGCAAACCCATTACTGCACTACCCTGGCATTTACGGGGTAAAATCCAAACATATGTTCAGACAGATTTCTTATCTCAGACCTCCAGCTTTCTGCTCACTTGCTCTTTTTTGGTCAACTCCATGGTCCCATCTGAACTGGAAGGAGTAGAAGGCTGCTCAGTTTCCCATTGAGTTTTAATCCACACACACACACAGCCCCCCATCCACTACCCCACCTCAAACACTGATGCAGTGGGGGTGAAAGTGGGAGTGAAATTCCCATTGTCTCTCTGCTCAGATTTTCAACAGTGTTGCAAAAGGGAAGCTTTTCCTGGGCAGTGCAGCTCCTTCTAGGCCCCCGTGGATACATTCCTCCAGAACACACAGACTGATGTTCACAGTCGTGGTGGACATCCAAGCCCACTTCTCACTTCTGTGAGCCCATTACTCTGTGGAAATCAGGGGGCACCCAACTGCATCTCCCTCCAACACTCTCTGTCTGAAAGAGCCCTTCCAGTTAGCTGTAGCAATACTAATGCACTGCCCTGTTGTCCTTAGACCCAGCGAAGGGCAGAACCAGGGTAGAAAGAGGCTGAACCCACCTGTTATCCCTTCCATTTATACCCAAGCAGTCCTGGCCCCCTCAAAGAGCTTCACGCAAAAATGAGTTTTTGTCTCAACAAGAAGGCATCAAGCGACTATTCTGTAATAGCAGCATTTTAAAGATAATTCTGTATTTGTTCAGTTTAATGTTAGTGTTCTTTAATGTTACTGTTCAGCAAAAGCACTGCTTAGTGCTACTACACACAATTTCTACATTTTTATTTTGGTAAGACCCACCTGCTGGATTCTTCAAGCTGCTACAAAATGAGGTTAAAAACAGACACCCACAGGAAACAGCATAGGGCTTACCTCAGCTTTCCAGATGCTCTGCTAATCTCACTTAAGACTCATCTAGTCAAGTATACAAGAGTATAAATGTGTAAATAAATAATAAACAACTAAACTAAATGAAAACTAAACAACTGATTCTTTCCCACCACTAACTTTGAAACAGAGGTACAGAACTGAATTCCCCCTGGAGAATTTTGTGCTTTGCAGATTCAAATCCCTGTAGAAAGTCAAGGAGACACAAAACTTCAACATGTTGGGAGGCAGGAGACAACAGTAGCACTGTTGGTGTTTTGTTGCATAAGGACTGTCACGGCCAGGAGCCAAAGGCATCATTTTTGACTTCTGGAATCTTCAAAGACTGGTGGGGACCCAAAGCCTATTGGCAGTGGTTTTCTGGTAGAATCAAAGTGCCTTCTTGAAGACCTGAGGTCAGTCCCTGCTCTGAAAATCACAAATCAAAATAATAGGAGGGAAAATCACATGCCAGTTTTGTGGCCTCTGGATGTGGGATGCCCACAGCCCCCAGTACTGCCAGGCAGCACCTACCACAGCTGAACCCAGGGGGAAGGCACAGGTTACAGCTCCCACCCCAGGACTGGTTTACTTTACATGGCAAGTAATTCTGAATACTTGCATGCACCATTTTAAAAGAAAGCAGGTGGGCAAAATCTGAGTTATGACAAGCCTCTTCTGTGATACTACTAAAGGAAAAAAAACATGAGCTGAACATTTCTTCTGCTGCAGGTTTCCTGTAGTTGGCAAGGGGAAAAGTCTTTAGTTAAATAGCAGAGACAAAATGTACTGAGGGTAACCTGAGTTCTGGGTCCCATCCAAAGTGTAGCAGGAAATCTAATGCAGCAATGGGTATCTCCAGAATTTAACTTACTAGGTCAAAAAGATGCAGTGCCCTTCCAGTCATCATCCTCCTCGTCACCCTTTTTATTTTACTGTGTTTGAATGCAGAAATTGAATACATCACAGATGGATCCTAAATCAATTCACTGCCTTTCAGCACCAAGTCTGTAGCCCAGACTTCCCATGTTCTTGTCTCCCTAAAACCATATTCATGAAGTCAAAAGTGCACAAGCACTTCCCTACCTCTGGGAGCCTAGGCTGGGACTCAGCCCATTTGGGGTACAGACATTAAATCCTGCACAAACCATATGTGTCTTTAACACCTAATATTTATTAAATGCAAGTTTTTGTCTGGCGTTTTGTGGTGTTCTAACTTCTTAGGGTATTACTTCCATGATCACTGTTGGTAGGCTATAGAATAAATCATTAAAAGTACTATTTTAAGAAGTAACACAATACATCTATAGGCAATTATACAAAAATTCAAATATTAAGCCACAATTCCTGAACACAATACAAGAAATTTGGATATTCTAAAATAAATCACACCAATAAAGTGATGTGTTCTACTTAATTTTTATCCTGTCACCCAGGGATTATGTAAATCATTCTTGATACTCAGTAGTCAGGGATAACAATAATTCCCAATGAGACCATAGCTTTTTTTTCATCAAAGAAATTGACACAGTAAGCCACAAGTAAGTTCATTTATACTTGTCCTGGGTATACTTTAGTTTGGAAAAAAAATCCAGCTAGTAAAAGTAATTTAAAATATTAGGTATCTATGTCAGCCTTGTAGTTCAAAAGTCTGTAATTGTTTATAAATTTCAAACAACTTTATTGTAAACTTTATTGCAATAAATGGATGATTTGAACAAAAAACAACAAAAGTGAACTGTTAACACTGTGCATTCCAAAAGTATACTCTTGCTGGCATAAGCAAGAGTTGCAAAATAATCCACAAAAGTATTTTAAACTTAAAATAAACCCAAAGGGTTCTGCTGAATTGTGGAGTTATCAACTTGGTAACATATGAACACACTGTTTTCCACAGAAAACAAAGCAAGACCTCATCTGACAAACAATAAAACTTGACCAGAGTCCAAAGCTGTAGAAACCACCTGCAGATAGCTGACTCCTGGATCACATCCCACAGCAGAGAGGCAGGGAGGGCTCAGTCTCCATGTGTGATTTGCAGAGTCTGCATCCAGTCCAGTGCCTGGCCATTCCCAGGGACTTCCCGTTCTGAGCAGGTTGGTTGGTGGGAAAGGACAAGTGGACTTTTGACCTAAACACAACCCATCTGCTGTTCTGGAGGTGGGGCACTGCAGAAAACTGCCCAGGAACCACAGTCTTTTCAGAGAGCATGAGGTCAGCCCCATTTCAGCAGTGATTGGAACACACTGCTCCATGGGACACAGGCAGATATGCCCCTGCTGCAGTTTAGCAGTGACACCTGTTGCTGAAAAAGCCTACTGAGAAGGCAAACTAATTTCATACATAATTTTCAATATGAAACTTTTCTCTCTTACAACTCATAACACCACCAGTAGAGAGCAGCAGAGCAGGAACAGGGACATGAACACAGAAACAGCTCGGCTGCAGCACTCCTGCAGTAATAAACTACTGATCCAAAACAATGATGTTGCCAGAACAGTTATGAGTAATGAATAAGTAAATCCTGGCTTCCATATCAATTTACCAATTCATCATCAGTTTGCAGACAAAATTGTCAGATGGAATTCCAAGGAATTGAGTTGTATTAAGAATTAATCAGGATGAGGAGAAGCCTAGTGGCTTCACTGATAAAACATGTCAGTGTTTGCCAGCAAGAAACCACCTGCTGCTATTAAGAGATCAGTTTAAAAATTATGTTCTCTCTACAATACTAGTTGTATATTAGCCAATTAACTTTCACTGACTTAAAATCAAATTTGTCTCTTGAAAGACAAATAGTTAACAGAAAGTTAACTGGCTAATATACAACTAGTATTCAGATTTTCCCTTTTGTAATTGCTTACTAGAAGCCAAAGACTAAAAACATAACACAAACAAAAATTCTTGGAGAACACTGTAAAAAGCATCAATGTATTACACAAACAATACTTTAACATCTGTGCTGGAAGCAATGTCTACAGGACATCAATTCCCCTTTCTGCTTTTTCAGCTTCAGTTTGAGTCAAGGCTAAGAAATGTTTGCAGCAGAAGAAAATGAAAAGTCTTCAGCTTTTTTATTCCAAAGTTTAAAAATAAAGACAATACTAACCCTATCAAATTTTACAGCTTTCATTTAGTTTAGTAAAAAAATGTAATATTTTATATAACCAAATATTTATATAACCAAAACTATATTGCAGCATACACACCTACAGTTCTGTTTCAGTGATGTTCTCATCAGGGCAACAATAGTATTCCACAAAACAGATCTGTCCATCTTCATTCCTAATCATATACTGCAGTGAAAGAAATCCTTGAGCATCTGTTCGAATGGACACTTTACAAGACAAAGCCAGTGCCTTTGTGGATGGTTTAAGCAAAGAAATCTTGTACCTGCAGGAGAAAAAGCAGCACTGTGAAGAAAATACATTGTGCAAAGAGGAGCTAAACATTAGTCACAAATAAAGACCCAGAATAAACAAAAAAAAATAAGGAACACACTTATTAGTTCTTTACCTGGTTAACAACATTAAACTGTCACTGTCAGCACTTAGCTTTTGATTACAGACACAGACTTTTATCAGATTGAGAGTATTTTTGCCCCCCATACTAATAAAATCAATGTTACAGTAATGCAAAAACAGTTTTTAAACTTCCCATCAAGAACACATGACCAGGCATAGAGGGCATCAGTCACAGACTTGCTAACCTGTTTGTCTGGGTCTGGGTACAGTGGAACGTTTCCATCAAATCTGAGTCCCTAGGGTAGTCCAGATGTGCACTTCCAGCATTTCCAAAAGTGGATAACCTGGAAGACAAAAAGCACTATCTCAAAATACCTGATGAGAGTTGTGTTAAACCTCATCAAAATGAGTCACTGTACATATCTCAATGACTGTTTCACAAAACACTGCTGGTTGTTTCACTTCATTTAATCAAAAATGCTAAACTAAACCAGTGTCACATTTACCAGGTTGTCAAAATACCCAGTACTATGTTAAATAGAGTACATACTGTGATTTGCTATACTCATTACAATTCTTCCTGAAATGAACCAGTATTCTAAAATCCTGTCTTTCCACCATGAAAACTTCCAGTCCTCACCAAAGGAAGCCAAGCACAAACATTTGAGTTAAAAGCAGTTTC
Organism: Polioptila caerulea; assembly: GCA_013397295.1. Taxonomy (NCBI): domain Eukaryota; kingdom Metazoa; phylum Chordata; class Aves; order Passeriformes; family Certhiidae; genus Polioptila; species Polioptila caerulea. The sequence goes on along the minus strand of VYXF01006318.1, from coordinate 10,996 downwards.
TGGTACCTGAAGTAGGGTTTATCTGGAGACATAGTAATCTGCAGAACTTCACTGGTCATATCCAGTTCAGCAAATGCTTCTCGTAGTCCCTCTGACTGCAGGATAATTTTATTAACAACCTTTGTACTGCAGAAATCAAAATCTAACAACTCATCAGGTTCTTGAGTGTTGATTTTGCACACTGTTACTACTCCTCCTTCTTCCAAGAAAAGCATCAGGGGATCCCCATAACCACGATAACACATTCTGAGGGCCGTTGATGTTCCTGAAAAAGAGAACATCCCTCAGAGAGCATAGCTAGGACATTTGATCACTTTAGAAAACTCACATTTTTCTAGCACATGGGCCACAGATCAATTTGATTCACCATGTTTGGCCCAGCCTCCAATATGTTACTGAAGCACACTTAGCACTGCCTCCTAGACTCCCTCTGGAATACTAATTGTTACTTGTGTGTAGACAACTCAAATCCAAATAATTTCACCCACCAGAGAGGAAACACCAGCTGTGACAATGAAGACATGCTACAAACAGTTTAGAGGAACTGGAAAAAGCTCACGGTACTCTGGCTCTCTCTGACTGATATAATCTTTCCTTACTGCTCTCATTACTTGTGCAACCCAAACTGAAGTCAAAGCAGCTGAGCTCGTGCTGCAGTCACACCCTCCTGTTGCAGGTTATCACCACCCAAACCTCTAGTTTCCCAAAATCACAGTGCTCTTTAGTACACTCTTTAGGTCAGCCACAGCCAAAACTGCAGAAGCATGAGGAGCTCAACACAGAGCTGCAAGGGTAGAACTGCCCAGAAAGCTGTCACTGTGTCACTCCACTCCACCTGCACACACACCTTGCAGCCTTTCGTGGATTCATGGAAATTATACCATACCTGGCAAGGAGCTGGTTCCAAAAATGGTGAGGCAGTCCAGAAGAACAGACAAACTGATTCGGAACATCACCGATTCCTCCTGAACAGAAAATTCCTGAAAAATTTCTGCCTGTAAGTCAAAGCAAAGACACGAAAAGTCAGGAATTCTGGCAAATATTTTACAGTTTGCCCTTCAGAGTTTCCCTTTCAGAAATCAGTGCAATACAAAGAGATTTCTACATGCAACACAGCATTGATTATAGAAAAATGGGTCTTCATTCTCAAACCTAGGAAAACACAATCAGGCCACACTTGAAAGAAGGTAAGATGGCATAAATATGAAATCCTAAGCACTTGTCTTTTATGGTTTAAGTACAACCTACAAACGTTAAAGCCTAGAGCTGTTTATTTCTGGAGCTGGAAACATTCATGAAACTATACAATGTGCCACCCTTCTCCAGCAACAATAGTAACTTTTTTATGCTCAGAGCATGAATAAACATTCCAAATACTAGAAGTAAGTAAGAACAGAACAGTACAGAACAGAACAGGAAACTTCACCACTCCGAAATATGTGCTGAATCCTGCCTTTGGGTAGATTTTACCCCCATTTGCCTGATGGGGGTAAACTGCTCCATGCTACCCTGCTTGTCACTGGCACTCACTGCTCAAGAACACAGTATCTCAGAAATAAAGCAGGGCACCATGAGCTACCTTTGGAAAAGTAATTTCATGTTTTTGTGGCAGCCCACAGGGCAAACCCCATCCTGGGGTGCTTTGAGCACAGCACAACCATCTTCAATCAAGTGTCTGTGAATCTGTACTCTTTCACAGCTAACATAAAGCCAACCTTCTGGCTTTGGGATGAGATGCATAGCATGGCCAGGAGCTGTGAGTTTGGCAGGCCCCAACACATTGGGTGAGGGCACAAACCCACGACACTGTCAGGCATGCAGGGATGTACTGGGCGCAGGGTTTGGAATTCCAGTAGCATAATTTGTTTGGAATTCCAGGGCACCCATAATAAGGGCAGCCTCACTACGGCCCTTCCTCCACGCCCGATCAGACACCTCTGCCATGGTTGAACAAAGTCTCCCCTTCTCCACAGGTGAGCACATGGAATCATTAGGGTTGGGAGAGAACTCTGGAGATTATCCAGTCCAACCCCTCTGCCAAGGCAGAGTCACCTGGAACAAGTAACACAGGAGCGTGTCCAGGTGGGGTTTCAACGTCTCCGGAGAAGGAGACTCCAAGACCACCCTGGCATTCTGTTCCAATGCCGTGCCACCCTCGGTGTAAAGAAGTCCTTCCTCATGTTGAAGTGAAACTTCGGTGTTTTAGTTTATGTCAATTGCTCTCCTTCCTGTCACTGGCACCACAGAAAGGAAACTGGCACCATCTGCTTGGCACCCATCTTTAAGACATTTATATGCATTAATGAGACTTTCTCTCAGCCTGCTCTTCTCCAGACTAAACGGGCCCAGCTCCTGCAGGCCCTCCTCACAACAGAGATGCTGTGAGCCCTTTAACCTTCGCTGTGGCCTCCGCCGGACCCTGTCCAGTGGCTCCTTGTCCTCCCGGTGCTGCGACAGCGGCGGTAACCGGGGCCTGTGCAAGGCCCGCAGCAGCCGTGCCCGGGCCCGTGTCCCCGTACCTGGATGAAGGCGTTGGCCTGGATGCACTTGGCATCCTCCACCGTGACGCGCAGCCCGCTGGCCGTGGCGAGGCAGGTGGCGTGGTCCTGGAAGTGCACGGCCCGCAGGAGGCTGGACAGGTGCCGGGCATTGTCCAGGCTGGCGGACAGCGCGTAGCGCTCGCCGCT
>VYXF01006317.1:257600-287810 GCA_013397295.1 Polioptila caerulea | reverse complement strand
CGGGCAGCCCGTCAGGCAGGGCCGTCCCGCTGCTGGCGTGCGGGAGGGCCGGCCCGGCCCGGGGCGCAGCCTCGCTCCGGCCGCCGTGGAGCTGGGAGGCGGTCTGGGCCCGCAAGTATCGCCTCCGGCAGAATCCCCGGGGCCCGGAGCTCACATAAAGCTCTCTCTGGGGCGGGACAGCCCTTGCGGGGGTTGCCGGTGCTCTGCCCGTGGGGTGTCAGGGGTGCCCCCGCACCGCCCGAGGGTTGCCCGGCTGAGCCCGAGGCGCCGAGCGCGGCTGTGTCGGGCCCGGGAGCTGCCCCGGCCGTGAGGGCTCGGAGCAAGAGTCCGGCCCGGCAGGGAACGATTGGCACTTTTGTCTGTGCTTCGGGCAGCCACCAGAGTAGGGTCTTTTTCCGTGCTAGAGTCGGTACGGGACCCCGCCAAGGAGCTTCACTCAGGTTTAGGCAGGGGGAGAAATCCTGTGTAGCCATCAGCTGTCCCCCATGGCCCGGTTAGCACGGTGATGGATCCTCTGTCCTAATCGCTAAGGCCATGTAAGATGTTAAACTGCAGTTGCTTTCTGAAAGCAGCTACAGCTTTGATTGATACAATCTGGATTACAGAAGCTTTATGTTGTGTTAGGCTGTGAAGCACAATAGGTTTATTCTGGAAGTTAATGGGGATATGCCAGGTCGTATTACACTCCTGGTTTATCTCCTGCTTTGACCCCATGGCGAGCATCAGTTCAGTTGATTTTGCCCTTTCCAAATAGGAACAGCCCTTTTTCTAGGTAAGAAAGATGCTTCAGGCATTCAGTCTTGAGAGCAACTGGGCAAGGATATGTGTGAAAAATGAACTAAGGTTTAGTAGATACTTTTAAAGAGGAAAAGTGTACTTGAGCTTCTTGATATTACAGTGATGAGAGGACAGATTCATGGTTTTAAAAACATGCAAAATATCACTGATATTTTTATTTTATTACTGATTTTAATACATCTGAGAGTCAGCCCTGGGTATGAAATGCTTTTCATTCTTTGGAGAGCTCATTGCAGGCAGTTCTGTCTAACAGGATTTTTACAGAGCATGGCAGATGCCTCTAGGGGAAGCCTCCATTTTGATTGCTGTGGCTAACTGGATGATGTTACTGATGCTCCTGAGTTTGCTGATGTTACTGATGCTAATTTCTGATGCTCCTGAGTGTGCTGTCAGGTTTTTAAGATGCTGAAATGTGTGTTTTCTAGATTCCTAGATGAAATGTGTGTGGGCTGTTTTTTCACTAAGAATCTGGAAAATAACTTGGCTTTTCATGGGTTTTGGTGCTAAACAGGTTTGGCTGTAGGGAGCACACATTGCAAAGATGAAGCATGCAATTAAAGTTCTCTTTCTTAATAATCTGAGAAGATTTAAGTGTGAGATGCTGTAGTCAAGGAACCAAAGCAGTTGAATAAATTGCCCATAAATTCCTTCTGGCATGAAGTGTGTGTTTGTGTATGAAATGTTTATTTTTTTCCTAAGCAATAGGTAATAAGTATTTAAATAAAGGTATAGATAATGCACTGGAGTACAATCCATGGATTAGAGTGAAATTTCAACAGTCAGTTACTTTACTTAGGCAACTCCAGTTATGTTTTAATGCCCAGATGGATTAATTGATTATCGTGGTAGAAAATACAGGGTGTAAAATACAGCTGACTGTTGAGCTTAGTATTTCACTACATTGTAGAAAAACTCAGGAATCTAGAACATTCTAAATAAGTAAATGCTAATTTGCCATGCAGTACTATGATATTTTCAGGCAGCTAGTCAAGAAAATTTGCATTGGAAGACCATCAAACTTGTTTCAGACAATCAAAATATCAGACTTATCTAGAAATAGGAACAGAAGGAGCACCCTTTTCTGTATTCAGCAAAAAGTTAATGTGTGCTGTTAGGGAAGTTTATTTTTATGCAAATATTAGTCCAATTAACTTTATAAGCATGAACAAGACTGTAAGTGCCCTCAAACACAATGTTTCATCTTGGACTGGCAATTATACACATAGATTCAGTTTTGCTTTTTTTTCTTTTTAATAAAAAAAAATTACTCTGAAGTAATTTCCTCTCAGTGACAAGAGAAATCTGCAAGAGAAATATAGCTGAAGCCATTTCTGAGCAGTGGAAGTAGGTTTGTTTTTTTTACCATCCGTGGTAGCTGGGAGCTGTTGGTGCAGTCCTGGCAGCTCTGACCCTCTGTGTAGCTGTAGCATGGTCTCCATCAGAGCCCAGGGACATTGCTCTGAGATGTGCTTTTAGGAAGCCCCAGAACCTCTTGTGATGTGGCACCTTCCTGCATGCTCTATTTCTGCAGGAGGTATTTCCCAGTGCTTTTAAACATCCCTTCTCTACTGTTTTTTTAGACAGTTATTTAGGCCTGTTTAAATTATTTTCCCTGAGAGATACTCTCTGTAGCCTCAGCTTTATGCAAGATACAGTGTGGTTATTACATAACCTGGTGTTTTTCATTTTGTTACTTGCATTGCAGAATGACTGCAGAACTCTGCTTGATTCAGGTTAAACTGAAAACTTGAAAAATTGCTGTTTTTACATGCCTGACATTTTTCTTGCATGCTTGAGCTTAGATGTTGTGTTTGCTCCTTTCAGGACTGCCTCTGAATCTCAGGCCAGAAAGAAGAAACAATCCTGTTGGTTTAAGTTGAACATTTGTCTCTAAGAACAAAACCATGCCAGTGCTTTCAGAAGACTCAGGTAACTCAACTGCATGCTTTCAACAGAACAGTGACTGACATCTTACCATGGGTGTTTCACACATAAAATTAACTCAAATTGGAGTAAAATGTAATAGAATTAAGATAATTCAACTGGAGTTTTTTAGCAATTACCTACAAGAAGGAAGGTGGAATGTAAAAGGTGAAAATTAATAAAGTTTGTAAAGAAACAGTTTCTAAGAGCCCTAGAGCACCTGAATATATTCTGATAGACCTGAATATATTCTGATAGGCTTCTGTAGACAAAGTTGGACCTCACAGTGTGGTTATTACATAACCCTTATTAAAGTGCTTATTGCACAGATGCTTATTAAAGATCAGCCCATATGTATCTGCTGCTTGCTGTGTAATTTCCTAATATTTTCTGAACAGGGAATGGTAAACTTTGTTAATACTCTTTCTTTTCACTTAAAATAAATGTCTTTGTTTAAGGCTACTTTACTAGCTTCTCTAGTATGCAGCCTAGGGGGAAGTCAGAGATACTAAATGACATTCAGGGTTAAAGCAGGAGTGAGTTTGAGTCTTCTGGATCAAAATCCACTCTAAGGTTCATGGAGAGAGTAGTCACAGGAATAGATTTGAACCTCATCCACTTTCTTCTTTTTTTCTTTATTTTTATGTTTTGTTTTGGTCTTGTCTTCCCAGACATGGTTCACCAGGAAAAATCTGGTGATTTTTTGTCTGGTCCTGTGTGCTGTAAAATTGGGATATTGGTGATTTAAACACTTTGTAGAAAACTAGCCACAAGCTTTGATTGCACCACAATGGAAATGTGCAGCTGTTCTTTCTTCTTTTGGTCAGATCTGGCTTCCTACAGGTGCCTCAGAGGTAGAAGGGGCAGGATTACACTTGTAAGCAAAGGGAAATAGAGCTGCTATCTGTGCAACAAAGGAGGTTGTTCAGTCATTTTAAGAGTCAGATGTGGCACTAAAAATTCAAAGTTTGTAAGAAGGAAACAAAGGGTTCTGGAAACAAAGCGTAGTAAACATGAAGTGGGAAAAGTGAAAGATAATTTTTAAAAAAATATATATATTGCTTTGCTAGCTTTTGCCTTAATATGATGCTGTGCTTGCCACTTATGAAGGGAGGGTTGCAAAATGGGTGGGGGATAAACACAAGACAAACAGGAGTCTCTCTGCAAACTTGATGATCACCAGTGTGGCACCCAAGGAAATGTAGTGAGTGTTAAGTCTGCAATAGAAGGTCCCATGAGAAATGCTGTGTACAATGTTTCTGTTCTGTCCTGAATCTGAATTTAGGATTGCATGAAACTTTGGCCCTTTTGACATCTCAGCTAAGACCTGATTCAAATCATAAAGAGGAAATGGGATTCCTTAGGGACGTCTTCAGTGAAAGGAGTCTCAGCTACCTGATGAAGGTAAAAGTTTATATTTATTTATGTACATTCTCCTTACAGTTTACTTTTTCTCTGTTCCCTTGATTTATCAACCATTTACTTTGCCAAACTTTTTTTTAAGAATTCTGTACCAACCAAAGCATGTGTGTGTTTAAGACCAAACATTAATAATGTTTGACAATTAGCATATTTTGTTCAGAAATAAATTTTTCTGCTCCAGTTGCTAAAATGAAGATACAGTGCCCCATAGCTAAAAAGTAGTGTGAAATGGCTTCATTTTTTCCATTATACTCTTAAAGTCTTTACAGATTTTCTGACTGTCTGAAACTACCATGAGCAAAAGTAAAGCTAAAAGACTCCTAAACAAAACAAAAATAACCCTAAGAGAGATTATTTTTCTGACACATCTCAGATAAATTATGTTCTTTAAATAGAAAAATATTCCAATGTGGGTATATTTAGGAAGTTTTGTGTCTCTCTGTAGAAATATCCCTGAATAATCTTTTTTTCAGATTCATGAAAAACTCCGTCATTATGAAAGACAGAGTCCAACTCCTGTTTTACATAGTGCAGCAGGATTAGTTGAAGATGTGAGTAAAAAACCTTGTCTCATAATTTTCCTATTATTTACACCTGCTTTTCTAACAAATCAAAGCTTTGCAATTGTACTATTTGTGAATATATTTCTCATCGTCCCCAGCTGTCTTTGTAATCTGTTGGCCATGATTAACCAAGGAAATGAGAGCTCAAAAATCCCAAGCTGTTAAATGTCTAGTGAAGGTGGACACATTCAGGTAGAAGGAAAGGACATTATTAATGTGAGAGGCTGCAAAAAAAAAGCATTCAGACCTATCTTGACAATAGGCCATCCCAGCTGAGCTGTCAGTCTTGTATTCAGACTTAAAAGCATTGCACCAGGCAGCATTGCTGCTGACACAGTGTGGTTTGGGTTGGAGGGACCTTGAAAGGTGATCTCATGGAACCACTCCAGGCAGGCTCACCTGTCCCTAGATCAGATTGCTCACAGCCCTGTTTATCCTGATTTTAACAGGTCCAATTGTGGGACATCCCAAACTTCTCTTGGCAGCCTTGTTTCCAGCATCTCACCATGCAGATGTTGTAGCATCTCACCACCTTCATCATAAAAAAAATTCTTCCTTATAGCCAATCTAAATCTGCTCTCTTTCAGTTCAAAACTGCTGCCCTGTGTCCTGTCACTACAGGCCTTGGTAGAGAGCTTTTCACCCTCTTGTAAGCCTCCTTTTTGTGCTGGATGACAGCAGGAAAGTCTCCCCCAAGCCCTCTCTTCTCCAAGCTGAACAATCCCAACTGTCTCATCCTTTCCTCATAGGAGAGGTGTTCCAGCCCTCTGAGCATTCCCGTGATCCTCCTGTGGATGCACTAGAGCAGCTCTGCCCTGGGACTCTGGAGCTGCCCACTGTGCTCTAGGTGAGGGGGTCTCCTGAGAGCAGGAGGAGGGAGAGGAGGGAGAGGCTCCCCTCCCCTGCTGGCCCTGCTTCTCTTCAGGCAGGCTGGGATACAGTTACCTTTCTCCACTGCAGGCACACGTTGCCATCCTGTACTGATGTTTCACCTCCCAGGATCCTCAGGTCATTCTCAGGGCTGCTCTCTGTCAGTTCATCCCCAGTCTGTTCCCAGAGCAGAGTTGTGTCTGGATTTGGGTGTGACACGATGCCATGTGCCTGTGAAGTGAGATTTGCTCTGCATTTGCTGGCTCTTTACAGGCACCTGTTTTCTCCCATAGTAGAAAGGGGCAGTGGAAGGTTTGGGAGCTGGAATATCTCCCTTTTCAAAGCCAGGAGATCCCAGTGCACCTCCTTAACATGCAGCACACCCCCTCTCCCTGTTCCCACACACACTGTACCACCCTCACAAACGTTTTGGCATTGCTACCTGTCAAGTCCTAGAAAATTTCCATCTGCAGTACAGCAGAGAAGTTTTTTTTAGAACTAAATTACTTCCCTGTTTAGAACTCTTAACAGGGTAAGGAAATCTCTTTTGCCTCAACCCATTTTCCCTTTCTCCTCTCTCCCCTGCTTTTCCTCTCCTCCCACCCAGTCAGCCCAGTGCACAAGTGCCTCCATTATTTCTTTAATCTTTTATTTAAAAGGTCTGAGACTCCAGGGCATATATTGGTGTCCAGGTTTTGCAGGGGAACAAGGAAAGTTATGTTGCATGTTCCATACAGGTAATACTAGATGATTGCAGAAAGGTTTAAAGTCTTTTATCAAATAATACAAGCACTAGAATATTGTTTCAGCTATCATTTATGTATTCCATACAGAATTTAAAATGTCAGAACTCACTCTTGAAATTATATTGGTGGAATAACTCTGAATTTGTATTTTTAGGGATTATGATTCTGATTCCTAATGCTGTCTTCTGTACTCTCTAATAAAAGTAGCTAGAGAAACTTTGGTTTCTTTCAGGTTTCATGCACTATGGACTGGGGTCAGTTTTGATCTGTGCACACTACTTTGATGGATGATAGATGTTAGCAAATAACAGAAATGTAAATACATGATCTTGTTTGGTGGACTCCTTTAATTTTGAGGTTGTAATTTTTTATTTTAAAGGTAATAGAAGAGTTGCAGACAGCACCAGTGAATAATGAAGAAAAAGAACTGCTTCAGCTGTTGTCAACACCACATCTCAGGGTAAAAACCACATTGGGGACCTTAAAGAGGCCTTTGCAGAATTGTAACAGAACATGTTGTAACAGAAAAGTTCTATAGAAGCCTCCCTAGGAGAAAGGAGAAACCTCCTCCAAACTTCTATTCCACTGGGATTTCCTGCACAGACTTCAGGATGTGAAGGGAATAGAAAAGAGACAGCTTTCCTGCATAATGCACCCTGCTTCCATTCCTCCCTTCCTTACTGTTTCCTGAGGGACCAGAAAAGAAAAGGAGAAGAAAAGGATACCTTCTTGCTTTTCATAATTCACTTAAGTATTTTTTTTGGCTGAGCTTTGTTATTACCTGGATTTATTTTAAACATTGACATATACCAGATGTTGTTTATGTGATAGGTAAGGTAATTGCTAAATCTTTTTAATTTTTGGAGGATTTGTGGTGAGGGTAGAAAGAGGGAGATTTAATTTTACTGTGATACTGCAAACATGAGAAGGGGAATTGTAGTATTACTCTATTACATTACTGTTTTTTATTTCCTTTATGCAGGCAATGCTTGTAGTACATGACACTGTAGCACAGAAGAACTTTGACCCAGCTCTTCCACCTCTACCTGATAATTTTGATGATGATTTTGATGAGGAATCAGTGAAAATTGTTCGGCTAGTGAAAAATAAAGAACCCTTGGTACATATTAGATTACTCATCTCTAGTCATAAAACTTCATAGTGCAAGACCTTTATTGTGAGTATGGAGGAGATACATGTAGATGTCATCAAATAGCCTTCAGAAACTTGGAGTGTTCTGAAGCTTGTAAAGTAACATAAAAAATAATTTGACAAATGATAAATGCAACCTTCACAGTTTTGCATTTAGATGCTTTATGGGCATAATTTATAATGCCAGTTAGCACAGGAAACACAGTGAAGAAACTGTATATGTTGAAGCAGTTATGCTGATTATATGGATTAATTCTTTTCATAGTGTAGCTAGCTTTCAATGAATTAATGTATTCACTTGCAGGGAAGGCAGTGGTGTGTGGTAAGAGTATGTTTGATACCTGTATGTAAGCATTATATTGTCAAGGCCCTGATTTTATACAAATGGGAATGGAAGGATTGATTTCCTAAGGAGAAACAGTTGGATTGGGAAAGAAATCTGCTTTTTGTGTATCACAGTAGCAGAAGGGAGCAGTGACTGAATTCCTGGTTAAAACTTTGTATTGCCAGCACAGGTAGGAGGAGGAAAAAAATCTAATTACTTCTGTTGTTTTTACATATAAAAGTGCTGACTGTATTGTATAAAGATTTAGAAGAAGAAGAGAAAGAATTTGTTACAATAAGCTGTTTTGCACACTTGGGTGACTTTGACGACCACAATAATGCAGAAATGTAAGCACTTAAAAAAGTCAGCAGAAAGGAAGGTGGGTGCCACTTCCTATAACCACTTGGAATGGGGAAAACTTGAATTATGGTGGAAACCATCAAGGAGAAAGAGGAAATCCATAGAGCAAGTTAATTCCAGTTTAAAAGACACAATAGCCTAGCGTTATTTCACTGGCTGCTGAATTCAGGGCACATTTCTTACATTTTTTTGGGTGGGGGGTTATGTTTTATTTCAGGGAGCTACCATCAGAAGAGATGAACATACAGGAGCTGTGATTGTAGCAAGGATCATGAGAGGTGGTGCAGCTGATCGCAGTGGTATGATTGCAGTAGTACATTTCTGAAACTGCATTTGTAAACCTCTGAAATTCCCTAAGCATGCTCTTAGCATTTCTGTATTTCATCAGTAATCTGTTAATCTAATTACATATGCTTTTTATTAAAATGGTCATTAGGAAAAAATGAAAACAGAGATGGAAGAAGTATATTTAATCTTTAGAAGAAAGCAAAGAATATATTTTTATCTAGTTGCTTTCTTTATTCAGTGTATCATGTCTTCTATTTGCTTTACTGAGAAATTCTTTCATGTCAGTTAAGAGTAGCTATATATATGACAAGTACCACATTTCTTATTGAACTGGATAAACAAACCTAAATCTTGTAGAGCTTCTTCATGGCTTGTTAAAAACAAATTTAGTCTGGCATTCTTTCTGTGAGTGTGAAGTATTGATCTGTCAGAGAAGTCATTCCTGCCTTTATTGTCAGCAGCATGTCTCCTGACTTCATAAGATCTGGGCACACTCATGAAACTATTCCAGTTTTGCATACTTAATACTGACCCAGCTAGTGATTTTCCAGAGTACCTTGCCACAAGTTGCCTGTCTGCATGCTGCTCTCCTTTGAGACTGTGCTGCATGGAAAAAAATAGCCAAGGAATAAAGGCAGGAGATTCTGAGGCACATTTCCAACAAAGGCTTTTCTACTAAACCCATCAGTCTGGATGAGGGAGGAGAGGAAGTACATGCTAATGACTTAGGCTGGACATCAGTGGAGTGAGTGGTGCTGTCCAGTCTCTAGACCTATTTTAATTTACTTACCATCTTTTCAGGTCTTGTCCATGTTGGAGATGAACTGAGAGAAGTCAATGGTATTACTGTGCTTCACAAACGACCAGAAGAAATAAGTCAGATTTTGGTCTGCACTGATTTTCATTTCAAGATCTTTTCTGTTTGGTGATCTAGTAATTACAGTAGATGATGAAATTTAACCATGAGTTTAAAATATAGAGCTAAAAGATGCAATCCCTGCTTGTCTTTGCATTAAGAGTTTTTCTTCTCCCAGTGGATTAGTCTTCTCCTTTTGACTTCAGAAACTTCTGCGAACTGGATTGGTACCAAGTAAGATACAAATACAAAGTTAACATGTTGCTTTGTCAAGAACTTCCCTTTAGTGCTTTGTTTATGACAAGCAAAGTGCAAATATATTATAAATACCTTCCTAGAAGATGATCCATAATGGGGTGTGTTAGGAAGCTGAAGAGAGTCTTGTCCATGTGTTCAGTAGAGCTGTCAGTCTGTTCTTTACCAGCAGATTCCTGGTGACATGAGCAGTTCTTGCTTCAAGCTTCTCTAACATGAATACCCACAAATCTTGGTAGAAAGTGTTGTAGCTTTTGTGCTTCTTTATCTCTGACTTCCCTCTTGTGGCATGGTTCCCCCTTGCCTTGGTGTGGAGTGGAGTCACCAGGAAGGAGACTGGTGTCAGTTCCATCTCCTGATTTCAGTTTAGATCAAATAATCCTGAGTAATGCCAATGACTGCTTTTACCTTGGGGGGTGGAGGGTGTCAAAAACACTTTCAAAGAGTGTGTAAAGTTTTATTTATGGGGATCTTGGGATGCTATTTATCTGTATGTGTAATTTCTAACTACGTATGTCCCATGTGAGCTAATGCCTGAAGTATAACACTTTCCTTTTCATGGTTTATTTTTTGAAGAAAAGCTACAGATGTTTGTCTGTGTTTGCTTTTTAATCTGTGCTGCAGAATTGCAGGCTTCTCTACAACACAGTTCATCTCATGCAAAATAAGGCATCTAAAACAGATAAGAGAAACCCATTCTAGATTTCTGAGAGACCTAGAAGTGCTTTTTAGCTTACTATAACTAATAATTGTCATTTCCTAGCAAAGATTTCTAGAGTGAAAGTAGATGTTTATTTTGTAGAGGCTTACATTTCACTCTAACAAATTAGCCACTATATGGAGAAAACATAGCAGTATTTTTCAAAGCAGCACTTTAAAATGATTAGTCTGCAAAAAAATTAGGTCAGTGTTGTGCTAATAGCCACAGAAATATTTAATGTCCTGTGAACTGAGGTTCTGTGGCTCAGAAAGTACTTGCTAAAAGCAAATGAAAGAATTTTAATGCAGGTCTTAATGTTTTAGCCAAGTAGTTAATGTGGATGACTCCATGGGCAAGACACTGTCATGGAGTCATGGAACATCCTCAGATTACAGATATTCTCTGTAATGCAGTTAGATAGTGGATTAGCTTGGCCTGTTAAGAGTTCTGAGAACGAGACAGCTGCTGGCTCCTTAGCTGGAGCTTGAATAGTCTGCATTGTATCCTTGTCAAAGTAAAAAACCATTTCTGTTTTTCTCAGGCTCAGTCCCGAGGGTCAATAACATTAAAGATAATTCCAGCCATCAAGGAAGAGGATCGTCTCAAAGACAGCAAGGTGTGCAGCTGAAGTCCTGGAGCACCTTTTACATCTCTGTAAATGCAGCATTCCTGCTCCTCAGTGGGAAGTGCCACAGGCACATAATTGAGCTACAAAGATAGGAGAGTGCTTTTTTGTGCAGTACCCTTCTATTCAATAGAATTACTTGCATGACTCTCCTCCTCTCCATCTTGGCTTATGTTCTTTTATAGCAATTCTGAAATCCTGCCTCTTCTTTTTGGTTCATGTAATTACATTTAATGTTCTGCTGTCTCCTCTCACCATGGCAGCTGCAATCTGTCCATTATCTCTGGGCACTTTGCCACTCACTTGGGTGAAAATGGACCTCTCCACAAACAGAGCTGCTTTCACCATGAGACCCCCATCAGCCCACTTCATCTGCCCTACCTGATCAGCAATAACTTAATGCTCAGCTGGTCCCTCATGAGATTCCTTTGTCAGTCTCTCTGCTTCCCTGCTTTTGGTTGCTGAACTTTTCGTTGAAGCCCATAAATCACTTTCTGCTGTTATGTGTTTTAGTGTTAAGATACAAACCCAAATTTGGATAGTAGATTTTGATGCATTAAAGGAACATTTTGAGGACAGTCTTTACAACTGGGCAACTTCGCCATAAATCCATTTTCATTGTTTTCTCCCTCCCCTTATTTTTTTTCAACCATTCCTTTATTGCATTTTGTACTTAATGTAGATTGTGATCTGTGTTTCTTGGAACTTTGGTCTTTTGAGTCTCATGTTCCACAATTCTGATATATAATTGCTGTGTATGTGCTGGAAAGTTAATTTATTTTTCTGCATAAGCTGCTAGGTGTCTGTATTTTTGAGTGCTTGAGGGAGGGAGAAAGTGTATATATAGTCAGCAGTGTTAACATTGGGGAAAGCCTTTTAAAGGCAGATACTTGAAATTCTAGATAGGACAAGAAGAAATGACATGTGAACTTTCTTTTCAAGGTGTTTATGAGGGCACTTTTCTGCTATAACCCCAAAGAAGACAGAGCCATTCCCTGCCAGGAGGCTGGGCTGCCGTTTAAGAGACGCCACGTGCTGGAGGTTGTGAGCCAGGATGACCCCACGTGGTGGCAAGCCAAGCGTGTTGGGGATACCAACCTCAGAGCAGGCTTGATCCCCTCCAAACAGTTCCAAGAAAGGTCTGTCAGCAAAGAGTACAGATTTTATTTTTCTTTCACGTGTATGTGGTGTCACTGTGTTGGTATATTGATTTTATGCTGGTGTTTTTTCACAGAAAATGAAGGGCATAGTCCTGCCAGGGTAAATACAGCTGCTCAGGGGAAAGTGCTAAAAAGCTCCAAATTCTCCAATTATCTAATAAACTTCCTAGCTTGATTTGGGTGTTTTGCCATTGTCTTAATGCTTTGTAGCATAAGGGCTGAAGCACTCACTAAACAAACATGTAAGAAATGAAATGTGGAATATCAGTCTCTTAACCATCTTGGCTTATGGAGACTCTGTATTTCACAGCCTTGTACTTCCACAGATTTACTGTAATTATTTTGAATTTATGCACATAATAGCTGATCTTTCTTCTGGCTCCTTAAAGAGTATTTACCTTGGACTGGACTCTGGAATACCTTCTGGAGCTTGAAATTTCTCTGTTTTCACAGCAAAATACATGTCCCTTCTAAAGCAAAAATAAAAAATATCCCTCAGTTCTTGTCTTTACAGTACAGCAGTCCTATGTTTGAGGAGGAATCTGTTTTAAGCCACTGGTCTCATTTTGTGATTCTTGCTGCAAATCTCTATAAATGTCTTCTTTGGGTTGTAGGTGTTACAGAGGGGAGTATCTAACAATAGAAAATGTCTGATGCTGTTGCTGGCCTGCATGATTTCCATAAGGTTTCTGATTGAGGTCTTGGCTCCACTGCATGAAAGTTCCTTTGAAACATTAGGCAGATTCTGCCTCAGGAGCTGTTTCCTTCTACCTGGGCATGCATGTATGTCAAAAAATGCTGCTGCACTGCTGCACTGCAGCCTTTTAAATTTTTTAGACATTATAAACATGTAAAAAGATGTACATGGGGATATAGAAATTGTTACAGTGTCTGTTTCCTCTGAGTGACTGTATAAATGCCTGAGCAGCATCTTTTGTCTGTTACAAATATTGCAAAAAAACACTTGGGAAGAAATTGTGGTTTCCATTGCCAACAGTGAGGGGTTTCTTGAAGGTTGGATTTTTGTGGTGAATTGTTGGGGTGGTTTTGGTGTTGGGTATTTGGTGGGAGGAGTTGTGATCTGGTTTGTGATTTTAAGAAAATTTTACTTGATATTCTCACATTTTCACACAAGCTGGGTAACTTGGTTTGTTTACTAGTAAATAACAGAAAACTTCAGACTGATCTGGAAAAAGTGGATAATTTGTATGTGTGCATAGCTTCAGTGTCTGCTTTGTACAAAGGTTATCTGCTTTTCTTAATGCTGCAGAAAAGGATCATGTGAGCAAAAGAGAGAAAAAGATGGATTGATAAACTACTGATTTCTATGCTCTGATATAGGAAAGCATAAAATGTTTTAGAATCTCCTTTTCATTCCCTTACCAGTAACAATGAGACTGCCATAGTTTTAAATAAAGCCTTTTAAATAAAGGCTTCAACTATTTTAAATGGTTGAATCAGAGCCATTTAAAATTTTTTAAGAAAAAGCACTAATTCATGCTTTATTTTCCATGCTATAACATGCTATAAATTCTCTGTAATTCTGAGTTTACACATCTAAAATACAATTGCTTTCTGTTCAGACGGCTGACTTACAGGAGAGCAACAGGCACTCTGCAGAATGCCAGAACTCTGAAGAAACCTTTGTGTAAGTCTGTTCTGTTCTTTCAGTGATGTTTTAATTGATACTGAGTTCTCAGTGTTTGTCTGTTATTTCAGTAATGATTGTTTGGGTGTAATTCAGCACTGATTGATATTTTCAGTACAATCTGGCATTGGTTGATGTGCATGGACACAAGCTGCCACAGGGGAGGGTTTGGGTTTGAGCTTTATCCAGTGTTGCTAGGGCCTGTTGTTTTCAAAAATCATAGCTGTCCCTCTCCCTGCTCTCAAGAACATGAGGCCTTGCATATTTAGATGCCTTAAAATTTGGTAGTGTTCACACTTTTTGTATGGTTTGAAACTTGAAAGCTGCAAAAATAACCTAATGCATACTTCTCAAAATTCTTACATGAGTGCATGAAACTGCTCTTAACTCCCATGAAAATAAAGTGTAGCTTTAAGGAAGATAAAAATCACTGGAGCTGGAAATACAATCTGTATTTCAGGCTCTATGTTACAGAGCTGGTCTCTGAAGCTAGACTTCAGAGTGGTTGTTCACAGCTCTGCAGTCTCTGTCACTGAATTATTTACACAACCTCTCCTTGTGAGGAAATTGCTAGGAAGTGCTGGAAAGCAGAAGATGTTAGGATTATCCCAAAATGTGTGTCTGTTGCTCTTGGGTAGTTCAGCAGAGGCACTGTTGATGTGGGGGAATCCTGTGGCTGTGTGCAGCCAGGATTGTGCTAGGCCTGCCACCCTCTTGTAAACAAGGGTTCTGGAAATGGCTCCTTTTGAGGAAAAGAAGGGAATTTCTGCCTGTGGTGCAGGATGAGATACAGCTACTCCTGTGCTACAAGGAGGGAAGGTGCACATTCAAGTTATAAAATAGCATTACTGATTTAAATGAAGCTTTTCCAAACTAGTTTCCATTACACCCAAATAAGGAGGCACATAATGAGGAGTGCTGCTTGAGCTTTTCCTCAGATGTTTTCGAGACAATTAAGCTGATAACTGGTTATAATTGCTACATTTCTGCCCAAAATTCTTTAATCAGTTGATAAGGGTATTGTATTGCAGTACTTTTTTTAAGACAGAAAAGGCTGTTAAGCAAATTAAACCAGAAGAACCCTCCTTTCCATTTTCTCTAATTTTGCTCCGTTATTTGTTCATCTTTTAATATCATCCCAACTCTGCTTTTCATGCTAACTGTAGATGATCAGTCTTCTGACAAAGGTAGGTGCTCTCCTAACTCACTTTCTGTCTGCATGTAAACAACCAATGTATTTTCTAAAATACTTGCTATGATTCCAAAGGGAACAGGAGATATATTGTTCCTAGGACATTTTCTTTGGGAATTATTATTTAAACTAAATCTAATTCAGATTGATGACTTAAGTAACTTCCATGTTTGCTTCTGATTCAAGAGAAAAATTTGTCTTCTGAGATTATTTACGTGTTCTGTAAGTTTGTGAGCTAGGTTCAAAGACTTGCAAGTTAAATGCAGTCTTTATATCTGGTATGATTAAAAAATTAAGAAATACTGAGGTTTAGCATTTTAGGGCAGCTAGATCAATCCTAAGTGATTTGTCTTCATTGTTCATTTGGACTGTTTTCTGTGTTATTTTCATTATAAGCAACTCTTGAGCTTATGCAGTTTATATGTCATGTACCAGCTGCCTTTCCAAATATCAGGTATTTCCTGTTGAATTCCATATGCTCTGATTTTTTTTTCACATTAGTTGCTTGTTGATATTCATATTCCAAGTATTAGTATTCCATCAACTTTAATGAAGGTACTAATCATATTCTGTAATTAGAGTGCAGCAGTCATGGCCAGCTGTCAAAGCAAGAGTCTGAAAGAGCCTGCAGAAAATAAACAAAACAAACCAACAAACCAGCTCTGATCTTAGCTAGGCCCTGATGTTTTTGCTGTCTGTATTTTTTCTTAATGTAGGTACATAATGTGTTTTGGGAGTACACATTGCTTGATTACACACCTGCATGCAACTGTTCATTAAAAAACAAAGCCCTCTCTTGACTGGCACCTTTGGTTAAAGGTTTAAGTGCTGTGTATTTTTGCTTATGGTTGGATTTATGCCATACACCACCACTTCAAAATGGATAGAATTCTGTAAATATTGCAAGGGCACAGGTTCCTCAAAGTTAACAAACTAAGCATCCCTCTTTCAGGAAGTGTGAGAACTCAGTACCTGTCTTAGGATTGCAGTGTTATTTTTTTGACACTTATTTATATTTATTATGCACACTTCTAGGGCCCTTGGGGGTGGTTGTAATTTGAGGGGAGACAGGTTGGGGGTTTTTAACATGTTATTTTACATACATGCATATGACCAAAGCATCAAATCCTTAATTTTTAATAGAAAAATGAATAAGCAATGGTAATTTAACTTAGTCCAAATGGAAGGGGTTAGAGTTCATCTTTGTCATTTCTGATCCCCTTTTTTCAAGCCCAGATGATAATGAAATATCAGAAGAGGGAATTTTCTTACATAATCATACTCATTTATGAAGTTATTTATTTTAAAAAAGACCTCTGTGTTTGTGGAGTCTTCTTAAGCCTGAGTGTCAGACTTTTGCCAGCAGCACTAATCAAATGTCATGGGTGCTGAAAAGCATGAACTCTGGGAACAGTAAATACCAAGATATAAAATTTCTCTAGTTCAATATCAAAGTCAAGGATTTTTTTCAAATAGAAACCACTAGCCAAGCAAGTATTTTTTTGGTATCAGTAGTGATTATGTTAAAAAAGTGTGTGCAAACAATGCAGGATATAAAATTTATTTTCTTGCCAATGAGCCAGATTTGTATCCCACCCATTATCTAAGATATTTCCTTCCTCCCTCTCACTTTCCTTCCCCTGTGCCCTACCCTCCACTTCCTTGCTTTTTAATTTACAGAAGACTGTGACTGTGAAGGATATTTCAATGGACACTACATAGGTGAGTAACCACACCCCTTTACCTCTTCCCTAGCATACCCACCCCAAAAAGCCCAGAAAACCAAAATGAAAACAAAACATCCCCACCAAACAAACCCTCCCAAAAGCCCCTCCTCCACGTTACAAAATGAAAACTGGACTATTTAAATTAATTTCCCATCCATTCATAAACTAGATTATCTCTGTGAAGAGGCATAATCTGACTTTGGCATACCCAATACTTGGCAGCTAAAATTATGAAAGGGGAATTTTATTACAGATTGGGTGTTAGGTTTTCCATCCCATTTGCAAACATTTCATTATAATCTGAGCATATAAGCACTGATTTGATTATAAATGAAATTTGTGGGAATAACTCAGGTTTGAAGACAATCACTTGTAGCTGAACAAGCTTGCAAGTCTGGGTGAGTGGGGCCCTGTCAGTGAGTTTGTGTTCTCTGCACAGCTGGATTGCGCAGGAGCTTCAGGTTGAGTCGGAAGGAGAAGGAAAACAATGGCAATGAAGGCAAGCAAGCAGAGCAGGCAGATGGAGCAGAGTTCCTGACTTATGAAGAAGTCACCAAATACCAGCACCAGCCTGGTGACCAGCAGAGGCTGGTGGTTTTGATTGGTGAGATATCCTGTCAGCTCACATTGCTCCCTCTTCCCTCATCCTGCACTTCCACAGGCTTTCTTTAGGTGTTTGGGTTGGGGGCTTTTGTGGTTCTGGTGGGTTTTTTAAAATGGTTTTCTGGTTTTTGTCAGAACTCACTCTTTTATTTTAAATCACATGAAAGAAAACAAAAAAGGAAAAACACAAAACAAGGAATCAAAGTCACCAAATCCTTCTAAAAATAATGATGCAGGACTATTTCTCATTTTTCTGAATCACTTTCCTTTGGTTTTTACTCCAATGTTTACTTAGGCTGTCAGAACCATTGATGAAGAGGCAGATGTTAATCTAAGATTTTGCATGCAATTTTAATTCAGCTTATCAGCCTTGTGCTAAGCCAGTTTCTCAGGTTTCACTAAAATTCAAGGATATCTCATAGAACTGACTGCTAAGATCACAGATTTTCTGATTTAGTGTCTGCCAGGTGATTGTCCAGCAGTTGTTCAAAGAATTAAATTTGTTCCTGATGATATTCTTCAGAGCAGAATGTGGCAGAGCAGGTTATGAGCTCTCTCATGAAGCACACTCCTGAATCATTATATTTGTGTGAAACTCATACATTTATTTTCTGCAGTATTTCATTTCACACCGAAATCTGTCAGTGAGTTTTATTTTGCTTTATTAGGTTGTTTGGGGGCCAAGTTAAGTGAGCTCAAGCAAAAAGTTGTGTCAGAGAACCCCCAGGAGTATGGTGTTGCAGTTCCACGTGAGTAAAATTTCCTGACTTGTGTTTGTTGCATCTTTATTCCATAAATGCTGTCTAATCAATGTTGTGCCATCTGCACTGATGATAATTTGTATTCTGACTCTTGATTATAAGCATATTTGTCAAGTACTTCACATTTTTTTTCTCATTGTAATATGCTATGTTTGCCCTTAATGGGTGAATAAATCATTATGTAACTTGGCACATCTGCAGTTTGGAATTCTGTCAGCTCAGCAGGGTTTTTTAAATTGTGTTTTCCTGAGTGGGCAGATTGCATTTGCTCAATGTCTGTTAAAAGAAAAACTTAATACAGGAAGAACAACTGGAATGTGACTAGCAAAGGGAGCTGCTGTGATAAACTGCTATCTTAAAAGTCAACCAAAGCATCATGTGTTTAAAAGTGGGTGATTTTTCTGCAGAGAACAGCTGCAGTTAAAAAAAAAAAAAAGGCAGACAGCAATAAACTAAGTCAAAACTTGGGCAAGATTTTAAGTTGTTGATTAGTGTGTCTAGGCTGTTCAAACAAGCCAGTCAGTGTCATAGAGAAATTTGTGATTCTTGCATGGCTTTATGGCTTGGGTCACTCTGAATTTCTTTTACTGCATTATTTTCTAAAAAAAAGGAGTTATCAGACACACACAAAATATCCATTCTTATTTTTTTTCTTATTTTATTTAACAAGCTACTTTTTAAATCAAAAAATTAACACTGAGGGCACTGTTTGTATGTTATTGAAAACTTTTTTTAAAAGCTTTTCAGGCAGACTTCAGTAAGTTAGCAAAAGAACTCAAATGAGTAATTCTTACTTGAATTTAAACACATACACAAAAAAAAATAGCAGACATTACTTTTGTGGTGTGGCATAGATTTGTAGAATGATATCAAAGCTTCTCCTACAGTAATAACAATTACAAAAAGAAATTACACCAAAAGTAAGGGACTCACCTAATTATGCACACAGTACCTTGGGAAACATCAATATTCTTACTGTAAATTCAAAGGCAGCAGTATAGGACTTTCTGTATTTCCTGGTTTTATTTTTGAGCTTTCCAAGAAAATGAGAGTCCAGAATTCCAAACAGTTAAACACTGTTTTCTGTAGGATATACACTGCTGCATCTACCATCTGCTTCCTAATTTTTTTTTTTGTTAGTTACAGCACTCCTGGGAGCAAAACAACTTCATTTTTGGTCATGCAATATTTGAGATTGAGTTTAGAACAAAAGTATGTGGTGTGATTTATATTTTCTTCAGTTGAATTTGCCACTGTGTAACTTTCTCACTTGGAGTTGTGAAAATGTGACTGGAACTAAGTAGAGAAAATATTTGCAAAGGCTGATATGTCTCCCATGTCTTGCTTCCCTTCTCTTCTAGATACAACAAGGTCAAGGAAAAGTCATGAGAGAGAGGGAGTAGAATACAATTTTGTTTCTAAGCAATCATTTGAGACAGATGTGCAGCAAAACAAGTGAGTTAATTTTAAAATACTGGTCTAATTGACTATTTAAAAATATTGCTTGTTCAGTTTTACATCCCATGAATACCAAAGTCAGGTGACAAGTTGGAAAAGCTGTATTAGAAAGATTCAGCTTTCTAAGTAAAAAACTCTCTATTGAGTCTGGACTGTTGGAGCAAACTCAAGCAATTTAGGAATAACACAATAGGAGGATCTTGAGTTAGAATTTAAACCTGCATAAGTCTTATGATTGGTCAGAACTGAATCTAGTGACAGTAACAGATGCTTAGTTGGGCCTGCTCACTCTCTGTTTATTGTGATGAGTAAAAACTTTTATTCACAATTCTCCCTGAAAGTGTGGTAGAGTGGACCTGTGGTTATACCAGACTTTCCTCAAAGT
Organism: Polioptila caerulea; assembly: GCA_013397295.1. NCBI lineage: Eukaryota > Metazoa > Chordata > Aves > Passeriformes > Certhiidae > Polioptila > Polioptila caerulea. The sequence goes on along the minus strand of VYXF01006317.1, from coordinate 267,993 downwards.
TCAGATCTTTCTCCCATCAAAAGATGGGAGAATTGCAGTCAATTTCCTTGCCAGCTTTGTGAAAAATATCCTTTCTTCTTCCCCTTTTTGTTGGTAGTGCTGATTAGCTATTAGTGATATATGAAGAATAGCTACTAAGCAAGGAAGGAAAAAAAAAAGTGGAAAAAACTGAAATCCCTACCCACCCACCCCTGGTTTTTTGCCTCTCTCCTCCCTCTTTCACTGCTATGACCAGGAAACAGCTATCAAATGTTCTAAGTTATACATTCTTAATATTTTTTGTAGATGGTATTTAAAAATGTATTGACTTTTTTAGATTTGTGGAACATGGAGAATACAAAGAAAATCTGTACGGCACAAGTCTGGAGGCAATCCGGTCTGTGATGGCCAAAAAGAAGGTTTGTTTGGTGGATGTGGTACCTGAAGTAAGTTCTGCAGCTTATTTTAAAGAATGCAAATATGATTTACCTCTGCCTGAGCAGAATAGGGCTGTTGGGAATGCAGTGCAGTGGTTACAGTTCCTACATGTGCAGCTGGCACAGCCTGGATGTCTCTTTAGTCATCCTCACTGTGGGACCTTTCCCTTGCTGGAGGACTGATGTGCATCCCTGTCCCAGCCTGCTCAGGTCCTAGGGAGAATGCTTACAACAAAGTTGGTTTTTTCATTCTAGTTCTGATTTTAAAAACACTGGCCATAGCACACCCACATCCCCCCAGGGCTCTCATTTGTAGGATCTCAAAGACACAGTGCCAGGTTTTGGGTGCAGATACAGAATACAGTAACACCATGAATCACCCCAGGACAGGAGCACTGCAAGCAGTGCCAGTAGACCTGCTCTTAATACCTCCATGCTGTCAGTTAATACTTAAAATTTTGATCCATGTTTTGTAGCTGGGCTAGGAGAAGGCTTGTGGTGCTACCTCAGATGAATTCCAGGTTTAAAATGTGCAGTGTTTGGCTGCTTAGGCAAAGCAAACCATAACTTGCCCATGAAGTCAGGTGTTTTATACTTTCCTCAGTAGTTTTTGCCATGTCCTTGCCCCTTGGAATCCCAGTGCTATGCTCAGGCCATGCTCCATGGATTCTTGTATGCTAGCCAGGAGCATACTCACTGGCAGGAGCCTTTGTGTGAAGAGCAAAAGGTTGCTGTGGTCAGGTGTGGAGGACACAGGACTCCACACCACAGCATGTCAGCCTGCACCACTACTGAAACCACTTTTGATCTGTCACTGACATGCAGCAAAAAGAAGTCTGATAACAAAAATTATCTGTTCACAGGCAGTAAAGCACTTGAGGACTCCTGAGTTTAAGCCTTATGTTATCTTTGTGAAGCCTCTCATTTCAGAAAAGAACAAAGTCTTAAAATCTCACATGTCAGAAGAAATCTCAACCCCCCTTGTGAGTATTCCAACTTCCAGTCTCTTCTTTGTAGACATGAAGGAAGTATTTGGGCTAGCACTTGTATTGAATGAAAGAGCTCTTCCATAACAAGAGTTAAAGTGGGGCACTAAGTAGGTCCTGTAGCCTTTCAGATGGAACTTCAGAATGGAATTTTTGATTCCTTATGTACTCAAGTTTTAAAGTAACATGAAGCCAAGTGCCAGTCTTCCATATGGATCTGGGTTCATCATCAAGGGATGATGCTGCAGCAGGGGAAGTTGCTGCTGAACTCAGATAAACCAGCAATCATTTTACATTTCTGAGGAGCAGAATGGTAGCCAGCTTTTTCATACATCCCAAAGTGACAGCAGTGTCAGCCAGTGTTTTAATGTGTGCACACAAAACTCAGTGGATGTCTTATGAGGATCAAACCCAGATCAGCTGCAGATTGGTGATGGGTCAATCTGAACAGAGTGCATAATGTCATTACTTTGGGTAACCTGAACTTAAATTTGTATGTTACAGAACTTAGTTCACTTGGTAAGTTTTTGTGTAAGCCCTCAAAATACTGAACCTGGGATAGTTTATGCAGCTTTTTGAGGAGTGTGGTTCCCAAATCTTGGGCTAGGCAGCAACTGTAACTACATAAAATGAAGTCTCACTATTTTCTTTTCCTTCTGTAACATATTTTCCCCCTTCCCTGAGGCTCTTTGCATTTTTTGGAACAGCTGCCAGGAGCATACTGCTCCTTGATCTCAGTTTTAATATCTTCAATAGCTTTTCCTAATGGTAGCAGCTTTTGTTAAATGTTCTCAGAGTAATGACTCATTGTGCTAATTTATTTTAAAATGCTAGTAACCAGAAGGACATGCTGTAAATTTCATACCAACATCTTGTGTTGATCAGCAGGATGAAGAACAGCAGGAAATTATTAATTCAGCAGCTTTCATTGAAGAGCAGTATGGCCATTTAATTGACACTGTACTGGTGAAAGAAGATCTCCAGAGTGCATGTAATGAGCTGAAAACTGTGTTAGATAAACTAAACAAGGATTCATTTTGGGTGCCAGTCAGCTGGGTTAGGTCATAGCTTGTTACCATGTTTAAGGGAAAGACTGTATAAAAATGTTTTGTAAATACAGGAACTAGAAAAGGGAAATATGCTGAATTTGCTTCAAAACTGCTGGTCTTACCTGGAAGGCAATAGAGACTGTGAAGAAAGACTAAACAAGTCACAAGCTGACACTGCCTTTCTGAGTCAAAATTTTGAATAGCAGCTGTCATTTAGAAGTCAATACTCAGACTAAATAAATCAGTCCAGTCTTTTACTGATCTTTAGACTGGAAAGAATGCATTTTGTTACAGTGACATTCCACAGAGGCTCTCACACTTCCAAAGCATTTTCTGCTGAGACACTGACAAGATGGAAGGTTTGTCCTTTGGCCACAATTGCTACAAATTTTGTGGCTAGAGTTAAAACCTCAGAATAAAGTAGCCCTTGGGAACAAGCTCCTTCAGCTGGGTGGGAAATGCTCTGTGCAGAGTGGTTACACCATGCCAGTTACTCAGAAACTGAACTGGCTGGCTGGCCAGCAGAGCATGCTTCCCTTCACACAGGAGCATTAATTGCAAATCCTTTCCAGTTAGGCACTACAAACTAGGCCAGCTATAGAAGGAGGGTTTTTCTGTCCATCACATTTCCCAGTACTCCAAGTTGTCTTGCACAGATCACAGATATTTGTCTGCTCACAGCTTATGCTCATGTTCCCAGTCACAACAGCTAAACCACCTGTGAGTGTACCTGTGTGACTGGCCAGCCCATAAAACATAGATTTTTATAGTGTACATGAAAACACCTGCATATGGTTCTAAAACAGGAGAAGTTAAGAAGCTTTGTTTCTGCAAAACATCTTTGCCTGTGCTACCTGGTGGGACACAGCCTTGGCACCAATGGAACAGCTCCAAAAAGGGCACTGAAAGGAAGAGCTACAGGTCAAAATTATCATCCTTCCAGCATTTATGGCTACTTCTGTTCCAAATCTGGTAAAGGTTTCCAGAGCATCTCATTGGCCTGAGGAAGAAAACTGTTAGAGGACCTTGTATATATTTGAGGAGACTTGAATATACAGCATTTTTGAGTGGGTTTTAGGGAGATGCAGAGATGATTCTGGAAGTAGCTGTGCTTTATACTTGGGGGATTGAAGGGGAGAGCATTGTACAGGTGCATGTTAGCTGTAACTAGTTCTTGTTTTCACTTGCCTGCTGAGGTCTAATATTTCCTGTGTATTGTGCCCTTTAAACAAGACCTTTTGGTGTACCAGTCTTGCTCCTTTTATCTTAACAGTATACTGTTATTCTTGTTCCATGACATTTAGCAGAACTAAAAGTTGCATATTAAAAGCACATTTCTTACATACCAGTGTCACTGAATCTACATTATGTCAAGCCTAAAAAGTTGTGTAGAAGAGTCACCCCCATCCATCCTCTGCAAATGGCAACCTTCATGTATGGTCCTGCCCACGGGCACTGAGGTTCTGTTCCCACTGCCACAAAAACAAGAACTTTTCCCTCTCAGCTCCCTGCACTTGTCAGTGCTGCAGCCTGGTGGCCTCAGCAATGCTCAAGGACTCCTCCAGGTGCAGAGGGCTCTCAGCTCTGCAACCATGTGCCAGCACAGCCACCACAAGGGATTTGGCTTCTTAGAGGGGCAATTTCTGACAGATGTACCTTGATCCTATGCAAAACTGAGTGAAATGTTTTAAAAACTATTTCAGTATTTCAAACGAAGTCATTTTATGAAAATAATAAATGGCCAGATTGATCTCATCCTAGGTCTGTATTTCAGGTTATAAACAGATTTTTATAGTCTGCAAGACACAAACACATTTAGAAGATTCAGATTTAAATTAAAAAGTAAGGGTGAATTTATTTAAAGCAAGGTTGCTACTGTAACATCTTAAAATATTTTGAATTACTATCAGTAAATAAAGCTGTATATTTGCTTTATGATCTGACATAGTCCAATAGTAGAAACACGAATTAACAGAAGCAAGGCACAAGTTAGAGACAAGGTACACCTTAAATCTTCAGTTATTTTCATGTATGTTGTCAAAATACAGCATTGCCATTAAAAGTGTAAAAGACAAAAAGGTAACTTCATAGTAGGGTGGGTTACAGACAGACTCACCCTAGGGGAAAGTCTCACAAAGGCAGCAGATTTTCTGTGAAATTGAGTTTTATCACTGTGGCTGCTGGAAGAGTGTTTGCAGAGAACCACAGTGACTGCAAAACCTCACAGGTGTGAGGCAGCCAAAATGCTGAGTGCATTCCATGGCTGATGCTCAGTGCAAAGAGAACAGCACAGGCTCACCTCCAGAGTCCTGCAGGGCAAGTGGGGGGTTTTCCTGACAGGAGTTAGAAGTTAATTTAACTAGTTAACACTAGTTAATTTTAGGGTTGCCATCCTCTTCATGGCAACCTTAAAATTAACCAGTGCCTCACCTTACTGTCTGGGGCAGTAGCAATTTTGCTAGCAAAATTTTGCTATTTAGCAAAATAGCATGTAGCAATTTTGACTTTTTAAAACCATCCAAAATCAGGAAACTCTGCCCACTGCTCAGAGTAACTCCTGATGAGTAACTACATTAAGGTAACTTGGGTGCCTAAAAGCCTCCCATGCCTTCCCAGAGAAGAGAAGCTTCTCAATAATATTCCAGAATTGAATACAACCTTATTTATGCTAAGGCAGGCATTTCAGCAGAAGTCCACGTTGAATGTCATACAGCAAGAGCACAATACTCTAAGCAGCACTATGATTTAACAGTGAAAAATCTGAGAGCTACCAGAAAAATACCTGCAGACAGCAGCTGTGCAAAAGGGAGGGAGAAACTGTATTTTGTAAATGAATAAAAATGTATTTTGCTAACGAGTTTGTATTTTGGATCTGCACAACTGATGGCACATCAAACATGGCACAGATTGGTGCTTGGAATCCCAGCCCTCCTGGCACAGCAGCCCCTGTCCATTCACAGGAGAGCACAGTGGGCAGCACATAACCCTTGGCCCTGCTGTGCTGAGGGTTCTGTGAGCTGCACTCTCTTCTTGGCCGTGCTCTCAGCCCAGACACCCGTAGTCTGCAGGATCTTTATGACCAGCTCCTCAAAGGCTAGCTGCACTCCATCCTTTGTCTTGGCACTGGTCTCTGGAGGAAGGCAGAAAAAATTGTTTTCTCTTATTTGCAGGGAGTATAGTCCACTGAGTAAAAATTTATTTGGGGACCAGAGAGAAGATGGGAGTTTTTTAATGCATGAACCTCCTCTCCATTCTCTTGTAAAGGTACACTTAAGTTGAATAGGATAAACAGAAATACATCCCAGTCTGAAGTATCACATTTTTCCACCTAAAAAGAAATCTACAGTTCCCTATTTTCTCCATAATGGAGAAAAAGAAATTTCTCAGGTTGTGACAGTAAATCTAGAAGATAATTATTCCACAACAAAGCTGAGAAACCAAAGAATACAAAGGGAATTGCATGTTGTCCCCTACGTGTTTCACTTTCTCCTAGAAATCTTTTCAAGAAACTTTCTCTTTAGAAATTCAGTTTGTTCCCCACTGTTATATCTTCACATTGTACATTTTATTGTTGCTTTAAGAATATTGTCTTTTATGTAGCTGCAGCAGAAACTTGGAAAATGAAAGATCAGCCAAAGTCCTTGCAGACATCAGTAAGGAGGAAAATTTCAGTCTTCTGGGCTCTGAAGGTAAAAGTCCTGCTAGTTTCAAGAGAATATAAAATTCATGCCTGTACAGTATATGCAGTAAATCTGATTCAGAGAAGAGTATTTCTGGTTGCAGTCAATGCAGAAGCTAAAATCTACATCCCTGCATATGAATTACAGCAAAAGGGACCCCTATTAATTAGGTATTAAAAAGAGGTAACAATCCATCAACCTGGAATACAATTGTACATTAATGCTTAACAATACCAAAATAAACATTTGAATCTAGAAGTTTTTGTCCCAGAGGTGCATACCTATAAAAAGCATTGAGTGTTTCTTAGCAAGCTGGAGCCCTTCTTCTCTCTCTACTTGACGGTAAGGCTCCTGAGACAAATAATGAACATGACTGAAATAAGTTACACTTGCCACTTTTCAGAAGTACCCAGAAAAGCACCACTGCAGAAATGACGTTTGCTGAAAGGAAAAAATGTCCATAATATGTATTAATGAACTGGCTTTTCCCACTCCATAGCTCACTGCCAGGCTGGCTGCTAGGGGGTCAAACTGAACAGCAGCAACATCAAACCACAGAATGTGAGCTGGAAGGGGCCCACCAGGACCAACAAAGTCCAACACAGCCCCAAGACCCACACTGTGTGCCAAATCAGCAGGAAATTCCTGTGCTGCTGAATCTGAATCTGAATCAACCAGAAGCAAGATCCACACCAGAAAGGCCCAGCAGTCAAGTCAAAAAGGCCCATCAAAGGTTCTGAAAGTGGGCACACTGGGAAGGGGCAGAGGAGAACCCAGCTCAGGAGAGCCACACTCCAAGGCTCTCGTTGCAAAGCACCTCACTATGAAGTATCAGAGCAGGAACAGCAAGCAGAGCACTCACAGACACACAGATGCACACCCAGCCCTCCCAAGAGCTGAGCTCCCCTTCCCCAGCACCCGTCAGGCACAGTGTGCTCAGAGGGGAAGCAGCAGCTCTGCTGCAGGTAATCAGTGTCAGCACTTTTTGGGCAGACCCTTGCACCATCTTAATGGAGTATCATCAATTGCATCTCTCCAGGAAGGCTTCCATTAAAATCTTTACCAATATCTGCTTCTAAAGTGATAGAATGGGGCCTTCCCAACTCGGTTGCAGAGTAAATCACCTCCTGACACAACAGCTGTGTTACTTACAGCACTTACCTCACCTTTACACACTGTGAGGAATTCATAATCCAGGGAAGAATGCAAAAGGATGCATTCCCAAACTGACCTTATCGATTTTATTGCCAACCAACATCTTCACAGTGGTGGTGTTGTTGGTGTGCATTTCCAGCTCACTCAGCCACCTTCCTAGTCCTGTGAAAGTCTTTTTTCTTGTAACATCATACACTGGGAACAGAGGAAAAGGAGCTTAACAGCTGTAGAGTCTTGGACAACATTTCCTTCGTTGTGACAGAACTTAGTCCACACTTCCTAAGTACTGCCTGGAAAAATAAAAGGTACTAGGGAACTACAGAAAGAGGCACACACTCCTCCCAGAGCTGGAACACACTGGGCTGTGCTCACCCAAAGCCACCTCAGATTACACAACACAAGCATCTCTGCAAGTGAAAATCAGGCTTACCAACAGAAATGTTCTGTTAGAATTAGGTTGTGCTGAATTGGGCCACACAGAATATTTTAAAACAGGTGTTTTGTCACCTAATTTTATGTGTAAGTACATGCACATACTGCTGCTAAAAAACATGGATTGAGTTAAAAGCTACTTTTGGGCACTGGTAACTGAATAACTGTATTTACATAAATCACTAAGGTTTAAAAATCATAGAGTATTTTGTACAGCAAAGTTAAAAGTTAGGCTTCACAAACCCTAAAAATAAAAACCACTTTGTTTTCTAATTGCTTTTGTCACACAGGAAGGGCTTAGTCATCCATTGTCTGTGTACAAACCTCAAGCCTGACCACAATCACAATAATCTCATCAACAGTTTCTGGGAAAAAAGGAAGTAAAAACATCATGGGGAAAAGAACAAAACACAACTTCTGATTAGCCTTAGTACCAGAAAACCAGCCAAGTAATAACTACAAAACTAATAATTAATCCACTCAACAGCTTGCAGCATGACATCTGTTTGTTTTTTTTCATTTAAAAAACATTGAAGCAGCAATATTTCCTGCCAGTGTTTGACCTATTGAGATGTAATGTTGTGAAAACCATAATTATTCCTCTTGATTATCTTGGATAACCTCCTTTCACAAAGCACATTTAGGAGAAATAAAGACCATGATTTCTGTCATCATGCTTCTCTTCCATTTGTTTCATACCTAAAACAATTCCTTGAGCTCCTCGGTAGTAACTGGGAATCAATGCTCTGAAGCGTTCCTGTCCTGCTGTATCCTACAGAGGGAGGGGGGAAAACCCCAACCACACAACATCAAGTACATTTAGAACAAAACAAAACAAAAAATTAAACTAAACAAGATGAGCACATTCAATTTTTCCTGAGCTGTAAGGGTACATGGAACATTAAGACGCAAAAATGAGGAAAGCAGTCAGAAAACAGCAGCAAATGTTTAAGGAGTGGTAGAAAAGCATGGAGAGAACTTGACTGAAAGTAAAAAGGATAAACAGACACCTGTAACATGAGTGAGACAAAAAGGAAGTAAAAGGGGCTCTAGAGAAATACATTAAAGGCAAGCAGCCACACAGATGGATTTAAAAGCAGCTGAACTGAATGAGGAATAACTGATTTTCCAGGGAGAGACTGGTTCCAAACATCTCCCTCTGCTCCTTTACCACAAGCCAAATCTAGTTCAAAAGAATTACTTCAAGACTGCTACAAACCTAAGTATGTAAGAAATTTTAAATCAGTAGTTTCATTCAATTATTACTGCAGTATGTCTCACTTAAACTCATGAATGAGTGAGGTACTAAGTACAATATGAAACTCAATAAGGAGGCTCACACAAATACTGTTTTTTGAAAAAAATTTATTTCCTTTCATGTACAGCTTACAATTGACATACTAACAGCTATATTGCAATTTATCTATCTATTCTTTGGGTTTTTTTAAAAAAAGAAGAAACTAAAATTGGGAATTTACTTACCTAATTCGATTCATTGTTACTGGGGAGCTTGTATTTTAGTCCCAATTACTTCATTAGTAATGGTGTTTTCTTTCTCAAATATCCATGACCGTACACATGAAATCTCTCCTTCTTAAAGCACTTTCATTCCACTTAAATGTTTGTTTTATACAACAAATAATCCTGATCACAGAGCTGCACTCTGATTTCAGTCTGCAGATGCAGCAAACACAGCATCAGGAAGTTCAGGACCAATACTTGAGTTTCCCAGTAAGTCTGAATCAACCTTTAAATAGTTCAAGAACAACTTTGTGGGTTTTTTTGGCCATGATTTTAACCAAAAATGAAGCATCCCACTGAGCTGCTACACAGCCCCTGCAGGCAATCACGCAGCTCATTACCCAGAGCATCACCTCAGAAATACATTCGACCCATGTGCTCCGGGCTCACACGGGCAGGGCACGCTCACATCTCCACAAACTTCACATTTCACAGAGCCTTTGAGACACTGCAGCCAAGAGCACTCAAAGGCTCTACCAGAACTCGAGGAAGTCCCAAATCTCGACTAAAGCCTTTCCAAGTGTTTTTGTTTGTCTGCAGCACGATCATTTATGACAGACATGCTACACGCACTGCGGCCTAAGAATAAAAACATGCAGAAGACTTCAGCCAAGAGAGAGGAGGAGCAGGAAGAGGGAGGGAAGAAACCACAAAAAGGAGCTCTGGAAGCTTGTACACCCCTCAAAACCCACCATAGCCCATCTGTCGGGAGCAAGACCTACCCATATGGCCAGCCGCACTGCACGGCCCTCCACCACCATTGTCGTCGTTTTAAAATCAAAACCTAAGGCGTAAGAAGGGGAGGCTCGTCAGAAGGAGCTGCCCGCCCTGGCAGCCGCCTCCTGCCCCCCCGCGTCCGCACGGCTCCGGCTCCGGCGAGAACAAGCCCAGCCCGGGCGGACTCCGGGCTCACCCACGGTGGGTTTCTCAACCGGGTCATTCAAGAAACTCCGCAGGAGGCTGTGGGGAGAGAAACCGCGGCCTCAGCCCGGGGGCCGCGCTCGGAGCCGCGCCCGGGGCCGCGCTCTGGGGCCGCGGCAGCACCTGGACTTGCCCACGGCGCTGTCTCCGAGCAGCAGCAGCTTCAGGGTGAGGTCTCCGGGCTCCATCCCGCACTGCACCGGGTCGGGGCAGCGGCCGCCGGTGCTGCGCTC
>VYXF01006317.1:213371-238936 GCA_013397295.1 Polioptila caerulea | reverse complement strand
TGTCTGTGTCTGTCTGTGTCTGTCTGTGTCTGTGTCTGTCTGTGTCTCTGTGTCTGTCTGTGTCTGTCTGTCTGTCTGTCTGTCTGTGTACGAAGGGTGAAATGTCCCCAGGTCATTGCTGCTGTTCATCACCCAGGGCACCCCAAGGGACAAACCACGTTCAGTTTGGTGTCACCTCTTTTCTGTACCCGAGCAGGGGAATTGCCAGAATGGAATGCAAACCATTCTGAGTGTGACAGGGGAAAGTCAGACTGAATCACTTTTGAATCTCTTCTACAGGAAATATTCTCATGAGAAAGTCTATGAGGAGCGTGGCAGTAACACACACGTGCCCTGTACTGCTTTAAGCAAACATTGTGTTTTCAGTAGCTGTGACAAGCTCAGTGTGGCATCTTAACCTTCCTAAAGGCTGAGATGCTTTCTGATTAATGTTTAGCCCAACATTTGCAAATCACTTGAAAGTGTATGTGATCTTGAGACACAGAAATTATGATATTTTCACCACTATCATCTTGTTTTTGCAAGGAAGAATACCATAGATGAGATTTTGATACATGAATACATCTTAGGCATAAATGCCCCAGACCTAATGCTGTCATTTTTCTCTTTTTGTTGGTTATATCATGGCTGGAAGTCAGTCTGGCCAGGTTCTTGTGTTTAAAATAAGCAAATGTCCTGTATTCAACACTTCACAGAATGCCAGCAGAAGCAGTAGTATGCAATGAATTTAAAGCAAATGCAAACGTGTTAGGCAGTTTTTTCTAAGAGTTAAAAATGTGAGAAAGAGTACATCAGAAGTTATGATGTACAACATTCTGGCTGTTTAACATAAAAGCATATTCCAAGCAAACTATTTTTAAGGAAAAGTAAACATAACAACTTCTCATATTGAAATGAAGCTCTTCCCTGTTTCCTCCAGTGTATTTGTGAAACAAAATGTAGAGCTCCTTATTTTGGAAAGGGGAGGAAAAAAGCTGCCCTAACCCTAATCATTTCCCTGCAGAGAATGAAAAACAGAACAACTGAGCAAATTTCTAGATTAATTCACTTTATACAATGAGCATAGGGAAGAGGAATAACGACAGCAAAATGTAAAAAGTCTGAAAAACCTTTGGAAAAGACAATAGCCAAAGTTTCAAATATGGATGGAGGCAGTAACAGGTTTTAATTACACCACTATTAGGAAAAAACTGCAGAAAGGCTTGTCAGGTTGCAATTCATTGTAGTCTTGTCTATCACCATTTGTTGCCAGGCTCAAAAATTAGGTAGATATGAGAGGTTTTTCATAGAAGTAAAATATTGCCACTAACCCACCCCCACACACCCATTTTATTTCACACTGACAAAAGCTGAGATGAATGAGTTGTCTGGCCCTTCCCACTTTGTATAGTCATTGGCTGGCTTGGTTCTAAAAGGGATTTTAAAAAGGGGAATAATGTGCCTTTGCCTGGGATCTGGGACTGTCAGGGTGCTGCGAAGCTGATCTGTGAGCTGCCACCATGCAGATCTCTTGGGCTGTGTGTGCTGTCTGTGTCGTGACACAAATCACATTTCAGCCTGCACAAGGGTGGCAGATGTTTAAAAATGATGCTACAGAAATCATTCCTGAGATCTCTGAAAATACAGAAACACCGATGGAGCCGACTTTCAGCAACAACAACACAATGAATCAGGCGAAACATGGAGGAAGACACATGCAACAAGCTCCAGACCTCAACGGTAAGAAAAATACCATTATTACTGTTTTGGATCATAGCAGACAATTTGTAAAAGAATACTTGTTATCATATATGTTTGTTTATTAACACTTTTAGGTGTGGCCCAACTGCTTTAGGTGAAAGGGATTTACAGCTACTGTTGAATCTAAACATTAGCAAGAATGTTTTGGGGTTTATTGGTGCAAACATCATCTCTCTGTTGAACATGCTGCTCTGCCCAGCTGCTCTCTGCAGACAGCTCCAATACATAAAACCTGCAGTAGATAATTACTTAACACTTCTCTGTGTTTTGTGAGGAAATATCACAAGTTGTCTCTCCCTCTTTAATATTAGGATGGGGGAATGGGTTGACAGTGGAGACAATAATATAAATTGGTGATGTTTAGGAACATCCCCACCAGTTGTGACTAAGATCACACAAAAGAGTGGCACCCTGAGGTTGTGTTGAGCTAAATGAGAGCAGTGTGCAGCTCGCTGTCCTTTGCTAACAGACAGATCTTCAGTCAGGTTCCAGCAGCCAAAAATGCTCCGAGATCCATTGTCACTGCACTTGACCAAATGTCTGCCTTTAGCAGTGATGCAAGACCCAGCTTTTTGAGGAGAGGCAGAAGATGGAAAGCCAACACCAAACAGAGAAAGGAAGCTTTAAAAGAGTTTTCCACTGGGAAATAGGGCAAGCTTGGTCCTCCAGATGCACAGCATGAGGCACAGAGCAACAGCCACAGATCAAACTTAGGATTCCCACTGTTGTGCATTGCAGGTCTTAGTCAGCCTCCTTTTCCTGGGGACAGCTGGAAGGCAAGTGTGAGTTTCTGCTGCAGCTATCATTTAGGCATTTAAAACCATAGGGTTAACAATATTTTAAAAGAAAGAAAGAAAGAAAAAAAACCCAAAAAAGTAATGCTTTTGAGAATGTGACCTTAAAAGGTTCTTAAATTCCTAAGAGGGGGAGCACTCTGTTCCTCCCAGGCAGCCCCACCAACCCCCAGGTCAGAGCAGGGTTTTCTTGTCACATCTCAATACTTTCATTTTTTAGCCTCTTACTACTCTGACATCAGCTGGGAACCTGCCCCACTGGTACATGTATAATTTTTGAAGTGGAAAGCACCTTAACTTAAGAAATGAAAGACTGAGGGAGACTGGGCAGTTGTTTAAGATACACAATGGTCTTGCATACTTATTTTGGCATCTTTAACATAAGGAATCAAAATTATGATCCAAAGTGGCTACACCTTTCTGGAACACAGGCACCAGACCATGAGTGATTTTGCACCTGCACACTTACAGGACAGGACATAAATGCACATCATAGCACCTGTAGAGCTGAGGCAAAAGCCTGGATATTTAACAATATCTTTGTCACAGCTGACAAGGATTTCCTAATTTCATTAATACAGTCCTTCAAACTTTTAAAAAATTAAATCTTGTTAGCTGTACTTTGACAAAGATAAATATACTTTGACAAATATAAATCTGAGCACTAAAAGTCCTGTTTCTGTACTTCACAGGGAAACCAAGAATTCAAATGTCTGTACAAAAGCTGTTCTGCCACTAATGATTCAGGGTCAGAACTCTCTTTTGCTGAACTAAACCTTGTACAGTGAGCAGAATGGGCCTAATGGACACAGCCTTCTCTGGGAGCTGGCCTTTGAAGGCTTCCCCCAAAGTACTGTTCCTGAGTTTAAACTGTCCTTTTGACTAAGAGAAGAACAGGAGCGTGTTTATCTAGATGAAGTTATTTGACAAACACTTAAAAATCAAATTTTGTGTCTTCCCAACAAGTCAATTAATGAAGGATGTCATTTGGGAAAATGTTATGTTCCTACAACTGGGAAGTTCCTAAATACTTAATGCTAAGAAATTTTGTCTTTTCTAATGCTTCATTTGCCTATAGTTATCCATTGAGAAAAAGGAGAGGAAAAAATCTGTAAGGTTCCTAATAGACAGAAGGTGCCTCTAGCTCTCTATGTGGGACATGTGGGATTACCACAGAGAGCAGTAAACTTGGAAAAGCTGGTGCCTGAATAGTGGGAATTCCTTAGTGCTGTTGTTACCTGCAATTTCTCTAACCTGGAACACATTATGCAAGCTGAAAAATCACTCAAGGAACATTTTTTTTGGCAAAAGAATTTAAATCTGGTGTCAACATCTGAAGTCAATAGAGTTAAACTAGAGCAGTGGGGGAAGGTGCTGCCCACAGGTAAATGATGCCAGGAGAATATTGTCCAAAATTCCCAGGCTGGACTCCAGCAGCTCCATTTTCCCCCTGCACAGCACTGACCTGAAATGTCCCTGGTGGATTTTATTCACCAGTTTGTACATTGTTATTCAAGGGTCTTGCAGCTGGAGTAGCTGAATAGTCAGGAGCTGCAGGAGTGAGCCTTTTGAGATATTTCTCCTGAAAATCTGCTGTGCCAGACATTGAGCTTGTATCTAGCTCAGAAAGATCTAGCAGAGGAACTGTCCTGGTTTGACACTGGCCCAACCCCAAGTGGGCAGAGGAGAGAAAAATTACCCAACAAAATCTATCAGATTATAGCACTTATGGTCTGGTAAGAGAATGAGATAAACTGAGCTGGAAGCAGCTGGAGATACCCCTTGGAGGTTGATGAGTTAAGGACCAGGAGAAAAACACTCTCAGGGCAAAACAAGCTTGGCTTGGAGGTACAAAGTGACTTTATTGCTCTAACAAAATCCGAGGAGGATCATGAGAAGTAAAATAAGCCCTCAAAAACACCTTTATTCCCCCAACCCATCCCTCCTTCCCACCGACAGCGCGGGGAGACGGCGGGAGGGTCTGGGGGGCGCCTTATCCGAGCTGCCGGAGGAAACAGCCGGGAATGAAGGGATGGAATTATTGGGAATGAAGGGATGGAATTGTTGGGAACGAAGGGATTGAATTGCCGGGATGGAGGGATGGAATTGTTGGGAATGAAGGGATGGAATTGCTGGGAATGAAGGGATGGAATTGCCGGTAATGAAGGGATGGAATTTTTGGGAATGAAGGGATGGAATTGTTGGGAATGAAGGGATGGAATTGTTGGGAATGAAGGGATGGAATTGCTGGGAATGAAGGGATGGAATTGCCGGTAATGAAGGGATGGAATTTTTGGGAATGAAGGGATGGAATTGTTGGGAATGAAGGGATGGAATTGTTGGGAATGAAGGGATGGAATTGCTGGGAATGAAGGGATGGAATTGCCGGTAATGAAGGGATGGAATTTTTGGGAATGAAGGGATGGAATTGTTGGGAATGAAGGGATGGAATTGTTGGGAATGAAGGGATGGAATTGCTGGGAATGAAGGGATGGAATTGCCGGTAATGAAGGGATGGAATTTTTGGGAATGAAGGGATGGAATTGTTGGGAATGAAGGGATGGAATTGTTGGGAATGAAGGGATGGAATTGCTGGGAATGAAGGGATGGAATTGCCGGTAATGAAGGGATGGAATTTTTGGGAATGAAGGGATGGAATTGTTGGGAATGAAGGGATGGAATTGTTGGGAATGAAGGGATGGAATTGCTGAGAATAAGGGAATGGAATTGCCGGGAACGAAGGGATGGAATTGCTGGGAATGAAGGGATGGAATTGTCGGGAATGAAGGGATTGAATTGTTGGGAATGAAGGGATGGAATTGCTGGGAATGAAGGAATTGAATTGCTGGGAATGAAGGGATGGAATTGCCGGGAATGAAGGGATTGAATTGCTGGGAGTGGAGGGATGGAATTGCCGGGAATGAAGGGATGGAATTGCCGGGAATTAAGGGATGGAATTGCCGGGAACGAAGGGATTGAATTGCCGGGAATGAAGGGATTGGATTGCTGGGAATGAAGGGATGGAATTGCCGGGATTTCACACGTTCCCTGTTTGCAGATGCCTCCGAGTTCAGCTGCCGGGAGCTGCGCACCACTCGCTACGTGACGGACGGGCCGTGCCGCAGCCTGAAGCCGGTGCGGGAGCTGCTCTGCTCGGGCCACTGCGAGCCCTCGCACCTGCTGCCCAACTCCATCGGCCGCGGCAAGTGGTGGCGGCAGAGCGCCCTGGATTATCGCTGCATCCCCGCCCACAGCCGCACCCAGCGCGTCCTCATGGCCTGTCCCGAGCACGAGACTCGGACTTACAAATTCCGAGCGGTCACAGCCTGCAAGTGCAAGCGCTACACCCGCCACCACAACCAGTCCGAGCTCAAGGACTTCCCCAAGGACGCCGCCCGGCCCCAGAAGAACAAGAAGCCGCATCCGTCCCGGGCCAGGAGCGGCAAATCCAACCAGCACGAGCTGGAAAATGCCTATTAGCAGGTGGCTCTGGGTGACTCGGACTAGCGGCTCTGGATGTTTCCCGAACCATCGAAGGGCACTCAGAGGCCACAGCATGATGTTCTGACTGCAGTAGGTTCCAACTCCTTCTGCTCAGCTGGGTCAAAGGCTCACAGAGGCAAAACTCGATCAGATTGTAGCACTTATGGTCTGATAGGAGATAAAGCGAGCTGGAGGTAGCTGAGGTACCCCTTGGAGGCCCACGCGAGTCTGTGTGCCTTGGACGAGTAGGAAGGCAGAGAGAAGCTGTGGGGGTGACAATCACGCTTTGCTAGAAATCATTCCACTCACTTTCTGTGACAAGAACATTGAGATCCCTTTCCCAGACAATGATGCAGGACAAGTTTGCAATTAGGGAAGCACCGGGAGAGTCAGCACTCTCTGAAGGAGCCGTAGAAAGTTAGGGGCAGCAGGGATTTCACCTTCTGGTGAATGAAGCCAAATTGTTGGCAAATTCACACACTGTCAGATGTCCTCCTGCACCAGGTGTGTCCTCTCAAACGTAGAAATCGAAATATGACAGTAGTGTTCTCAAAACAGAAGTGTGACAAAGCTATTTCATGTTTTTAATGAAAAGATTATGGGGTCTACAAATTCGAAACTGAGATTTGGCAACTAAAACCATATTTAGGAACAATGATTTGTTTTAGGGACAATTCAACAAATTCTCCTAAATGGAGCAGATTTATGGAAAAGATGTTCCTCTCAAACCAGATAACCTCACTGATGTTTGTCCTGTAAACATTATACACAGTTAACATAGAAGATACTGATTATTCCTTATTTCCTAGAACATGTTTGACTTTATTATCAGCTTAGATATGTCCATTTACATTTTCTATTCTGTAGGGTTTGGATTATCTGGCCACACACTCTGTAGCACTAAAACTGTGCAAACCAAGCTCTGTGAGTAAGGTGGTGGTTCTGCATTAAAAGTGAGCCTCTGCTAAGTCATGAATTCCTCTAGAAAAGTCTTTAGGATTTGCAGCTTTGATAAGTCTTTAGTTTGGCAGCAACTTTCCTTTACTCAGCTTCTCAACACTCAGACTAATGTTTGTGTTTTTACATTAAAGAATATTTTTAGAAAGTGAATTGTCACATACTGTATACGTCCTGTAGAATTTATGCTGAAATAATATAAACTGTGGAAATTTGCAATGTTGATAGATTTTTCAGTTATTTTATATGGGACCAGAACCTAGAGAGAAAAGGTATCATTTCAGAGAGTGAATTACGTATTTATTTTTTTCCCAAAATTATTTATGCAATGTTTTAACTTGTAGAGAACGAGAAGTAATACTGCTTTAAAAATATTAGTCTGTTATTTTTAATTTTAAATACATTGTTAATAAAGTCAAAACAATGATTAATTATAGAAAGACTCATTGATTTTGAGCTACACTATGAAGCTGATTTCCTGCAAAGCCAGGGATTTACAGAACAGCCAGGGTGTCAAGTACAATTTCTGTGATCAGAAGTGTCAAGATCCTTAATTCTAACAACCTACACATCCCTAAAGAAAGTCCATCCTGGAACTCCTTGCTCTGGTACAGGATGTTTCTCATGCTCTTCCTGGGCAGATGAGTAGCTCAGGATTATTTCCATATTCTCATTTCTGCTTCCCCTGGATATTTCCTGATTTGTATGTTCACAACAAGCCACCAAAGCAAACAATAAATCTGTGAACTGTCAATCAAGAGTTCTTGATTGAAATCTGATTGCTTCAGATTTCTTTTATTGAAAAAAATAAAAAGAAAAACAAGTGTGGAATCCCCTTGCCAGTGCTGCCAAGCACAACAGTTAAAAATTTTCACAGTTTGGCATTGTAGACCCATGCTCATTTTCATTTAGTTTTAAGAAACATTTCCCAATAAAGTCAGAGAAAACTGAGCTTGGGCTGCACACAGCATGCAGGTCTTTCAATGCAGGGGTAAAGATGAGCAGCTTTTTCAAGACAATCAGTGTGTAAGTTGTCCTTTCCTTACTATGACTTGATACATCTTATAAAAACCCCAAATAAACCATTGTCACAACTGCAGCAACATTTTCCAGACTTCTCTTTGACTTCATGAATTTGACACTTGGGGCCTAATTATCAGAATTCAGTCTGAGCTCCTGCAAGCACTGCTGAAGTGAGAAAAGCAGTTCAGTTCTCTGGAAAGCAGATCCACAGTCTCTCAAACATCTCCAGTCAATGAAACATTGTTTTTAAATATTGATTGTGATTAGCCAGTGAAAGAGACTTGCTCCACTTCATCTCATGCTTCATCCTGGGTGTCAGGCAGTTCCAGACCTGCTTCAGGTGAACCAGGAATGTCTTTGTCCCAGATATTTCCCTAGGAGAGGTCCTCTTACCCCAAAACACATGCTGTCCCATACAGTTCTTGCCTACCATACGTGCCAGTGTTTCCTGCTGTTAACCCACTCAGAATCTTGCATTTTTCTGGCTCACAATGTAAGGATTCATTCTTTGCAAGCCATGAAAGCTTTTACAAGAATCCCACTGGGTGAAAGGTCCTGGAGCACTTTTGCTGCTGCATTTCCTCTCAACACCCATCCTGTTTGCAGTGACTCCCCACTGGTTTTACCACAGGATAAAGGTGGATGAGATGAGCAGTCTGCAGCTATGACTGGTCTTCTGTAATCCTGAAATCTTAATCTTAATCCTGAAACAATCCCCCCAACCACCACTTTTGCAATTTATGTGTCCTAGTTTAGCATTAATTTAATTGAGCCAATGAGAAGTGGCTATGCCTTTTGTGAACACACATTCTTACAGAAAATAAACCTGCTACATTAACTGCTGTGTTAGCCCAGAAACCAAATCAACCCTCGACATTATGGTATCAGGAGAGGAATAAGAAATTGTGTTTTGCTAACAGCTGGAAAAATCAAAATATTGGATGTTTTAGAGGTAGAGTGCCACATTCTCCTCCACCCCTACATCCGTGTGAGTTCTTTTCAGACAGAGAATTTGGGATTGTTTATTTATTTATTTATTTATTTTTGCAATCACCCTCTATTTTTTTAACCTCTAATAGAGGTGGGCATAATCTGAGAGGAGATAACATCCCTAACTGTGGGTTTGAGAAAGTGTCTGTAGGAAATTTGAGTTTCTCTTTTACACAAAATTATATACTTTCAGTTCTTTTCAAAGAATGGACAGTGACCTGCTGTGTGCTCCTTCTACAAAAGCATTAGATAGATTTTTTCAGAACTGTAAATTCTTCAAACAAGAGTGAATATCTTCATTGTCATTTTTTTTGCAATAAAATGGCACAATTGTGCATTGTTTAGGTGCTGCTGAGGTGTAAATAGTGACAGGTCACTGCTTTTACCTTCCCTTGGCTGGAGCCAGCTGCCTGCCAGAACTGAACAATGCCATAATGGGCAGTGCTCAGAAAAGCAATCAGGTCACTTTTTTCAGACAGAATTCATGATTTCTCCAAATCTGCTTCCCTCCCTCCAATTTTTTATTTCCAACAATTTGTTTAGACCGTGGCACATTCCCTGCAATCCAGTCACTGGCTTAAAGTAGTCACTGTGCCTACTTAATTTCTTCTTCTGGCAAAAACACAACTCTGCTACTATTCAGTGAAAAATAAACCAACCAGCAGAACCCGGACCCTGCTGGCATCCACAAGGCCCCAGATATTTTGCACAAGGTTCATATTTTAATTAGATATAGTACAATAAAGAGCATGACTTTATCCAGTGAGGGCCCAGGCCCAGAAAACACATCACTTGTTCTGCACAAGTGTGGTTGAGAAAGTCAGCATTGTGAAATAAGGAAGGAATAAACATGTATTTTTTTAGCCATATGACATCAACTTATAATTAGCTTGTTTCACTCAAATTAGTGCAGCATATGGGCACACAGAACAACTTTTCTATAATAAACAGCTTTGAAAGCCTTAAATTATCATATAACATATTTATATGTAGCTGGAGTTTGGATTGAACACGCTGTGCAGCTGTAACCTGAAATTTTATAAATTGGAACTCCCCTTGACAGGCCAGTAATGGAAGTCCACTTCTAAAATAACTCAGCATTTAAAATAAAGCCAGCACAAATTGCAGAACCTGCAGCACATGCAGCCAATGTCATTTAGTTACACAAAACTGTGCAGCTGCTCCCCTTGCACTCCTAGAGCCATCAAAGGACAACTCAACTCTCAGTTTTTTCAAGGAATTGACATTTCTCTCCCCAGAATTGTGCAAATAGTTTTTAGCACTGAATGTTGGAGAGCCAAGCAGCAGAGTTCCATGGACAAGGCTCATGGTGCCTCCTTGCCATTTCATTGAATTGGGAACATGGGGCTTTGCTGTCTTTTTTTATATTATTCACCCAAATGAACTTTACTCTGGGTAGAGTATAACAAACACAGAATGTCTCAAGACCAAAGGCAGGAAGCAATGCTGATTCTTCTGTCTCTGGTACCCATTTCTGAATACAGAACAGGTTATTTCTTTCAATCCCAAAAGCTTTCACTGTTCTTCTATGAGAACAAGTGCTTACTGTAAAAAGAGGATCATAAAACTAATCAGTCAAAGCTGAATAGAGGTAAAACTCATCAGCACATGCCTTGCTAATTCTGAAGTAAAAGTATAACAAACACAAAGAGAACCTTTAAAACAGCTCACCTTTACCACATCACAGTTCACAGATAAATTGAACACTTCCAGGGATGGGGCAGCCACAGTTTGGGCGACCTGTTCCAGTGCCTCACCACCCTCACAGTAAAGAATCCCTTCCTAAAATCTAAACCTCTAAAACCATTGCCCCTCAGTCCATCCCCAGACCCCCTGATGCAGAGGCCTGTCCATGTGTCCTGTAGACTCTGTTTAGGTTCTAAGATCTTCTGGAGCCACAAACATCCCTTTTAGCCCTCCCAGGTGAGGCAGTGTGTGATGGGAATCTTTTTTTTTGCCCCACATTGGCCACTTAGATTACAGCTGGCACCAGGGGCTTGGCACAACACTCACAACTCACACTTTAGATGGACACTGTGAATTTTCTTATGAGAACACATTGGTCTGTTCTTGGTGTCCAGAAGGGTAACACCATCATTTTCATCTCAAAGGGGAGTAGCCCCAAGGCCTTGGCTGAGTCCTGAGTCCCAAATCCTTGGCTCAGTCACAAATCCAGAGTCATGCATGTCCCCACTGGAGACTCCCAGGTCAGGCTGTTTGCAGCACCAACCCTAAGGCTCAAGCTTGCCAATTCATGGCTTTCCAGGCAATTGAAATATCCTCTCAAACCAGGGAATAACAGGGTATTTATTTCATGGTTATCAAGCCTCTAAATTAAACAGACATCATTATCACTCCACCAACAATTTAATGCTTGCAGCATGAGCTTATTTCAATTAAGCAAACAGCTCAGCTCTGGCTAAATAAATAAGTGATGTCATTCTTCATTCAGACCTCCAGATTCTTTGGTGGAAAAACTTCCCTTAGGAGAGGTTTTGGGACACGGTGGCTCCTCTGAGACTATTTACATCTCTCAATTTCTCTAATCTCTTCTTCCTTCCTTCCTCCTGTCTGTTTCCTTCCCTTTCACTATAAACTGGTCAGTATTTAACTCTAATGCTTCCAGTCTGCCCAACATGCAGTTAGAATTGGGTGGTTGTTGGTTTGTTGTTTTGTTGGGGTTTTTTTATAACCAGAAATAAGGCTTAATTTAAGGTAATTACTTTCCCATTTGGAGAGTTTTGCTATTTGCAGGGCCTTATTTTTTTCCCCTAGTCAAATTAGCAGGAGAAGTTAGTTTTAAAAATGATAGTTTTCTCCTAAAATTGTTCTTCAGATTAAGGGTAGCGCTCAAAACCAGAAACTTCTCACTCCTGTTGAATTTCTGCATGTCTAGAAACAAAAGTAGTGCTATAAGGAAATTATTGAGGGGAGGAAGAGAACAAGCAGGGACATAGACTTCCAGTGAAAATATGTGTGTATTTAAGCCTGATCAGCAATCAGTATGGGCTTCCAAATAAATTAATCTTTAAATCAGGGGTGTGCAGAGTTCTCCTAGGAGTCAAAAATGAGCCCATTGGAAAAGACACTTTTCTCTAGAACTGTTTTTTTTTTTTTCAGTAGCATCTCTAATACAGCATTGAGAACTCACAATCAGTTATAAGAATTCCACTTACACTTGCAGTGGAACAACAGGACTTTGTGGAGTGGAAAGGGTTAATAAATGCAAATATTCAATGGAGCATTGTACACTAATAGGAGCAAGTGAATAGGACATCCTTAGTGGGAAAACTGGCATAATTTCAGAATCCAAGCATCATACCCTCAGACAGATCCTTTTCTTCTGTTTGGGGGGCCGTGTCTGTCTCACCTGGGAGGATTTGAACAAGTTTTTTCCATTATTTTGGGGGTTTGGAACCTCAGAGGGGCCATTGGATGTGTGCAACTGGTTTGTAGCACAGTCTGAGCAGTTTGCATATGAGCAGTAAACTCAGCCCACATCCAATTTACTTTTAAGCTACACAGCCCTCAAATCTGTAATTCTGGTTTGGTCAGCAGTGCCATCACCCTGCACTTACTGAAAAACACCACTATGATTTTGAAGTATGTGTTACATATAGATGTGCCAAAGGACCTTGGATTCACTTGTATTCCTCTGCAAACAGTGGAAATACAAATTCTAATATATATTTAGAGTGCAGATAGAATGAGGCCAAAGGGTATTCATGCAAACATTTTTTATGGGTGGTCTTTGGGAAAATAACAGTTATGGTAAAAACTTATTTGGACCTGGCTCTTCAGGGAGACCTCACACACAAGTCTGGTGAAAGGCTGGTCCAGAAAACTTAAACTAACAAACAAAAACAATTAAACAATAATAGAAAACTCAAACAAAAAAACATCATAAGTAAAAAGAAAAGCATGCCCAAGAGATAACTGCAACTGCTATGGGTTTTTGTGGAGCTGTACTGATTTTTGACATTTGGATCCTAAGACAGTATTTAAAGGACAATCACCCAGATCGCATTTATGTTTAAAAAAAGATTTTCTATGTATGAAAGGCCAAAAAGGTCGTACTGATCAGCCAGAACAAACACATTTAACAGTAATAACAGAAGGATTCTTCACATCTGCAGCCCATGGCAATTTAAAATTAGTTGATTTTCAAAAATTTCACTCTGAGTTACTGGACTCCAAGCAGCACATATGTAAAGGATATAGATGGAAGGAATAAATGGAAAGAGAATAGGATAAATAAATTGCAATTGTGTGGCAATGTATTTGTTAAGGAAGAAAAGCAGCTGAAATATTGGCAAGGCAAATCAGAAAAGCTGAAATGGGGTCTGAGTTACTAAATCCATTTTGTTTGACTGACCAAAGCCTTGAGTCCTGTGCATGCTTGGTGTTTTGTGTCCTAAATTACAATATCTGGCAAGAAAAAAAAAAGATTGGAGTTTGTCTTTGATCCTCAGTTGAAGCAGACTGAGAAAATCCCTTCATAATTGGTTAATAGTCCACGGGGCTAAAATTGTTGTTGTAGCACAATCTGTGGGAACAACACAGGAGAAACATTTCCTGCAGAAAGAATGCTGAAGTTTAATTACCACACATCACATGAGGGAGAATTTCAATTTTTAGGGCCCTGTGTTCAGGCAGTTACTAGGTAGCCAGCTTGTAGTGGAATATTGATGCTTTAGTCTAATCTCTGCTGTGCCAGAGAACAGTGGAGGGGCCTCATTCTCATGATGGGGTAGGAGGAATGCTACACATTTCTTAGGTCTTATCATCATGTACATTGCTCTGCCAGGCAGTTTAATTAATAACTGTCGACATCTTGTCATTTATCATTACCCAAACAGGAGGCAAGGACCCTTCCATGTGCACGCTGTACAAATAAATTAAAGTTGTCTCCCCCAGTCTCACGGGTTTGCTGCTGTCACTCACTCGTGTTGTCCTTCCTGCAGTTCAAAGAATTGCATCTTATCTTGCTCCCAGGACTGGGCAGCTATTGATGTCCTGTAAAACAAAAGCACATGCAAGCCTGGTGGATAATCAACCAGCAGGATTGCTGGGGAGAATTAAATTATTGAGCTCAAAAAAAACATTTACCACTAGATTTTAGATGTACAAGGAAGACTGCTGGCATGTCATGAGCACAGTCAGATAATGATGCCAAAATAAGCTTTCAAATGTCATCAGAGCAGTATCTTGTTTTCATATCACAAAGCTAAACACCAACCAGCTCAGTGTAAGTAAATTGCCCATCTTTCTTTGGAATCACACACAGCACATAGGAACACTCAGAATTGCTCTGGGTATTGGTCAAGGTTTTGTTTCAAACAGTCAAGCCTAAAAAACCTTCTCTCTGTGAGTGCTTTGATTCTTAATAGCAATTTGCAGGAAAAAACAATTCCAACTGAAATGAGAGAGGTAGTGTGATAGACACACTTCCAAATACAATCCATTTTTGGTAAATAAAAATTTTAAAGTTTATTAGGTGTACTCTATTGTCAGGGACACAGCAATACAGGGACTGCACACAGGGAAACAGGAACCCCACGGATTTTGTTATTTAAGTTTAAAAAACCCCAAACTGAACCCCATTTAGCCTGAACAGTACTGAATTGTGAGAGATGTTCATGTTAATTTGTGATTGCAGACAGAGCTCCCTGTGCCTGTCCAAGACAAATGATGGAGCATCTCTGATTTCCCATTGCAGGCATCTCTGGCTGAGGATGGAGCTGCCCCCTTGGTGGCTCTGGCAGGGCAGCAGGAGGTTAAGGATTCCAGCAAGGACTGGCAGAACCTCCCAGGCAGGAGAAGGGTGCTGGCTGCCTCTAAAGAATCATATCAGGCTGCAGCTCTCCAAGGTGTTTGTTAAAGCCACCAGGGTGATTCAGGCCATGCTTTTATCAGGAAAACAGTTCAGAAAATTGTGGCATATGGCAAAGGGATCCTACCAGGTGCCCCAGCTCTGTCCCTTAGACTGACCCTACGTGCAGGAGAGCTTCTGCAGCACTGGAGAACATCTCCTTCAAACCAAACACCAACATTTCATGAAGAGAAGACAAACACCAGCACACAAATAAATGCAATCAAGAAAATCCTGCACCAGAGCCTGTGAGATCCTCTGGTCTAAAATGTCACAGGGACAAAAAGCAGCAGGCAGGGGAAGGACCAAAGGCAAGAGCCTTTCCTTTCACATGGCAGCCTGAGCAGGAGCCCATGGCAGAACTCTCAACTGAACTGGGAGTGCATTTTAATAATGAGAGGTGTGGTAATTCTGGCCCCTTCTGGCTGCAGTAAATTGCCCTGTTTGGCTGGAGCTGAGCTGAAATAGCACGTTGGGCATGCATCAGGAAATTACCTCAGAATATACAGAGCCTCAGCCTCTAGGTGATAAGTAAGGGCCCAACAAATTAATCTCATCATCTGCATTCATCTTTGGGTGCTGCTCTGTGCCAGGCCACAGTGTGTGGGCTGGAGCCTATTTTTTTTCATTTGTCTAACTTAAATTGGTAGTTTGAGTTACTATGTTACAAATGTTCTATTCTGTGCTGTCTGCATGGTAGATTGTTCCTACTGAAATAAGAAGAATTATCATGTCATATTTTACAGGCATGTGGACAAATGATTATGAGCCTTCTTTTGTCAACATACCTTGAATTATACATTATATAAGTCTGGTGAAGTGAATTTATGGACATCCTCAGTCTGTTTTCCTTTAATGGAAAGTATTTTTATTAATAATTGTAACTTAATTATTTATTATGCCATTCAGAATCCACTCACTTCTACAGTCTATCTCTGAGCTTCATTCCTCACTGTAGCATTAGGGCCTTTCAAGATCAAAAATCACACCTAAGTGAAATGCTAAAAAAAAAAGAGTTGCCTTAGACTCATGACTGGAACTTAGGTATCCTATTAAAAAAAAATTAAAAAATAACACATTACTTCACATTACTTTATAGAGAACAATCCACCCTTCATTTCAAAGAAATACATTTCTTTTTCCAAAATATGTCAGGAAATTTTGCTGTCCTCTGAATGTTTCAGCAGCAGAAAGAACAGAATTATTACAACCCTCTCTTTTTTCCCTGACACACACAGTGACTCTATTGCAGATATGAGGAGGACAGGCAAACATTTCTTTTGCCTGTATTCTGTCTTTCTTGTGTTCATTTCAGAGATAGCAAATGGGGGATCTTGGTGTCTTCCCCAAATCTATTATTTATTCAGAAAACTAAATGCTTTAAGGCACAGGAAGACCAATTTGTGTGCACAGTTTTAAGACTCTTCAATAAATTTATGAATATGTGCTCAAGACACAAAGACCCCACAGATTACTGTGAGAAATAATCCTTTTACTGCAATATCATATGATTATAATATAGATATGATATGATATGATATGATATAATATAATATAATATAATATAATATAATATAATATAATATAATATAATATAATATAATATAATATAATATAATATAATATAATATAATATAATATAATATAATATAATATAATATAATATAATATAATATAATATAATATAATATAATATAATATAATATAATATAATATAATATAATATAATATAATATAATATAATATATAATTAATTTCTAATCCTTGGCAAATGATAAACTCATGACAATAACCAGAGGAGAATGTATATTCATTTTCCAGCTCCTCTCCTTCATCCTGCAAACAGTAGAACAAAGTATTCAGTGACTCATCCCTGAATGGTGGTTACACATGAGAGATGTACCAAAAGTTCATTTTCCATTGGCCTCTACTCTCTAGAAAAGGGGAAATTATTCCTCTTGGATGAAATCTAAGGCATGCACAGATGGGACTGCAAGTGGTTTTCACTGGAACAAACACATGAACATTTCTATTGTGAGACTATTGGTTTAGTTTCTTCTACCCTTAGTATTTGGTAATAGATTTTTACTCCACAAAACCATTGAATCAAATGGCTCTCAAATAAGAACACCCTGCTGGTATAAGCCCATGGAAGGAGGCTTCAGGCAAGAGTCTGTGGCAGATGACCCAGAAGAAAAAAAAGGATCTTTCTTGTGCCAGTGGGTTTTATTGCAGGAGAGACAGTTTGTGGAAGGATTCTTCCTGAAACATTCCTCAATATCTGACTCTGGTGGTGAAAGCCACCGTGTCTGCACAGCTCTGCCTGGAACAAATACAGAATCACCTGTACTCCAAATTCCAAACAGAGCTGGAGTCCTGAGATGTGCTAAGAGCCTGAGAAAAAACAGCAGCAGAGAGCAAATTCCATAAGAGAAAGACCCTGTGCAGCATTAACCCAGTTGGAAACCTAGGAGACTGGAAAATGTACCATTGCCTATCAAAATTCATGCAAACCCCCAAGCTCCCAGGTATCTGAAGGCCTAGGGCTGACTCTGTGGTGAGAAGATGGTTTTTGGGGAGAGGTAATTCTTACTCCTGCAAACACAGATCTAAAGTTGCTCAAGGTATGAGAACTTACAAATCTAAGGCTTCTTTTTCTTTGCTTCTGCCGTTAAAAGAAGTTTAACACTTCACATTTGGAACAATTCTTCATGTCCTAAAGGAAATTCAGTACGTCCCTGCATATTTGGATGGCTGAACAAACTGAAGCATAAAATGTTCACTATTTCTGCACTGATAGTAAAGCAAAGCTACTACCTTAAAAGTTTTTTTAAAAAAAGTGGCCCCTAAAATCTATACACACTTGGATTTAGTCCATGATCCCCTGCTGATGATACACAAACCCAACTGGTTTATAGATGGCCACAATGTTATTGTGATAATGGAGGGGGATAGTTATTCCAGCTATGAAAGTCCCTGTGGCACAGAGTTCTACACTTTGGCTACGAGGCCAGAGACAAATGCATTTTTGCAAGGAAAGGGGACAGAAAAGGTCAGAAGCTGTTTTATTCATTGGCCTGTACAAGCATAACACCTTGAAATGGTCACACACATAACTGCAGCTATAGGGACTAGAATTCAAATATCAGCAAAAGAAGTTTGTTTTCCAATTCTCTGGGCAAAGGAAGAATTCAGGTTTAGCTTATGCTTGCCATCCTTTTGCTTACACTTCTCTTTGCTGAAATACCCTGCACCAGCCTGGTGCTGGCCTGGCTTGGTCCTGTGCCAGGCACCCACTGGGGTCACCGTGACATCCCAGCCTGGTGAATTCCCCGAGCTGGCTCCTTGCTGCAGGACTGTGGGGGTACAACCCTCTCTTCCCTGCACTGTTCCCCCTGCTGGGTCAGCTCCTGGGAGGGAGCCCAGAGGCTGGGGACAAACCCTCAGGGCTGCTTCTCTTGAGTGACAAGCCAGCCAGTTTGGCTTCAACAAGAATTCCTGTCTTCAAACCCTAATTACGGTGCTGGCACAGCCCCCCCGAGTGGTTTTTCTAATTGTTTGTATTTATTTGCAAAGTCTCTACTGCACAGGGTCCTGTGATAAATATAATTCCACTCATGGCTAATTCGATGCTTTTTTGGGGGTAGAAGGGAGAGTAATTTCATGGTAAACCATAATTACTAGTAAAAGAAGTACCTTAATTGCCAATCCAATCTGAGGGAGTAGCTGAGGCTCAAATCAGCCTAATTAGAATTCTACTTGTTCATAATAAATAAGAGGTAATTACTAATTGGGCCTAGCCTACAGTATTCTAAAAGTGTGAATTTAATGTCAGTTTGTGTTTAATTTGGGCCATTTCCTACCTGCTCTGGACTGACCGTCCAGCACAGAGCTGAACAGAGCAGAATTCTGAGGCCTTTAAGTTTTCTGCTCTTGGCTTCTAGTGGCAGAACCCCAACTTGATAATGCAATTTATCACTGGTGAGAGCTGAGCTCCTGAATATCTAATTCCAGCTGTAAGTGTAACACATTGACACCTCCAGCTATATGGTGGAAATGGTGGAAAAATCCTTTTAGCTTTCAGGTCCCTGTTCCTCACCTTTTCTGAGGAAACCACACTCATTTGCATGTTAAAAATGTCCTATGATTTGGGTCATTTATGGTTAGAACCCAGGATTTCTGATTGCTGCCAGATAAAAAGAGGAATATTATTACAATGTACTGATAGCTTGGCTCCAGCTGCTTGTCTAATATGGATTTAATCACGAGCACAAATCCCATTCTGCCTGGAGGGCACCTCTCCTCCCAAGCACAGCCTTAAGCTGCACCAGGGGAGGGCTCAGCTGGACAAGAGGGGGAATTTCTCCCCAGAAAGGGTGATCAGACCTTGGAAGGAGCAGGGAGGTGATGGGGTGCCTGTCCCTGGGTGTGTTTGAGGAAAGCACTCACAGCCATGGCTCAGGTGATCTCTGTGTTGGGTCATGGGTTGGACTCAGAGGTCTTTTCCAATCCCATTAATCCTGTGAAACCAGCAGGATCTCCCACTCTTCTCCCACATTTTACTGACCCACATAACTGAGATGCTCTTGCAGGCCTGAAACAACACCAGCAAGCATAAACAAGGCATCACAAAAGGATTTCTTCCATGGTTTCCCCTCTTTTTTTTTTTCTAAGAACTCAATAGTTGGTAATGAGAATATTATGTTAGACCTACAAACACATTCCAACTTGTGGTTGATATGTGTGTTCAGCAGATTTGACAACTAGAACATTATAGTAATAAAAATTCAGTCAAAGATTTTTCATTTCCAGTGAACCTTACCAGTCTATCAAACTTTATACCACTAACAGGCAATCAGCAAATGCAGATTTGCTAATTACAGCAGGCATAGGTGCAGCAGCTTTGTATCTTAAAGAGTTCCCTAAAAAATATGGGTAAAAAGCAAATATGGGAATCAGAACAGAAATACTTGTGGCATCAACCTGGTCTTGCAGGGCCCTCTCTAATGAGTAAGAGTGAATCAGTCAGTGGCCAAGAGACAAATATCCTAGCCAAACCCCAAATGTCAGAGGGTTTCAATCTGTCCATAGCCCCATATCCTCCTCAGCTGGTCACAGTGTTACACAGACTTTGGAATCAATAGCTCTTCTTTACCCTATTTTTAGCTTTTTTTCCTTTTTTTTTCTTTTTTCTTCTGTTTTTGGGGGTTTTTTCAGTTGATTTTTTTTCCCCAATTTTGAGTCCTTCAGAAATAAATAGAATTCCTTGGATTTTTATTTTTTTTTAGATCAGCTTCTGTTCTCATAGCTTCTGGGCAAATACTTCCTTATTTGCTAGAGGGCTTAAGGCCCTGGGAACCCAGCAAGGGGCAAGTGGGGAGCTGCTCACACTCTTTCTTACCAAGTTAAAAATCACTTTTTCTATCAATCAAACCCTACATGAGGCCTCCTTCAACTTACAGGCTCCTCACCTTTGTGTTCTGATCCTGCCAGTCACTGTCATGGCAACACAGAGACCATTCCAGCTGAGGAAACTGCTGCTTTTTTGGGGTAGCCAATTGCCTGACACTTTAAAAAATAAAGCATCCCCTCGAAATATTTTTCTTTTTTTTTTTTTTTTTTTGAATCATGCATGGACCTAAAAAGAGCAAGACCTGTAGCACTCAAGAAAACATGAAAATGATATTTTTTCTCCACAAAGCATGACTGTTGCATCCTGAGTGACAGCAGGAGCCTTGGTGCCTCACTGTCTCTGAGCAACAAACCACAGGAGTGACTGCCACAGTCACCTCCCAGCACAAAATTCTGCTCCTCACTCACATTTCCCCCACAGCAGCAACAGCCCAATGGCCAGAGAAGAATTAACATCCCCAAATTAACCCCAGACAAACACAACCTGCTGCAGGCACCTGCATTGGATAAGTTATAAGAATAAAATAAAACCAGATGAGGAAAGAGCCACAAGGAAAGGATTCCACCCAGGCAGAGGAGGAGCAGGAACCCAGCAAACCTGGGGAGAGCCTGGAGCCTGCACCCAAAGGCTCAGGGTGCCCCCACTCCTGAGCTCATTCTCTTGCAAAAATGAGTCCCCAAAATTCTCTTTGTGCAGCTCCTGAGCTGTCTGAAGCCATGATGGGGGTGTCTGGGTGCTTCTGTTGGCCCCACACCTCAGCCCTGGCCTTTCCTACAGGAATGGCCCCAGCTGGGAATTTATTCAGGGCTCCCTGTGCTCAGGTGTGGATTCTTTCACAGAAGGGGCTCCTGGCTGGATTTTGTTGCCCCTCAGCTGGAAGCATCCTCCACTCTCAGCTGCACCCTGAGGGTTGGGCAAGCAAATCCTGCCCACGGGGCTGTGGAACAGACTGTGGAAAATCCATGGAAATTCATACATTTACCAAGCAGTGGACAGGTGCTGCAATTCAGCCATTTTTTAAAATTATTTTTTATGTAAACCAAAAGAATAATGGAGGTCCTTGATAAAACATCTCCATACTTTTAGCCTATACTATTTAATTTTTTTTATTTATTTATTTCTAAGTGGAAGGAGGGGAGGGGGAAGGCATCATTTTATTTAAACCTCAGCCACAGCTTCCCAGTTTTTTCTTTACCCAAAATTGCAGGTAGACATCTCCACCTCGTGGTGTGAAAACAAAGTATCCTTCAAAAAATTCTGAGTTGCTGCTTCATGCAAAGGCAGCAGGCTAAAATGACTTTTGTAAATTATTTTCCAAAGCAAACAGTGCTCATCAGCAGCACACTTAGACAAAAATTCTGTGAGGAAAGAGGTTTTATAGACTGCTGGCTGCATATAAACCAATGTACAATTATCATATATAAACTATATATATATATATGAGATGATGACTCGTAACATGAAGATGCTGCATTCTGTACATTCTGCATTTCTGTACTCAAAGATCCATATCCTGCACAGCAAACACAGTTTTTTATAGCCTTGTAACCTCTTGGAGGGCAGATCACCAGGCAATGGAGCAAGGAAAATTTGGTTCAAGGCTTTGGCTGCAGAGAAACACCTGGAGAGGGAGGCCAGCACACAACCCCTGCTCTCACAGGCAGGCACAGCCTGCATCCCTTTGTGCCCAGGACACCAGGCTGGTTAGTGGAAATTCCCTTTTCATGGGCTGCATTAACTCAGAGGGTGCCAAACCCAGTGAAATCGGTGGGATGAAATGGGAACTGTAGTTCCATGGCATTTAAAAATGTACCAATAGAGGGAGATACTCCACCACAACAATTCATTCCTTCACAGCAGAACTCCCGGGAAAGGGGAATTTAAACTGAACAGGAACAAGTCATTGTTGCTCTAGTTCTAAGGTGTAATACAACACTGTGTGTTCTGTGGTTNATTTAAACTGAACAGGAACAAGTCGTTGTTCT
Organism: Polioptila caerulea; assembly: GCA_013397295.1. Taxonomy (NCBI): domain Eukaryota; kingdom Metazoa; phylum Chordata; class Aves; order Passeriformes; family Certhiidae; genus Polioptila; species Polioptila caerulea. Next base: position 216,658 of record VYXF01006317.1, on the reverse strand, counting down.
AGCTCTAAGGTGTAATACAACACTGTGTGTTCTGTGGTTTCAGCAGAATTCCCTAAAAATGGCAACTGACTGAACTGATCCTAGACAGGATCACATAGGACACCTTTAATATTGGAATTTCCTCTGATCTCTTCAAAACTTTCTGTGACTACACTCCACATGACAATAACTTAACGAATGCTTTTATAATTTAGGCAAAAAAAAATCTTTTTCCATTACAGCCGTTCAACAGAGGAATGAATTCTGGCTCCTCTAACAACCCTTTATAAAATTTTCATTTAATTACTTTTAATTTAACTATCTCCATTGAAGGAGATCACAGAGCACAATGATAAAGGCAGAGGCAAAGGGTGGTCTCAAGAGAAGAAGTGCAGACCTCTGGGCACTGAAGAAATTTAGAAGTTTATCACTTGTCAGATGAGCCTAAAAATGTATTTATTGGGATCTCCAGAAACATATGGGATTCTTAACACAACAAAAACTCAAAATGAAAATATTGCATTCTGCTCTGCCCCAAAATATATGAGCCACACACTGAAGTCTAAGTGTAGGTTTGTTAATCCATACCCACAAAAAAATGGTTTTAAAAGGCTGAGTCTTCTGTTCCTCTCTGTTCCTTGGGGATGCCATGATTCCTGTTTCTTCCATGTTATCTGATGAAAAAAACAGAAGAGATTTGCAATCTGCCAAAAGCTGAGCTAATTTTGTATTTTTCAAACTATCTGCCAGTTGAACCCTTTAACTGTTCCTTTGCTGATCCTACAAAATATTCTTGATTTAACACAACATTTCTGCTGCCGTGGACCTTGCTCAGGACATTCAGCTCTCCACGAAATAGCTACAACAGCATGCACAACATAAAGACAGGAGTCATTAAAAAAAAAAAGATGATTTATCAAACTTTTTGGCAAATGGTCTTTCCTGTCTTAAGGATTAATGCTGAAGCTGAGACACTATTTGCTTTTATGACCTTTCAGGGGAGGGATATTCCTCATCTTTTCATGGTGCTGGGCCTCAAATCCACAAAAAGAGTTTCTAGAGGAGAGACAAGCAAGGAATACAGAAGTTGTGTCTAGACTTGCAAGCCAAGATCTTTGCTCCCTTAGTGCACAGCTGCTGAAAAAACAGAACATGCTTTGCTTCCTGTAATTCCTAAATTTCAATCAATTTTATAACTATTTATCTATTTGCATTCATACTCCCTTCTCAATAGTAAGAGAGAAACCAAAAGACAATGTTTAAAAAAAAAATTGTGTAAAAAATCCCAATTAAGTGGGAACAGACCTAAGGTGCAAGAAAAACAGGTATGCATCTACCCATCCTAGAATTTATTGTGTCTAATTTCCCATTTTCAATGACAGCAGCATCTTTTTTTTTTTTTTTTTGGGTTTTCATGTCAATTTTTTAAAAAACAAAACACTGTGAAACATTACAGCAGCTTTCAGCCAGTGTTTTTTTCCTTTTAGCACTTCAGCAAACTAAAATCTGGTCCCCTCTTTCTTCTGCTTTTTACTTCTACTGCTCTCTGTCCTAAGATAAATTACCATGTAAGTGTCTCTTACACTTCTTGATATTTCCTCTACCTGAAGCAGGATTTCTTTTTTTTTTCCTTCACTACTGTGAAGCCATCAAATTTAATTAATCCCGGAAATATTGACTTAGTGCTGAGGGGAACATTATCATTAAATTCCAACTGCTTGTGGTGGTGATGCCAGCTCCCCACTGCAGAGCAGGGCAGACCCTGTCTCAGTAAGTGCAGCACGTTTTGGGTAAAATCTTTGGAGCCAAAAGCATTATTTACTCACTTAACTTCAGACACCCATTGTACTACTGCAGATCGAGGGGCTGCTTGTTTGGCATCTTTTCTTCAACACTCTTTCTCTGACATTACATATAATTTGTGCTTCAAAATTCCCTATAAATTGACTGAAAACTTGTTCTTAGAAGTTTAGGGAGAAGAGAGATAAAAATATCACACAACTGTGATATCACTGTTACAAAATAGCCGCTTTTTGTTTTTTTAAAGAAGGAATGCAGACTTCCTCTCTAAATCTCTTCCTTCAAATTATCAAAAATCTAATATTGATTTCCTGCAAATATAGGTTTTTTAAACTCAACTAATCTGTTGCATTACATCACAATGCAAGTCAACATTTCACAACATTTTGTCCAATATCTGAAGTCTTTTAACAGCACTCTTTAAACACGTGGCTGCTCGTTGGTCGGAGATCATTTTTCCTTTCTAGGTACACTGCCTCTATCAGTCTGAGCTTTACACTTCTACTCTTTTACTCATCAGGAAGGTTGAGGAGACCATTCAAATGTCTGATGGATGCACAGAGCCCATCCCTGGGCCTGGCATTTCCTGCCTGGCTCCCACAGCTGCTGCAGCCCCCTTGTCCTCTCCTGCACAGGTGCCTGCTGTGTCCTTGTCACCCCTTCTCCAGCTCCCTGCCCTCTGCTGGGTCTGCTCCTGCCCTGGAAAAATCCCACAAGGGACAGATAAAAACCTCAGGGACAAACCCCTGCCTCCCAGCCTTCAGCTTGATCCCAGGGTGGACAGATAAAAAATTCAGGGATAAATCTCTTCATTCCAGCCTTAGCTCGATCCCAGAATGGACAGATAAAAAATTCAAGGATAGAATCTCTTCCTCCCAGCCCTCAGCTCCATCCCAGAATGGACAGATAAAAAATTCAAGGTAGAATCTCTGCCTCCCAGCCTTCAGCTCGATCGCAGGGTGGACAGACAAAAAATTCAAGGATAGAATCTCTGCCTCCCACCCTTATCTTGATCCCAGAATGGACAGATAAAAACCTCAAAGATAAATCTCTTCATCCCAGCCTTAGCTCGATCCCAGAATGGACAGATAAAAGAGTCAAGGGTAGAATCTCTGCCTCCCAGCCTTAGCTCGATCCCAGGATGGACAGATAAAAACCTCAGGGATAAATCTCTCCCTCCCAGCCTTCAGCTGGCCATGGGAGCGCTCCTCATTCAAACCCACCTCCATCCAGGCCATTTTCCCCATCCATTTTTCAGTGTTGACGGCAGAGATGTTGACTTTAGGGAGGTTAAAGGTGGCTGCCTCAGCCAACAAATGGGCTTTGGCAGGAGGGCCTGGTTGTTGTTGTTGTTTCAGGAGGGAATGTCAGGAAGGTGCAGCGGAGCCCCGGCCCCCGCTGGGCCGAGTGACAGCGGCAGCTGCGGGGGCTGGAGCCCCGCGGGACCCGAGGGCTCCCAGCTCGGGCAAAGCCAGCGAATCTCCCTTTGTCACCTCGGGGAACACCAG
>VYXF01006317.1:194180-208556 GCA_013397295.1 Polioptila caerulea | reverse complement strand
TGAACTTCCCTGAACTTCCCTTCCCTGAACTTCCCTGAACTTCCCTGAACTTCCCTGAACTTCCCTGAACTTCCCTGAACTTCCCTGAACTTCCCTTCCCTGAACTTCCCTGAACTTCCCTGAACTTCCCTGAACTTCCCTGAACTTCCCTTCCCTGAACTTCCCTTCCCTGAACTTCCCTTGCTCTCCTTTCTTCTTTCTAAACTGGCAGTTTGGTAGGAAAAACCTGCCCGAGATGATTTGTCCTTTCACACATTTGTCATTTCTCACATTCTGTTGTCAAAACTGGAGCAGCTGGGCCACATTTCCACTTCTGGAATCTCACAGAGCCCCAAGCCACGGATGAGCATTATGCCCCTTGACAATACCCTGTGGCACGCAGTGTGGATGAGAGATTCCAAGCTACACATCCTCCTCTGCTCCCAGAAATTTCCAAATATCCGCTTTAAATTATTCCCAGTGTCTTTTGGAGATGCAGACTGGTGAAAGTGCCCCTTGGAAAGGGAGTCCTTCCCCCAGGGCTCTGATGAACTCATACCTATTTGCATTCCCTATTTGTTTATATATTGTGCCATGGCTGAAGGCAGGAGAGCTGCTGCACCCTCCACGTGTCTCTGAGGGCAGCAGAGGCCCAGGGGAAGCCTTTGAGTTCAAGGCTCCCAGAAACTGGTGACAAAGTTCCCAGCAAGAGATCCACACTTCAAATCCTGTTCCCCTCTGCTCCCTCACGAGTCACAGGCGTGAGCCCCTGGGAAAGGTGACAGTGTGTCTGTGCAGTCAGGGATGAGAACAAAGGGGATTGCTGAACTGTGGGCAAAAACACGGGGAGAAACTTCTGGAGTTTTGTTCCCGTCCATTCCCCATCTTTATTTGTGGATTTCTGAAGTAGCAGAACCAGCATGGAGCAAACCAGACTAATTCCCTTGGAATGGAAAGCAGTGCAGCTGCATGTGGGACACACTGGTCCCTGTGTGCACCAGCAGTAACGAGAGCTGTGTTTGATTGCTCCACTTGTGATGGGCAAGATCAGAGCAGCCACAAAGCCCATGGTCACACCTTCTCCAGTTTTACTGCTTTGGCCACCAAAATGACACCTGGAAGATGGGGAGCTGCACATCATGCTCATATTGTTACCATTTTGCTTATCATTTCTGTGTAAAAATATTGTGCTAGGACACACAGAACTCCATTGCATACTGGTTACACATGAAAAATAACTAACTCTCAGCATAACAAAAATGCTACTACCATGTTTAGTTCAGGGAATCTACCAGGAGGAGAAAGAGTCAAGGAACTCACAAAACTCACTCCCTGAAACACTGGCAGTTTGGACTTTGCTCACTAAAAGAAATGCATTTTTCCTTGCATTGTTTGGAGATCCTTTGAGCACTGACTTTAAAAACACAAGAGAAAAAAACAAAACTAAATTAAAATAAAGGAAAAGAAAAAAGAAACATAAAAAAGAGAAAGGGTTTTAAAAAATTTAAAAGGGCTGCCACAGTCTCAGGCAAAGTCTGTTTGTGTTTGCTTATTATCATAATGGGTACAACATCACTTTGGCTATGGCTTGAAATTTGGCTTTGAAATACAACTCTGGACTACATGGCAGAAATGTACACAAACAGCAAAGGGGTTTTTCAGGACAGCACAATTACAGTGATGATACTGAGGCCAGTCATGTACACAGACACCAGCTCTGCTTGTAGTTTTCATTTGGCAAGGACTAGAAAAATTTGAGAAACAGGAATGGAGTGTTCAAGGTGGGTCTGGGCAAAACCCACTGTTCCTTTGCTTTTGCTTGTTTTACTGCCCCACATCCCCAGTATTTCCAGGCCCTGCACCACAGCTGAGGGTGCTCACTGGGGGATCTGTTCTGGTGTCCTGCACCAAAGCTGGGCACCACACACTCCTAACATCCTGCATGCTGCACATACTTGGCTGCCTGCTGCATGGTAGATCAGGGGAGGTGAAAACACGTACATAAGGAATAAAAGTAAAAATGTGGGGAAGGAAATTCCATGCAACAGCAGCAAGGAATGAGAGCTTCTTTCCTGCATCTCCTGTTGTGTGACTGTGCAGACCCAGGCAATTCTGACAACACTCTCCATCCTGTCCCACCTCTGTCCTCTCAAAACTAAGGCTGGCAGCACCACTCAGTCATGCTGAGCTCCAGGGGGAGTAAAACAAACATCTCAAAGCTTCCACTGAGCCCTCCCAGGGGTTGTTTAGATCTCTGCAACTGCACATGTTCACACACCTCAGCATAACCACAAATTACACAAGTGTGCTTGCCTCTTAGAGAACCAGAACCCAAGCAACAAGGCAGAAAGCAGCAGCAAATCACGGAAGGAGAGGACAGCTTTCACTAAGGAGCAGCTGCGGGAGCTGGAGGCTGAATTTGCCCACCATAACTACTTGACAAGGCTCAGGAGATACGAGATAGCTGTGAACCTGGATCTCACCGAAAGACAAGTACTTTCCAAACCCTTGTCTCCCCTGCTCCTTCTTCCTCCCCCACAACTCCTCCCTAATGCTAAAAACCCGATATGTTACCCAAGGGTCTGCTTTTGCAGTGGCACAGAGGTATTTTAAAACAAAGCCTCCACATTCCTTCAAACACCTTCATTACACATTTCTGTAAGTAGTTAAGAAATTTAATTATGTTTCTCCAAACTAAAGATAGGCTTGGTAATAACTGGTCTCTAATGTTTACCACCATTCATTAGTGCATATTGATATATCAAGGTTTACATATGGAATAGGGATATCACCTTAGACTTTGACTAAAAGGAAATTATTCAAATGAATGTTTGATACGTGCATTCTTCCTGGGTCAGGTGGTATTTTGAGGTGATAAACAAAGGCAATTATACAGAGTTTTGTGGACAGAGGTATTTCTGTTCTCCCATTGTCATCTTAGTCCAGGTTTCCTTATCAAGGCTAAGTGGGCAGCAGAAGAATTGCATAATTATGTGAGGCAAATTAAAATTCCTGAAGCATTAGATTGGATGGCCTAGATGTTAAAAAATACATGAGAGACCCTGTGTCTCATCTGACATGAAGACAGGTTCTAGGCAAAGCACTTGTACTACCTTTGAGGGTTTCAGAGGAACATCTGTGTGTAGCATTTTTAGAAAGAATTGTTCCAGTCTGTGTTAGAGAGATGGATTTGTCAAACTTGTGAGGTTCTGTTCACCTTTTCCTCTAGAATTCCACAAATCCTCTACACACATGTGCATGGCTCTGCTTATACAGCTCCGGCTGAGGCAACAAGTAATTATTTTCTTTTTCACACCCAGGTCAAAGTGTGGTTCCAAAACAGAAGAATGAAGTGGAAGCGTGTTAAAGGCGGGCAAGCAGTGCCCCCACACGAACATGACACAGAGGATGTGGACTCTGCTGCCTCCCCCAGCTCTGAGTAGTCCCTGCAGCAACGGGAGAGGAGTTTGGAGAAAGTCCTTGATTGGGAAGTGGGTGCAACTGCTTAGAATCAGCTACACAACGAGGTCACCCTGCCTGCCAGGGCTGTAGCCCATAGTCTTTGAAAGGTGCATGATGGTTACAGAGGCAATTAAAGAGCACAGGGGGGGAAAGCCAAAGGAGAGCATGGTTTTGATTTTTGTCCCTCAAATTGTCTTACTACCACAGTTGTGTTTACCGAAAAAAACGCCAAACACTGAATATAAAACAGGAGTAGTGTTGTCAAGACTCTCAAACATCCAGAAAATCCAGATTGTCAGTCAGCATGTGCAGCTGTATTCTCATCCAGGCTTTCCCTGGTCACACCTATTCAGTCTGCATTTGGACTTGACAATGCACATTTTCCTTGTGCCCTACTTGGACAGAAATAAATACTTTGATAGCCACTGATTTTTATTGCAAAATGAGTTGAATAACTGTATGGCTAGGCAATAGGACTACAAAATAAAATGTGAGACTAAAAAGACATATACACAGAAGTGTGCTCAGCAGTTTCAGAAGAGATGGCTTTCACACTGACAGTCCAGGGGGTTGGTGCCTTGTTGATGGCAGCAATTTGCAGACAGAGATTTCTTCCAAGCTTACTGCAAATCCTGAAATTAAATTGCTAGATCTCAGTTTCAAATATTTTTTCCAAGCAGTCATTACCGAATGTCCCAGCAGGCACAGCAGAGATTGAACTCTCAACACAACAGCTAAAATATCACTAAAATATCACAGCTAAAATATCACTATTTTGGTTTCAAGTTTTCCAGTAAACTGCCACAGCACCACCAGAAGGCTCAAGAACACACAAGAACATTCTCACTTTATTTATCCCCACTTTCAGCTGAAACTTGTAGTGTTTCAAATTATGATGATTTAGAAAAGCAGAGTGTCTGTTCCCATGTCTTGTATCTTTTTGCTTAATGCCATATTTTAAGCAGAATTTTACACCAGTGTACCACATCATGACTATTGAGAATACTGAAATTTTGGGTTAAATATTCTAAAGGTAACCATTATTTGCAGTTACAGCCTTTCACCTCACTCTGATGCACTGCTGTTGAGGTTGCATGTGAACTGTAGATATGCTGGGTACAAATTTGTATATCTGGATTATATGTTTATAAAGCTGTTAGTGGTAATTCCCCTTGTAAAAGATCTCAAAATTGATAAATATCCACTTTTTTTAAAACAGAGATGCTGTATTCTTTTCAAAGAGCTGCTTATTGTATCTACTAAGAAAAAACATACATTACATTCCCTCTCAACTTTACAAACTCTGATTGACAGATGAAAAAGTTTATAGTATATATTTGTGCAAAACCAGTTTAAAAGAATAATTATTTTTAAAAAGAAATTATTTAAAACTAAAGAAACTTGAGCAGTTTGGGCAGCACTGAGCAAGTGAATTAGGTTAGGGTCTGGTTTCCTATACTGCACTACTTGCTCTTATTCACTTTATCCACAAACAAGTTACTCAAAACAAAATGCCAACACTCCTCTGCCCCCCCAAAAAACCCCCAAAAAACCCAAAAAAATAAGAAAACAGCATCAGAGATGTCTCACACAGGGCCTCTCCCCAAACTTGCAGTCACAACATGGATGCAAACACGTGTAAATATGTAAATTCTGTGAATATAACAACTGCTATACAATCAGTTGTATTATTTAGGGGTATTTGTGTTCTGTCTCTGAGCTACACCTACCCTGTCCCTTCAGATCTTTATGATAAGGGAAAAAATACCCTTAGCTTCCTCCTGGGACACTTGGGTGATGTTTAAATGGGAGGTGGAACAGACAGGGAGTTATGGTGGGATCCCAGTTACTCCAGCAGTGAGAAGGGTGGACAATGACAGAACACTGCTCTTTTGGGTAACAAACCTAATGGCAGAAACAGGTTCATAATCTCACTGCTCAGCTGGCATAAAACTAATTGGCTAAAAAACTTGCCAATGCATAGGTGAGAAGCTACAGTTTACTGTATATTTAAGAACAGAAAATGTCTTTGGCTCTACTCCTTGAACCTTGGTGCCTTCTGATTAGAGTTCTGACTAAACCCAGTCAGTTGGCTCCTGGCAAAGACTAAATAAAGCTGTGTTTTGTGAAGAACTCTGGTGCTCAGATATCCTACCCTCTTCTCCTGGGACACAAATCACCATAGAGCAGGAGTTCTTTTTTACTTCTATCCTCGTAGCCTCTTAAGCCATTTAACACTGTACCTCACCCTGTCCCCACTGTGGTTAGAAAGTTTGCAACCTGCAGGAGCAGCTTATTTTGAGATGAAAACTTTCAGGCTCTTGGCAACTAACATAAACCAAAACTGGCTCCTCACTCAGATGAGAAGCTAATAAATCTTTCTTTTCATGGAAGCTGTCAATGGTGGCACAATGAATCTTAATTTACTTAAAAACTAATTAATGGGATCTCAGTATGTACCCATAATTACAGCTCCTAAACAGTTCTTGCTCTGAATTTTGAGAAATAAGCTATGAGTCACCTGTGAGATCTTCTTGTGCTTAAGCAATTTCTTCATTAAACCATCTGCTCATGCTAAGATTTTAGTGTTTTGAGAAGGAACATTTCCCTCCTGACATCAAAGCATTTGACCTCTGAACCTCTGGTGCCAAGAATCTTCCAGGGAAGGCCTGTTGTCTGGGAGCAAAGTCTTTGACCTGCAATTATTTTTCTCAGAAATACACATCAGGCTGTATTCTCCTCACAGAAGGGAGGGAAGATACCTGGGGATGTTTGGCAATGTTTTCCACGCTTTATTCTCAATAAAGAATCTGAGCACACACTCAGAGCAGTCTGGCAGGAAGCACAGGCAAGCAGGGCAGTGAGAATTTTTGCCAGTGCAAACAGCCCACAGGGAACAGGGATATCTGCATAAACACAAAAATATGTGCTGGAGCCCTTTATATCTGTGCTGCCTCTTCTAAACAGAGCAAGAGAAGTGCTTTCCTTAGGGTCAGAGACTTTATGGACTCTTTATCTATCTAGCCAGATGCCAGTGGAGCAGAGGCCCTGATTTGTTTTACAGGTTCTGTATCTGTGACTCCTCTGTTAGTCCTAAGTTCCTCCATGCCCCTCTACAGCTTTAAGCCAGTGATTTTTCCAGTTGATGGAGCTACTTAAACTCCAAAGATAACCCAAGGCCAGTCCAATGCTGCCTTGAACATCTCCAGGGATGGGGCATCCACAGCTTCTCTGAGCAACCTGTGCACCATCCTCACAGTAAAAAATATCAGAGATATGCTGTGAATAAGGACCCAAACCCCCTAGGTCACACTGTCTGGGAAACAAGGGAGCTCTTTAGCAAACATTTCACAGCTAGAGATTTTGTCTTGGGCATATTCTACACGAGCAAGGCTTACAAATCCTCCTTCCTGTAGAATTTCCTACTCATGGAAACAAGCACACGCAACAAATCAGGGCATTTTACAGAACACACAATTTTTCAATTACCCCATTTTCTTCCCCCACCTCTAGCAGTGCTCATATTGAGTTTCATCAGCCACTATCTCATATTTTGGATAATTCCCTTCCCTTGAGGAAAGTGCACAGCCCCTTCAAGAAGCCTGTCTGCATTAGTTACTGGACTCAGCATCCTGGATCCACACAGCTCCTCTGGGCAGATGGACAGGAAATCCACTTTCCTTCAGTGCTTACAGCAGAAGGGCTTTGTCTGACTGGAACTTGCCTGGCGTGCCTGTAAAATAACCTCAGGCTCAGGCTCTTGCCTTTCAGGCTGTATTTGTGAGTTATGGTGGGGCAGCTTCCCCTCAGCCCTGGGTCCAGGTGTCAGCCCCCCATCCCCAACTCCCCACACACACAATGCCACATTGTTCTCCTTTCTGCATGAAGGAAGGGTTTCCATCCAGCACCAGACTCTCACACCACTGCTCCCTTCCTCTATACCATAATTGTTATTTTATTCTTTTCAATAACTCTTAGACAGGGATAAGCTTCCAGGGTAGTCTGGAAGCTCCTCTGGGAGCAGATTGTAGAGGAGATAATGGGAGTGAGTAACAGAGAGGATGGTGACTTCATACTGTGGAGGTTTGAGTCGTGTTTCTCTTTCCTTATTGAAGAAGAAAACATTTTTTCAAGCCTCCCTCAGTCACGCTGAATATCCCTGGCTTTAGAGCAGGAAACAGCCACGTGAATTGACTTGCTTTCTTACAGCCTTTAATTTTTAGCTCAGTGAAAGTTTGTTATGGCCCACACTCATCCCCAAGGTTAATTTGTCACCCAGAATGCCACGTGTGAGGCATCTCCTACACCCAGGAATTTATCACCAGGTGAGTGTTTGCTAAACAATGCTACAGTTAAGTTGATGGTTGTAGACACCCAAAAAAAGGATTGTTTCTTCCTTTCAATACTCACCACAAACATCCTAACAGTTTTCTACTTCCATCGACTTTTAATTCTATATTTCTGTATTTTGGTGCTTTTCTGTATCTCAACATTTTAACCCTTTCCATTCTCTATTTCTTTCATGAGGGATGATCAAGGAAAGTGATATAACTGTTGAGAATCTGTCCAGTTTCCAATTCAGGGAAAAAAAAAAAAATCTATCAGATCTGATTTAATTGCTCCATCCACTTTTCTTAACTGAGGATGACAGGCCCCTTGTCCCAGTGTCAGAGTATCTTACAAATCTGGACTGGAAATTTATTTTCCAGTNAAAAAATCTATCAGATCTAATTTAATTGCTCCATCCACTTTTCTTAACTGAGGATGACAGGCCCCTTGTCCCAGTGTCAGAGTATCTTACAAATCTGGACTGGAAATTTATTTTCCAGTGAATAGAGGTGCAACTCTCCTTAATAATTACCCACAGTTCTTTCTGTCTGAAGTCAATTGCAAAGGAGATTCTGGGGAAAAGTGTAGTTCAAGAAGCCAATCTTCATTCAAGTGTACAATATCCAATAATATTATATAATTATACCTAGAAATGGTACAAATTATAAAATGAGGCCTCTTGCTTAAAAGTCCTGGCAGCATGGACTTGTGTCAGGCTACTTGCTGTCTTCAAGTCACCTGTATTTAGCTGGATTGAGTTATAAACTTCTTTAAAGTATCCCAATAAAAAAAATAAATCTAATAAAAAGAGGATAAAATAATGAGGTGAGAAATTGTCTGTGTCAGGGAAACGTTTTAGGCACATCCCTCACTGGTTTATTTGCAGAAGGAAGCACAGACACAACTGGAGTGTGTTTCACATTACAAGACTTAAGGGTTCTTGTCTGCACTGAAGTCATGTTTACACTGCTGGGTTCCAGTATGAACCTGGTTTATATCCTGGGAATGCTCAGGGTCCTTCACACACTCCAGGCAGGAAGTCTTTAATGCACACACTGAGAAGACATTTTCAACTATTCGAACATTAAATAAATAAGCATGGAAAAAAGTCATTCTACTGCAATAATTAAATTCTTCCTGTGTCTTTACAAGACTTCTGAAAAAAAACAAGCCTCCCAATTCTGTCAGAGCTGTTTAAAAAGTCCAAGAAAGCCACAAGGGAAACAAACTGAGTGGAAACCCATTCATTTACCCCTTGTATTTTGTAGCACCATGAGCTATTATTTAAGACCAGAACCTCCCAGTGCTTGGCTCAGAGCAGGCCTTGTCTCAGAGACACTTTGTCATTTAAAATACCAAGGCAAGTATCAAGAAGAAATCCAAAATGGTCATGTGTATGTACCCTGCTTCCCAAAGTGGGGAGTGGGGACCTGCCCAGTGCTGGTGAGGAAACTGAGGCACCTGGAGTTCTTGTCTGGTTCAATACTGATCTTCTTCTAGAGATTAAATATGGCCCACATTATCTCCTTACTCTTCCACATCACAGTTCCTTTTCTTTGTGATTTGGGGGAATTTCTCAGCCAGTAACAAGATGAGAGAATAGCTGGAGGGGAAACTGTGCCTGGAACCTTCTAGAGCTCTCAGTGCACTGGGCAATATTCTTTAGTAATACACTCTTCCTCTTGGTCAGCCCTGAAGAAGTCAGGTGGTTGGACTCAGATTGTTACAGGTCGCTTCCAAATGAAAAAATCTCTTCCAATTGCAGTTGCTTTGACATCTTTTACACACATGAATAAGTAGGAAAAATATAACTCACCATATGGAAAACAATGCAAGGGTAATAACGTTGGATTTGTAATCCGTGCATAACTTCAGATATGGAACTGGGCTTGAAGCACAGTTGCCAGGGCCAACTTGACCAGGACTATTTTTAAGAGAAAAATGATCTCTCTTTTTTACAGTCTTCTCTCTGCTGCTTCTCTCTTCTGTAATTTCTTTGTGTCTCTGCCAGAATCAAGATGAGGTGATGCCAAGAAAAAGGATGAGCTCATTGCATTTAATAGTATGAGGTTTCACAAATAAAAACTGCAGTACTCAATTGAGAAGTTGTCTGTGGTATAAAACAGGGTTAAAGGCAGGTAGTTGTAATTGGGAACAAAAAGAACTAATTAATTTCTCATACTGGTTGTCATTAGTGAATTGATTTGATTAGCCTTCCTTGGGATGGAATTTTAGATCATTCACCATTATTGTATTGTTACTGCACTTTTATGATAACATTAAAAGAACAAGATGAACTTTATTGGTAAAAAAACATCGTGAAAGCAGTGAATTATAGGAAAGAGTCATTTAGATTTTCCTGGGCAAATCCAAGGTATAAATCTCAGCCTCAGGAACAATGGATTCAGCACTCTTTCCACAACTTTTCCATTTCTAGCATCACATTGAGCTCAAAAAGGTCTTATCCCACAGAACTCTGAATCCTTCTTAGTGGTGCTGTACCAGTTCAGAACAATCTCTCAAACCTGAGGAATCTGTTGACCATCAGCTCTACAGCAATGTGTTTTCCAAAAAAATGCCAGAGGCACAGTCTCTTTTACAGGTGCCATGCAGTCTTTGCCACATGTCACACGAAAATGAAAGAGCCTTCAAGAGGGAAGGACAGTTCCAGCTCCTGTCATGCACATCTGAGCCCAGGATGTGTTTGACTGGCTGCTAGATTTTTGCACAAGGTACAACTGAATCATTTTGTGCAAGGCAGGCAGCCACAGGTGTCAAAGATCACCTCACTCTCTTATGGAAGCAAAATTTAAATAAAACTTACAGATCCATGGTTTTCCTGTATCCTTATGGAAATCCTTTACCTATGCTGCCAAGAATGCCAGGACTCCTATCTGGAAGGCAATGGGAAGATATGATCCATTCTGTCTCCTTCACTCTCCCTGCAGCATAACTGGACCAGAATCCCCAGTGGTGTCTGCTCCAGTGTCTCACTGACACAGAATGACCTAATTTGTTATGGCTGTGAGGACTGAGAGAAATTAAATCCAGGGTCTGTAGTTAATTGGGGTCAGGTTGAGATGATTTATGACCTGAGGAATGTACTCACTCCTTACACTATCATACAACAGTATCAATTGGACTCAGCAACCTTTGGAATCAAATTGAAATTGGGATTTTCCAGAAAATGAGTGGTAGCAGAGGCAGCACCCATGAGAGAAGGCAAACTGGTGGGCAGATGAGGCTGTATCTGAACACAAAGCCAGCTTCTCTTCCCACACTCTTGATCAGTTACCCTGCACGCTGTGATTTATTGTGGTTCAGAGGAGAGAAGGAATAGGTCTATGCCAAGGAAATTTCATCTGTCTGGAATCTGACAGGAAGGAAAAAAAAGTTTGAAAATTTCAGAGGAAGCTGGGATTTGTCCCAGTTGCAGTGTCTCTGTGTTCACTCAGCCAGCTCATGTTAGCAAGTTAGGCTCACTGAAAAATAATGGCAAACGCTTTTCCATCAATCAAGGACCAGGAGTCTGGTCCCAAATCAGTGGCTGTGCAGGGCAGCCCATGACCCCAAACTGCAGGAGCCTTCAGCAGGTCCCCCATGCCTTTTGCAGGCTATCTTAAATGAACATCTTTCTTTTCTTTGTTCCCTTTAGAAAAGGATTAGAGAAGAGTTATTTTGTTTTCAAGTTCAAAGGATTTTATCACACTTCAGCAGTTGAGTTGAACATGAAAATAGAACTATTCAATACTGTTTTCCTTGGGGGGAAAAAAATCACAGTTTCTTTTTCTGCCCTAATTAGGACTCTGCTTCTTCATTTTTCCTGACTTCCTGTCGTGTTTTTGATTACACAAGATGCAACCATTTTTGTGTCCACTGAAACCAGTGACTGATTGGGTTTGTTGGTTTGGGTATTTTTAAGTAGAAAAATCATCTCTATTCTGCTAATGGCAATCAAAATAAGCAGAGAAAGTGAAGGAGAGAGAGAAAGAAAAATTGCTGCAGTCCCAGGAGTGGAAGTTATAAAAACCTCCTCCATGGGCTTTTGTGCTTCTTATTGAACACAGTTTTACTCACACACACCTCAACCTGCCAGCTCAGTGAAAGTGCATCAACCTTCCTGTTCCCTGAGAGTCTTTGCATTCCACAGAGAAAAAAGGGGTGACCATAAGAGAAGGGTGCAAAATGCTGTGGGAGGGCAGGGATGTGACAATGCCCAAACCAAAAGTCTGCGTGGAATCATCTCTGCTGCATCCCAGAGCCTTCATCTCACGTGCTGAAAGAGCAGGAGAGCATCAGGCTGAGGCATCCCCTGCACTCAGGGGAAGCCCAGAGAGCTCCAGCTGCAGCACAGTAAACTCCAGGAATTTATCATTTATAAGGCCTTTGCCCTTATAAATCTTCCTGACTGGCTTTCATCAGTGGGACTGGCAGTGGCTGCAGAGGGTGGCAATCACTGCATTTGGCAGAGCTCTTGGCTACCTCCAGTTGAACTGCCAGGCAAGCAGACTGCAATAACACAGGGTATTTATTCAGCTGTGCCTCTCCAGTGTGTCCTGCAGAGAAAAGGTATGTTCTGGCCTCTTTAATCACTTCATTCTTTGCTGGAGTAAACAAGAGGAGCCACAGGGGGTTGTCTTTGCTTGTGAGGTTCTGCTGTGCACAGGGTTTGCTGCCACCTTCACTGTCAGAGAACAAAGTTCTTGCTGTGGAAGGAGGGAAAGATGAGCTGGGGTCACTACAGATGTTAGAGGGGATGCAAAAAAAGGACTGAATAATGGCCCAAACAACTGCTTTCCATCCCTACCAACAGGCCAAGCACCACCTTTACTGGTGCACCCTGTGCTGCATCCAGGGTGGGACAATTTGTTACCAGCCAGCCTCTGGAAAGGCTGGGGATCAGAGGAGTGAAAGTTCAGAGCAAGCCAGGGCTCTGCTGAGTTTCTGGCACTGTGCACTGGGCTTTGCCAGGCCCTGTGCTCCACCACCTCTGCAGCCTCTTATGAAGGGAAGTGTTCTGAAAAGGAGAAAAGTGCTGCAGTAACATGAGCAGACAGCAGAGTTCCCTAAAAGGCATCTGGCCAATTCAGTACCATGAGTTTACACTAAAAACTCTGACAAACAGAAGTCATTGGTAGGTTCTTTGAAATACTGCCAGAATTGGTTGGGAAATTTGTGTTTGTTTTCCTTTTTCTTGTAAGCAAGCCCCGAAACACTCTTACATGCTGACAGTTATTATGAGGAAAAATAAAAGTTTATTTCAAAAATTTGGATTATTTTTTTATTTAGGGCTACAAAGAAAGAGTAATTTCAGTTGAGTCCAGAGCTGAGGAGTTTTTACACTGTCACTGCCCTTTACACATAAGTGAAGTCAAAATGTGCTCCAAATGGGTCCCTCACTTCCTCCCCTCACTAAGTTCCCCCTGGCAAACCTACCTGGCCAAACAACACTTGTCAAAGAAAAGAAGGTAAAATCCTGATAAAGTAGGATCCTCTTTCCAAACTTTCAGAATCTGAAGTTTTAATGTAATGATTGTTACAGGCAGAAATATCTCAGGTCCTGCAGCTCGATGTCCTCCAGGCCCAGGGCAGGTTCTTTAGAAAACAAATTCTCTCAAGTTGTAATTCCATGGAGTTTTCTCACCACTTTTAACAAGAGCAGAGCTTACACATGTTTTTCACACAGTCTTCCAGTGCATATAAGCTTTCTGCCCCCCATCCCTTTTCCACTTAAATGGAATTAAAAACCCCTCAGAGGTAGCAAGTGAAGATAAAGGTAAAAAGGGCTAAGTGTCCCTGAGGGCAGATTTGCTGTATTGCTTCCAATACTTTTAAAATTGAAAATGTGAAAACACACTTGACTGATACTTCTACATGGATATTCTTAGCTTCTTTACTGTGATTTATATGCAAGAATGGCATCTGTATTGATTGATCAAGATAGCTCTGGATAATTAATTTTCCTAGATACTAGACTTATTTTGCATCACTGAATTTCTCTTCATTTTTAGACAATGACTGGGGATGGCCTAGCATTTAAAAAAGAATAAAATGATTGAATCAAATTAATCTTAGCTGGAATTTAATGCATAACATATTCTGAATTTTCTGATTTTCAGGAGGTCTGTGTTAATAACTTCTTTCAAGATGCTTTTCCCAGTTTTGTTGTTATTGAATTATGTTCCCAGGACTGCTGGATCCACATTTAGCTTCTCAGATGTATCAGAAATTGCACTGATATGTCAGAAGAAACAAGGCAGACATTCTATTTTTTGTCTTCTAGTATTAGCAATCAATCAATCAATACTATCTGTAGGTAGACAACAGAAAGCTGATTTTGGGGGAAAAAAAATCCTATGAAAAACAGATTAATTTTTTGCCCTAAATTTAGTTGGGTGGCATATTTTGAATTTGGGTGCCAGAAAAACCCTTTCCTTCTGTCATGAGTTGCAGTGCAAAATGTAACCAGAGCCCAGAGCTGTGCTGTTCCATCCCCATCTGTTGGAACTGGGGTGGGGGTGCTGTAATCTTCTGTCCATGGCCCAGCTGATAAAAACCAGCCAGGGCAGTTTCTTTATCTCTGCCAGGACCCATCCTCCCTCCAGG
>VYXF01006317.1:155071-184722 GCA_013397295.1 Polioptila caerulea | reverse complement strand
GAGGGCCGGGGGTGGTGGAGGCGGCCGGGCCGGGGCCGGGGCCCGGTTCGGGTTCGGGTCCGGGTTCGGGTCCTCCCCCTCCCGGCCCCGCGCCGCGCTCAGGACACGGCCCCTGTCCCCGCAGAGCTCTTCCAGGACCTGAGGCAGCTCCAGGAGACCTGGCTGGCGGAAGGTAGGCTCCTTCCCTCGGCTTGGCTTGGTTCTGCTCGCCTTTGAGTTGTTTTTGAGGTTTGTCCCGCTCCTTTGCTGTGTTTGCCTGGCTCCAAACAAAAGTGGGTTTTTTTTCAGACTTGCCAACCTCTGGCTTGTGTGAATTAAGGCTCTGAATGACACCATTGTGCTGGGCATTTGCTTATGAATGGAACTTGGCTGCTGGCCCACTTTCCTGGGTACAATTTTCGCTTCAGGCTGTTTGTAACTGGTCCGATTTTATGCTAATTTGTCACTTACCTTCGTTGGTTGCCAGCGCGTTGATATTTTCTTAAACAATACAGTAGTCTTTTAATTTGGGGAACAAAATGCTTCTATTCTCTCCCTTTTTTTTTCTTTTTTTTTTAAATATAATACTTCGTGGGGATCTTCCTGGAATTTACGTACTTTTCAGTTTGGTGTCTTAATTGTTTTGACTTTGAACTTCAAGGAAAACTTCGGGTGCCAGGGAGTCACAGCAATTCCAAGTGAAACTGGTTCTAAACCTGGTGATTTTACTCTAATTCCAATACTACAGATGATCCATTTTCCAGAAAATTCAAAACATATCCCCAAGGACAGACTGTTGTTAAATACAGAAGTATTAATTGTTCTCTAGGTACTTAAAAATATTTAACAATAATGATGTAAAAAGATGCGTGGCACTTTGAGCAGAGCTATTATCTCAAGTGAGGGACAATCTTGTCGAACAATTCTTCTTTTAGGCCTTCAAAAAGTTATTTGCCAACTAAGTAAGATTATGAAGGGAAAAAGATCAGAAGTTTTATGTTCATTTCAAACTGAACTGAGGTGACGTTGATCAGGCAGCATTTCAGGAGTGTGAGGATTGTAAGGATGCAGCAGGAATGACCTGGAGGCTGTTTCAATACTGAAGCATTCATGTAACTTTTATCAGAGCAGGTTAACAGGTATTCATTGCTGGTTGTGCAAATGTGCACAACCAGCTGAGTGTGCAAATGTGCTCGAGAGTGATTTCTTTTAAATCTTAGAAGAACTCGAGCTGCCAACAACTTTGCCTGAGAACTGATTTTTGGTAGACTTTCAATTTTAGATTTTCTCATGTCTGATAATATTTTTAGCTCACCAATCTTAAGAATTTCCATGGAATCTCTTACAATACATTTGCCAGTAGCAGAGTGTTTGTAGGGTGAGTTTATAAGTCCCCTGTGTCACACATGGGCTCCTTAAAAAGAGATGCTCTGCTTCTAGCCAGGATTAGTAAATGACAATGCAAACCTTACTGTTCTTGGAATATGGGTAGGGATTTTATTATTGTTATTATTTTGCATAGCTCATAGCATCTAATCAGAGTCCAAGTGAAATCCCTGAGAAATTCAATATGAGTTTTAATATTCTAGTTGATTTTAGTCTGCATGTTGGGGAACTGGTTTCTCCTACTGTTGCTCCCATTTCCAGACTTGTAACAAGAAAAATGACCCTCTGGAGCAAACTATTGGTTTTTCCTATTCACCAGTCCATCAAAATATTTTCCTGAATAGTGGAAATATTTTTTACTAATGTCCTTGTCAACATTTGTTCATGAGATGAAGGCATAAGAACATCAAGGAGTACCTTTCTAAACAATGCAGAAGAAAAAGTGAAAGCATGAAATATGTTATTTATTATTTTCCTTTATCACATTTTGTTAACAAGAAAGTTATTTATTTATTTATTTATGGGTTTTGGTGTTACTTTATAAATAAAAGAGAAACAAACCTAGGAAGGAACCAAATTAGAAATAAGGCATCAGCCAAAATGTTAATGAATGTAAAGCACATACATATCTGTAATATGTGTTTGTATATATATATATATATATACACCTGTGTGATTTCAGTCATAGGTATATCTCTTTGTTGTCTTTTAAAAATATTTTTAGAAGTGTAAATTAATGCTTGATTTCTCATTTTGAGAGTCAAAGAATTATTCTGCATGTAGATGGCTCTTAAAGAAACACATGCTGAAAAATCCTTGGCCTGGTTACTAAAAACCCAGTTTTCCTCTGCACTGTTTTCACCAGGATCTGGGACACTTGGTAACTGTATGGAATTAACTTCAAGCCAAATAATTTATAGAAGTGCATCAGCATTCAGAGAAACAAGCAAAAAAAAAAAATTCCTTGGAGAAAAGTGGCACAGGCAGGTGCTGTGATGGATGCAAGGAGCAGATTCACATCTCCAGAGAGAAAATTCAAGTTCCATTGCTCCAGCTCTTGGAAGCTGTGTGGGAATTGGTGGGGTCAGTGTTGCTGCCTGCAGTGTGAGTGCCTGGAACAGGACCAGAGCTGGGTGTAGATGCCTGGTTAATGAATTATCCCAGCTCTGCCAAGTACCACTGTTGGTTTGGGGAGAACAAGAAAATGCCTGGTTTGAACCTTATGAAGCAGGTAGTGAATATAAAAATTGAAATTGTCTTCTGGCAAATGTCTCTTTAGACTCCTGGCACAGGCCTGTGGCTGTGTGCAAACATCACAGCCCTGCAGTGAGGGGAGATGCTTTTGTTCCAGCCTTGCCCTTCATTTCACCTCTGCTCTGTGGCCTGTTGCCTTCAGTATTTAATTCTCTTGTGACATCACCAGTGATGCCATGGAAAGCCTCAAAGCTGTGGGCTGTGAAGTCCAAACTCTGCTCATGCAATGTGACCCCTGCAATTTCTTCTATTTCCATGTTGCTTTTCAAAGATAATTCAGAAAACGAATTTTCTGGGTGTTTTTTTCCTCAGTTCCCCATCTTTCATTGTTGGCATTTCCAGTTTGTTGTCATGCAGGTTATGTGAAGGAGCAGCAATTGCAGAGGGAAGGGTTTGGCCAGTTCCACTCTTATCCACACCTGTGAGCACAGTGTTACCCCCTCAGGTTTATTTTTGGCATGTCAAGTCTAGCTCTGTTTCAGCTGACTGAGATTTGTGGGTTTCTATCCTTTATGTCCCTTAATTTTGACTACATCACTTCTGTTTTAGAGCTGAGAGAGTGCAATCTGCTGTCCACTGTGCAATAATAAAAACTGTAGGATTGTCTGTTAGCAGCAGCAGCATTTCCTTCAGCAGCAGTGACAGACTATGAAATAACAACAATCTGCTGCAAGCTGTCCCTCCCCTGCAGTAAAAGGGATGTAAAAGTAATTGTTAGAAGTTATAAAATATGGGTAAGATTCTCCCCAAGCTTTCTCCCAGGACTCACATGTATTCATTAATCCCAGAGGGAAATTATCCTCAGTCACTAAAATCATCCCAGCAGAAAGCTCAGATCTTTCCTGTATAATTTATTTCTGCCTTAGTGTTAATTATCCTGTACAAAGTGCCAAAACTAACTCCTCCCTCCCTCTCTGACAGCTCAGGTTCCAGACAATGATGAGCAATTTGTGCCTGACTTCCATTCAGAAAACTGTAAGTAGCACGGGGATGCTCAAATCTCTTGGGGAAAAATCCAAACTCTGGTGCCTTTCCCCCCACCCCAGGCAGTTTCCCCACATAAACTGAAATTTTATGAAACACTTTTACTGGTTGCTCTTGTTTCCCTCCTTCCCCCACACGTGGCCCTGCAGCACAGCTTGGTCTCTGAGCCATGTATCTTATTTCTTTCTCTTTTTGACCTAGAACTGAGGAGAGGGATGGTCCCACGTTTCACTCTGAGTGAATCAATGAGTCAGGTGTAATGTGAGAGCCTGCTCCAGCCATTAGGGGCTGGAAAGAATTGGCTGCTCCTAACACATCCAGCTTCTTGAAAACTCCATGGAGTTCAGTGTACTGGAGAGAGCTTAACTTGTCTCCCTGATCTGCTTTGGATGTTAAAAAATTTCCAGTTTTGTCCCAGGCAGAGACAGAGTTCACATTCTGCTGGGTAAATTGAGGAAAGTGGAAAACCCACTGAAAACCCACCAGCAAATAAACTCATGTAACTGACTTTTAGAGACTAATGCAATTTTTTTTCCCCCACTGAGACCCAGATCAGCATTTTCAGATGGGCTGTGTAGATCCATGCATTGAGAAGGGCTGCTACAGGGTGCACCACACACAGAAAGACTCTTTTCTCTTCTGGCCCTTCCTTTTGCACAGATGCAGGAGTGTCCTGCTTGGAATGCTGAATCCCCCCAGGTGTGTGCAGGCCCCTGGGCCAGGGTGTTCTCCCCTGTCCCAGTTTGGGCAGTGCCCAGATCTGTTTGGGGATGGGCTCCTCTGCTCTGGCTGATGGGAGCCAGGAGTGCCTGAGGAAGGAGCAGCAGGAGCCAGGAACAGCAGAAGGCTCTGGGATCTGATGGGTTTATTTATTTATGTATCTGGATTCTGTCAAGCTCTCTGAGTGCTGGCAAGATGGGCTTTTCTGGTGTAGGATGAAACCAACAGCAGCCAAAAGGAGTCAGGGTTTTTTTGGGGGAAGGGGCAGATATCCCCTTGGTGTGAGAATTAATTTTGGGGAAAATACTTAATTTTGGGGAGAATACTTCCTTTGGGGCAGGATGTTTATAATAGAAGTGTCCTGTGCCATGAGAGGCAGCAAAGCCCTTTTTCTGGCCCTTTAGCCAGCTGCTTCCTTCTGAAGGGACTCAGTCCTTTATGTGAGGGAGAAGTAGCCCAAAAATGGCCAGTGCATGTAGGGTTCAGGTCAGTCCTGAAATAAACTCATCAAAAACATGAGGTGTTAATGGATCAGGATGTTCCTTCCCATCCTCAAAAGCAGTCACAGTGCTGAACATCCCAGACCCAGAGCAGCATCATGGGACTTGAGAAGTGGGAGTGAGCTGGTGATGAAGGACTGGAGATGGCCTTACTAAAAGATTATAGCTTGGATTTGGAGGGCAGATCCTTCCCTAGTTTGAAAAAGTAGCCAAGACTTATGTACCTTTCTGGGGTTACTTTCCTTCCTAAATGTCAGAGACTTCCTAAGAGCAGCAGCAGAGCCCACAGGCAGAGGCAGAAGAGCCCTTCAGCCAGGATAAGCCTTTCTGGGGAACTAGGAAGCAAGTTTTGACCCCTGCTGGACTGAATAAAGCATAAGAAGTAAACACCCACATTCCACTTCCTGGTGCTGTAAACTGCAACCCACATTTGCTATTCATGAAATCCTGACAAGCCCAGAAATATCCCTCCTTGTCTGCATCAGGCTCTTGCTGTGACCAGTGCACTGAAAATGGAAAGAAACCTTTTTGATTTCTTTTCCCTGGGCTGTCACTGGTGTTGTGAATGAGCAGAGCAGTTTGAGATCCCCCAGTCTCACATTCAGGGGTGCTGGACTGTTGGCAGAGCAGAGATTCAGCAGAGGGACCCCTTCATTTGGAAATGCCTGATAATCACAGCTCACTGTAAAGAGGAAAAGTGTCAATTTGATCTCTCCTTTCTCTCCTGCAGTAGCTTTTCACAGTCCTCCTGCAAAGATTAAAAAGGAGCCCCAGAGCCCCTCGGAGCCCACGCTGTCCTGCAGCCATGAGGAGCCACTCCTGCACACCAGCGAGCAGTGCCTTTATGCCAGGTGAGGTGGCTCACACACAGGGGGCAGGAGCTGCTCTGAAATCAAATCCTCTGCATTATCTGACAATGGAGTGTTTGACAACAGCCCTGTCTGTCTGCTGAGCACAGGTCAGCAGTGGTCAGCAGCTCTGGCCCCCAGCAGGGACTGCCCCACTGGGCAGCTCAGGCCTGTGACCATCAGCTCTGGGCTTGCCTCCTTTTTATGCTCCCTTTTTATTCTCCCTGTCCCTCAGCCATCCTCATACTCAGCAATCTTGACATCTACCACATGCCTCTCCCCTTTGCTTTCCAGAATCTGTCCCACATCTGACCCCTCTGCAGTGCCAGGCCCCTGCCTGAGCTGTGCTGTGGATTCTCCAGCACAGGCACCTTCCCCACTGTTCTGCTTGAAGGGCTGTTGCTGTCAGTGAACAGACAGGGAGTTTGTGCTGGGGGTTTTCTGGCCCAGGTGGCTGCACAGAGGGACAGCACATTTGACACATTCCAGATGCTGCCAAAACTCCTTCTTGGAGAACTGAAATGCTGCAATATTTGTTTGGCTGTTCCAGTGCCTATGACCAACCCAGACAGTCTCCCAGCCCAAGAGTCCTGATCCAGCCACTCCAACAGTTCCCTAGACAGGACAGGAGCTTCCTGACAGGGCCACCCCACTCCACATCCAGCTGTGGATACCTCAGTGAGAACAGGTGAGTTTCTGGCAGGAGGAGGCAGCCACTGGCAAGGACTGCCTGCCTTGGTGGTTAAAGCAGGAAGGGCTGCTGTGTCCAGATGGAAGTGCTCTGTTTGCAGTAAGCACAGGATCCCCTCCTGTGGGACCCCCCACTGCTGCCTGGGCTTTGAAGTCCATAACCTTAACCCTGCCAGATGCTGTGAGTGATGGGCTGTGCAGCAGCTCCCCTTGACTCATCCTTCTCTGGGTCCCTTCCTTGTCCCAGCTGTGATGAGCTCCTACAGCTCCAGCAATGGGCTGAGGAAGTTTCTGTCCCTCAACCAGCCCTGTGCCAGGGCTGAAACCAGAGGGCCAAGAAAGCAGCTGTCTCACATCCTCTCCCTTCTCAGCTCTGCATACCAGGCACCTGTGGAGATGTGCCATTCCTTCCCACCCTCCCAGGGCATGGCCCAGGAAGATCCCATTGCCTACCAGTGCCAGCTGCCCAAGCCCTGCCTCCAGTACCCTCACCAGGGCTTCAAACAGGAGCAGCACGACCCCCAGTACGAGCAAGCAAGCCAGGCAGGCAGCAGCCAGCAGTTCCCAGCAGCTGTGGTGGTCAAGCAGGAGCAGGTGGATTACGTGTACGACTCAGGTAGGCACACCTGGCTCTTCCTGACTGCATGAACCAGGCAGCAGTGGGGTGGGCAAGTCCTTGGAGAACATCCAGCACTGCTGGTCTCTGAGCTTTGAGCAGCACTAGCTCGCTGTCAGGAGCTTGGGAAGGTGGCCTGGGTACCTGGCTGTGTAGCAGGGAGCTAGAACAGCCTGCTCACTGCAGCCAAGATAAGGCTGGGACACTCACCATGTTCTGAGAAAGACTTCTGGTAGAGAGTTAAAAGCTTTAGCAAGATAGGAGGTAGAAGGAGATGTTAAATGCATTCAAACTGGATAAAAGCATGGGGTTGTTCCTACCCAAGGGAGTAAATAGCCAATTAGGAGACTGAAAATTCATGATTATTATTCATGATCCCACTCACACCATCAGAAAGGAAGAAAAGGCTGTTTCCAGTTTCACTGGGAGTTTTTGGGGCATTTGTGAGCTGGAAGGTTGCAGAACGTAGGTGAGGTCAGCTTTGAAGAAATCATACTGAAATCAGCCTGTAAATGGTAGCAGAAAGGAAGGAATCAAATATGTTGGAGCTTGTACAGAAAAACTGTCTTGGATCCTTACAGAGAAGGCCCCTCTGAGCACTGGCAGAGAAAGGGGCTCTGGGTGGGCTCAGCTCAGTGCCAGGGTGCTGCTTGGTGTCCCTTGGAGGATCAGCTTCCACCTGCTACTACCCATGGAAACCAGGCTCACAGAACAGAGATTTCAGGGGATGACAAGAGAAAAAAGTTTATAATGCCAAAAATAGTTCTCTAGATGGCAGATCCACCAGGTGATCCTCTTATTTATCCACAAGGGATGAGTCTTATTTTTCTGGCAGATCTGTCCAAAGACTCACTACCCTGAAATCACAAAACCCTCTTCCAGAGGGAATGATACTTCTGGTTTCCTGGTATTTTAATGGACATCTTTAATTGTTTCCTTTAGCAGAAATAAACACAAAAATAAAAAGCTCCTATGGGGGTATCACTGTGGTGATATTGGTATTACAATTTCACTGGGTCCTTCTGTTCAGAAAATGTGCAAACCCAGAAGATGGGAATGTGCTTTTTGTGAGTGTAGTTTATGATTTTAATAACACCCAGACTGCCAGCTCTGAGCTCTCTTCCCTTAGCATCAGCAAAATATCTGCTGGAAGCAATGGCCAGACACAGGTGTGAGAGGGAAGTGTAAAGGAACCCTTCCAAAGCTCCCAGTTACAGCTTCTGTTTCAGCTGTGTACAGGAAATAAATTTGATTCAAAAAACTCGAGATACAGAAGACACAAATTGCAGTGCACAGACAGGAAAAGATTTCCTCCTTGTTTTTAACAAAGACTGTTTTTTCTTTTAAATTTTCTAAACTGTTTGTGAGAATGCCCCATCATGATGTGAAACAGCCAGGCAGAATTGAGACATCTGAAATTACATTTGTGAGACTCTGTCTGCAGAAGCATTCAGGTGCTACTGCTCTCCATTTATGCAAAATGTATTGTGAAATTTTTCAAGTATTTGTTCTTTTCATTACCCAGCTCACAAATTACTGCAAATAAAATTGGCAACAGCTTACATCCACACATTTACCTCATCATAGTACCCCTGGAAAAATTTAATGCCTTCTTACCTGGGAAAGCAGCAGGAAAGTGTGTAGTTATCTTAAACTAAGATGAGAGAGGGGTTCAAATTTAGCCTTTTTCCATGATTTTGTATAAAAGTGATGTAGAGGTGATTGGCTGGCTATCCTGGCTACATTGAAGGATGGTATGTGGTAGTGCCACAAAACTTTACTACTCTAATTTGTGATTGGAAGGATAATGCAGATGAAGTTGTAGTTACCAGTCTGACACTAACCAGGGCTCTCAGAGGACCTTGGTTAGACAGCTGCACTCACCCATCCACCTTTGCAGAGCAAGATCATTCTGCCTCCTGTGCTTTTTAAATAAGTGAGTTTGTGAATTGTTCTGTAGATGTTCCTGACTGTCCTTCCATGTACATAAATGCTGAGAGTTATCCAAGACATTCAAATGCAGAAGATACATTAGGTAAGAAATGTAGGGACTGATTTCTTTTCCCTGCACAGAATTGCCCTCTGGTACTGCCCTGGCTGTGACTGCTGACTTTGCTTTCTCTTTCAGGCTGCAGCTATGACAAGCAGATGAGGTCCTTTACTGATGATGTCTGTGTTGTTCCAGAAAAATTTGAAGGTTGGAGAAAGAATGGCTTGGAGTTTTGGTGTAAGATAGGGTTATCCATCACTTAAACTAATGCTTGCATAGTTCATTACAGTGTTCTTGCAGGTGTGTTCATACCCAGCTTTTTGTTATCTCTTTTTTTGAGCTTGCTTAGCAGCAACCAGGCCTTCTAGCATAAGTAGCTTAAGTGACTTATATCAGAGCTGCTCTTGGAAGAGCTGCTTGTGAATTTGTGACTGTTTTATGTGAACTGAAATATTCCAGGTAAACATCTGTGAAACATGCAGCTTTTTTTTTTCTTTTTTCTCTCTTTTTTTCCCCAGCGTTTTTTGCACTGTTTTCCTTAGAAATGTTTTGTTTGTTGTTCTCAGCAGGAGACATCAAGCAGGAGGGTGGAGGGTACCGGGAAGGACCCCCCTACCAGAGACGGGGATCGCTCCAGCTCTGGCAATTCCTCGTGGCTCTGCTGGACAATCCCACCAACTCCCACTTCATTGCCTGGACTGGCAGAGGAATGGAGTTCAAGCTCATTGAGCCAGAGGAGGTGAAACCGTTGAGGTTCTCTACAGGCTCAGGGGATCACCCACTGTTTCTGGGGCTGCAGATTCTCAAGTGGCTTTTCCTCTGCCCCATGAAGCTCCTGCCTGCCAGTGGTACTGGCTAGACCCTGCAGCAAGTCAAGGTTTTTAGAAGAGGTCAAAACACTTGAGTGGCACAAATATCAGGTTTAAGAAAAGCTGTTTGTACATAAGTTTAGAACCTCAGCTCTGCAGTGAGTCAAATAATCCACTGCCTTCATTTCCCTGGATACCTCACTCTCAAGCTCGCAGTAACCTGTGTTGTCTTGTCATGCTCCACACTTGAGGCTGACATTGAGGTTTGGAGTTTTGAACCCTACTGATTGCAGAGGTTTTCATAAGAATCTGGATGCAGATATGTCCTAGTGTATCTTTATTTCAAAATTGCTTTCACTGAAGTGTAATTTCAAATACTGCCATGTTCCAAAAAAATCCAGTGATACTTGACAGTATCTGGGAGAAGTGTCCATAATATCTGTTCATATCTTGTTCCAATTAGAGCTGCATTTAGCACTGTTGTTGCTACATATCAAAATTTATGGGCACTTTCAGTGCAGATGAGTTGTCTTGGCAGGTTGACATTGGCTTACAAAAGACTTCTGAGTCTCATGGACAAAGCTGAAAATCATGTAAGAGTAGGAAGGCACAAGGTCTCTTCCAGTGTGTTCCATGCTTGGTCTCCTGATAAACATGGAAAATTAAATGTAATGTAGGATAAAGCAGCCCTTAAGCATCCCCAAGCTTTCAGAGTAGTGGAGAGAGGAGAGCAGTGGTGACAGCAAATGAGCTCTGCAGAGGCCAGAATTTCTCTGTGATACAGAGTGCTTGAGTTCTTCATGTTTAAAAGCTGCTAAATTACGGATGAGTCTATTATTGAAATGTTTGTATGTGTCATGGCACCATCCATGAAGAGAGAACCAGCTGGATGATGTTCTTTCCTCTTGGGCTGGGTTCACAGACATTCCCAGAGTCTGGTGCTGTGTTTGCAGGTGGCCAGGCTGTGGGGGATCCAGAAGAACCGTCCAGCCATGAACTACGACAAGCTGAGCCGATCGCTGCGCTACTATTACGAGAAAGGCATCATGCAGAAGGTCAGTTGGCAAAGCAGGAAAAAACTTTATGCTTTAAGTGATGCTTCTCTTGTTTGGGATAAAGAGTTCTACAGACAGAGAGTCCTTGAGCTAGCCAGGCATCCCAGGCTTGCTGTCCCCAAAACTTCTCTTTGCTGTAGTTAAATGGAGAAGCTGTGAAGGAGCTGAATGTAGGCAACACATGAGAAATTAAACAAAGGGGCAATTATGGTTTCTTTCTTTTTCTGTATGTCTGCAGTCAGGAGAGTTGGGATTTGTGCAGCTTCAAGGAGACACAATCTGTCCTTCCTCTGGTGAGAGAAAGGCTGTCTGGAATTTGGTTCTGTGTGGTAGGGATGGTCTGTGGCACACCCAGGGCCCAGGAGAGATAATTGGGAGTGTGTCTCAGTGCAGACTGTTCAGGGACTGCTGCTGTTGTACCCAGACAGAGAGTGTCAGCTGGCAGCACCCCAGCTCCCAGGAGCTGTTCCAGGGGAGGCCAGAGCAGCAGAGAAGAGGACAGCACAAGGAGAAATGTACAACTCTGACACGGCTCAGGGCAGGCAGATGTTTTTGCAAGCCTTCCCTGGTGCTGCCCCTGGGCCTGCAGCACTCACCTGCCCTCGTCTGGTCCCTGCAGGTGGCTGGGGAGCGCTACGTGTACAAGTTTGTGTGTGAGCCTGAGGCTTTGTTCTCCATGGCCTTCCCTGAGCAGCAGCGGCCGGCGCTGAGGGCAGAGTTGGAGCGGCAGGTCAGCGAGGAGGACACGGTGCCTCTGTCACACCTGGATGAGAATGGCTCCTACCTGCCAGACCTTGGGAGCTTCCCTCCACAGCTCTACAGCAAAGGCTACCCGTACTAGCACTGCTGGGAGCACGCTGTGCTCCTGGGTAGGAGGAGGTGGCTGGTCAGTGCTCAGCTGGCATCAGCATTTGTTCAGGCCAGCACTGAACTCTGCGCCTGCTCTGGTCAGGACAAGTGCTCAGGTACACAAGTGGATGATCACCTCACAGCAGACAGGGCTCTTGTGTGCTTGTGACAAAACTCTCTTACTGTGTCAGGATGGGGCACGTTCCCAGCCGTGCAGACATCTCAGCAGCAGGTGAGGTTATTGGTGCCTGCAGCCTGTCCCCATCCCCTCATGGCAGAGGGAGGGGATGCTGTCCCACCAGGTTCTCTTTCATGTATGAGGATGCTACAATGCTGCTGCTGCCTCCATTCCTGCAGTACATGTCCTTTCAGCTCTGACCAGAGGAACTCATTCTGAAAGGCCAGTTAAGCCTTCTCCCCAGGATGGCTGCAGGACAATGGTCACAGATCTTGTGCCTTCCTTGAGGAACACTCATTGTCTTGTAGGTGCATGCTCCTGCCTTATGACCTCCTTGCTCCTGCCAGGGGTTTCTGGTATTCAGGCACTCTGAGCAGGGTAGGTGGAGGCCCTGGCCAGGATTAGAGCAGTCCTGGAGTACGTGGCCCAAAGGCATTCAGGGGACAGAGGAGCTGGATTGCAGTGGTCTGGGGCACAGGTCAAAGCCAAAGCCTCATTCAGGTGGAGGGACTGTGGGAAGCAGCAAGGCCTGAGACACCAGCTCAGTGTTGTGCTGTGGCTTTTCCAAACTGAAAAACTTCTTCAGTTTTCATTCATTCTCAGAAGAATTTGGAGAGCTGTCAGGCTCTTGAGTGTGCCCATCCTGGGCTTGGCCAGAGAATCATCTGAGGCAAGAAAAAAACCTGGTGGAGGCTTGATTAAAAAATGCTATACAAAGTAACCTAAACCATACATAGATCTTAATATAGGAATTCAGACTTAAACTCCACAGATATTTGCATGTTTGAGGGGAATTCAGATGTGTTGAAAAGGCAGCTCTCTCTGCAGTCCAATGCAGCACATGCAACTTAACTAAACTGGCAGGTTTTCCACAACAGTAAACATTTATAATGGATAGCACATCCTTATTAAGAGGTGTTTAATGTTTTAATTAGCAGCTCCATCACAATCCCAGTTAGACAAGGAGCAGTACAGTGTATCCATACAGAAAAAGTCCATTTCCACTGCTTCAGACTGACGTTTCAGCTGCTGAATACAAAGTATTGCCAACCCTGTCAGCATGGTAGCCTGTAGAGAAAATTCTGTATATTGACTGAAAGCCTGATTTCCCCATGATGACTCTCCCCTGCATGGCTAATGCCAACCCTCCCAGCCTCAACCCTGAGTGCAAGAGCCATGAAAGGCAGCACTCCCTGCTGAGGAGAGGCCAGATGCTCAGAGCAGTCTGCTCTGCTGCTGCCTTTGCAGGCCCTGTGCAGAGACTGGGTGTTCTGACAGGTCCTGACCCTCTGCCTTGCCCTGCACCTACCTGGCCAGCACAGTTCCTGTGGTGTCCCAGAAGTGAGGGTGGAGGGGAACCCTTCCTTTGGTATAAGCTGCCTTTACTATTTATGAGTGTAAAAATACTATCATTAATAAATTGGTCTGTCTTTGGCCAGTGCAACTTCACTGACTGATCCTCCTTTACCTTCTAAGCCTGCTTTGCACCTCCCCTTGGCACCAGCTCACAGCTTTGATACCTCCATCTGCAGGATTCCCAAGGACTTTACATTTATCCAGTACCCTCTGGGCTATCCCTCCGGCATTCCTTCCAGAACAGGAGTTCAGGGAGCAAGTTCACACATTTCAATGCAATTTTAGCTGCTTTTCATTCAGGTTTCTCAAGTCAGGGCAACAGATCAACAGCCACAGGGCAGTTCCAGGAATCAGCGAGGTGAGGTTCCCCTCATTGAGGGGCAGTGACCTCTGAAGCTCAGAGATTCATAATAACCAGATCAGAGAGTTGGGAGTCAATAAATACACTCAACACTTCCAGTTCAGCTAGACTGAGAGGCAGCTGGTATGGGAGTAAGAGTCCTGAAGTTCTCCTGCTGGTCCTGAAAATGACCAGGAGCTTCCAGGGTGGAGATAAAACAGCTCCCACACAACTCCATAAAACACTCCCACAGAAGTTGCCACAAGTCAGAGCCTAAGGGAGAACTTGTGCTGATTCCTAAGCACCAGATCTATCTG
Source organism: Polioptila caerulea (assembly GCA_013397295.1). Classification (NCBI taxonomy): domain Eukaryota; kingdom Metazoa; phylum Chordata; class Aves; order Passeriformes; family Certhiidae; genus Polioptila; species Polioptila caerulea. The sequence continues at coordinate 170,851 of VYXF01006317.1, read as the reverse complement.
CCTTTTTAATCCCCTGCAGGGTGGTGACTCCACCACTGCCCTGGGCTGCCTGTGCCAATGCCTGACAACCCTTTCAATGAGGAATTTTTCCTAATATCCAGTCAAAATCTCTTCTGGCACAATTTGAGGCCATTTCCTTTTGGCCTATCACTGGTTGCCTGGGAGAAGAGGCCAACACCCACCTGGCTCTAACCTCTTGTGAGGGAGTTGTAGAGTGTGAGGTCCCTCCTGAGTCCTCCAGCGCTCCTCATGAGACTGTGCTCCAGACCCTTCTGAGAGAGATTAAATGGCTCAAACTTTGTTAGAATCACTCAAGGGTTTGCCCGTTGTAGCAAAGCGTGCCAAGAAGTAACTGCACAAAGCCCACCCCACTCCCCAGAATACCACTCCTGACAAGCACTTGAGAAAAGATAAAGATGGCACCACTGCCCAATTATCCCAGGTCTCAGGAGAAGTTAAGGTTGGGGGAGAAGAATGCATCCACAAGGAAAGCCCAATTCAGCAGCTGTGCTGAAAATTAGCTGTGACTGGGTTCAGCAGGGTTGCATAGCCCAGACTCATTTGCCAGTTTGTACATTCTCCCCCCAGGCAAAGGGGAAAGGCAGTTTTGGAGTGTGATTTGGAAAGGTCTGGTACAGAGGGGTGAACACCCATCCCTTGGCTGTAGCCAGGTAAGGAGCAGAGCCTGCAGAGTCCTCCCTTACACAAACCATGAACATTCACAGGAGAGGTAGGCTTGGAAGGGAATCATAAATCATCAAAGACCCCAAAGTGCCCTGGACTCATTTCTGAAAACTGCACAGGATTGACAANTTGGAAAGGTCTGGTACAGAGGGGTGAACACCCATCCCTTGGCTGTAGCCAGGTAAGGAGCAGAGCCTGCAGAGTCCTCCCTTACACAAACTGGCTCTGTTGTAAAACACAGGGCCCAGCCCCAGGTCACACTCACCCTGGACATTCACGGGAGAGGTAGGCTTGGAAGGGATCATAAATCATCAAAGACCCCAAAGTGCCCTGGACTCATTTCTGAAAACTGCACAGGATTGACAAGTGCTAACAGAACCAGTCTGCTGTAAAAGACAGTGCACAATGTCTCCCTAGAAGGAAGGTGTGTGGGCATTCCCACCCATACCTGCATGTTTATTAATCCACTGAACCCCAAGTTTCGTGGAACCCCCACCACCAAGACCAGAAGAGAATCAGTGGGACACCACTGCATCCACAGGGTGAACAGCTTTCTGCCTAATCTGTCTCTCTGTCACTCTCATTCTTTCACTCCCCACTTCTCCTTTTCCTATTTATTTCCCTCTCTACCTCGTATTTGCAGTTAAATAAAATCTGTACTATTGACTGCAGCATGTGGTCTCGTTTAATTTTAATTTGGGCAGAAGCATCTCTCTATCACTTAGATCATAACACCCTCTCCAGCTCCACTCTGGACACCTTCAGCACCTCAATGTCTATTTTGTAGTGAAGGGCCCAGAACTGGATGCAGGATTTGCAAGGTGGCCTCAGCAGTGCCCACACAATTCCTGAAGGCTCTGCTGTGCCTGCCTTCCTCAGAAAGAGCAGCTGCACAAACACATCACTGTGCATCCCAGGCTCTGCTCAGGATGTTAATAATGGTTAATAACCATTCTCCTGGCCCCTAGGGAACTATGGACAGTATCAGGTGACAAAGCAAAGCAGGAGAGAGGAAGGTGTCTCAGGGGAGTTTATAAGCTGAAAGAGTTTGTGGTTCCTCAGTTCTTGCTGAGCTTTGGCTTTATGTTTCCATTTCCCTGTATTAGCTTTAAGCATGTTTTGGAGGCACTTCCATTCCTGTCCTTTTTGCTTTGACTCTCTGAGTCCAAACTTACAAACTTTGTAATTCCCTTTAATGTTATGATGGTATAACACAAAAGAAAGCTCTGGACATTTAACAATAACCCTGCTTACCTTTGTTCAGATAGGTATTTCCAATACAGCTATTTCTCTGTGTGAAGCATTTTTCCAATTCACTGTGTAAGACAACCAATCAACCTAATTCTCTTCAACAATAATTTTAACAAATGTTCCAGCTTTAGGAAAAAAATAAGGTTTCTGCAGCTATAGTCAAATAAATTTCATCTGTTAGCAACAAAAAAAGTATTTTACAGGTAGTTTGGGCATGACACACTGGGCAGTCAACTTCTTTTTAAAACAAGAAACTGTTACACAATTTTTACAGATATTTTAGCTGCAAGAGCTCATTCTATTACAAAAACCCAACAGCTGTCACATCACCAAACATTCCAGGTGAAAAAGAAGCACATGGCACATTGTATAAAAGGTCTGAACATTTGTAACCACCTACATTTCCAAATGGAACTGCTGTAGAGAGGATGTGGTAATTACTGGTAGATAAACCCTTCAGCACCCAGGAGATGGGGATGAAAGAAAGGCTTGCAGTCATTGTCCAAATATATTCTAGCTGGGTTTCATGAATCCTTCCTGCCTTATTCCCAAGGCCAGAGATCCCAAATATCTCACCACAGATGGTTTAAATAAAAGACAAACACTTACATTGAATGGGAAAATGCCTAAACTTGGTAAAACAGAGAACAGGCTGCTCTCAAAAAGCAGTCACTGTCCAAGAACGTTAAGTAGAAATAAATCCTTTTTAGCAGGGTAAAGACAAACTATCCCAGCTTCTATTTGTCTGGTCACTCAGAACCCAGTCAGGCTGGTGAACAACCAGTTTTAAACCACCCTTTTCTGTCTTGTTCAGTTCAGTACCCAGACTTCTGAGTCTTAGACTTTGTCTCTTCAAAGGTAAATCACTAAAGTGCTCCAAGACCCCCTTCTGAGAGGCTGCAGTGGCCTGCACAGCTGCAGCACAGCTGGGGCGCCCCTTGAGCTCCTGTTCTGCCAAGGCTGGACTACCTGTGCATTGCACAGGGGAGTGTCTGTCTCCCAGCACACTGGCAGCAGTGCCACAAACAACAAACCAGGCAGAGTGCGGGAGGGCGCCGAGCTCACCGCCGCCGGAAGGCGCGCGATATCCTCCAGGCGTTGGGCTCCTCGTAGCGGTTGTAGAGGGGCTCCAGCCGCTGCTGCTTCTTCTGCTTGCTCAGCTTGGTTGGATCAGAGACCTTGAAGAAAGCTGGGGCAAACTCCACCAGCCAGCGAGGGTCGATGGTTGTCACCTCCCGCATGTACTCCTTGGTGGTCAGCACCAGCTCGTGATACACCACCCTGTGAAAAGGGACGGCAATTCTGGAAATCAGTTCTTTCAAACAAGACACACAAAGACAAGGGCTGGAGGAGCTAAGCTTGCTCCTTTAAAGCTCCAGTAGAACCATCCAGAAGAGCTATCCCTATTTCCCCCATCCCACTTCACAGCTACTCTTCAGCACAGAATTCCTTTGTTCCATTTAAAACAATGCTCTCTCCCTCTTCAACACTCAGCATTTTAAACTCACTTCCACAGTAAAGAAACACACAACTACAACTTCAGGCCTGGCCTTGGCTCCAAAAGTCAGTCTCATCTCGGCACAGGCACTAAGTCTAGCAGCAGAAAGAGACAAAAGTAGACTTGAAACTTTTCTCAGTCTGCTCACTGCTAAGGAATCAGCAGCCTCTGCTCAGACCTGTACTGCACAAACAGCACACACGACTGTGACATGACACTGACCATGACTTCCTCTGCTATGGAGTCTGAAGAGAAACAGGAAATTCCACACTATTGCCTCCCTTACCATTCGGGCTGCCTGTTGAAGAGAGCACTGGATGGGTGGATATAGACAACCTGCTGGTCAATGAGAGTCCTATACCCTTCCTGGGGATCCTTCTTTGCTGCATTTCGGAAGAAGCCACTGCAAATGGCCTTCTGGACCCGGACTGTTGCCTTCCCACAGGACACCACATCCAGCTTATGCCTGCCAAACAGGAGTTGGGGAGAAAAAGATTAGAGCTCTCTAGATTTGGATGCAGCTCTGAAGATCAATTTAGCAAATTTTCTTTAGCTATTACAGTGTAAGCACTGTAAGACACAGTCAGTACTTGCCCCCCTGACATGCTCACCTGTCCATGATGCCCAACATCTGCTTGCGAATGTCCTGTGCCCGCCGTAAGGACCGGGCCTGGATAAAATTTTCATAGCACCAGGGATTTGAAAACTTATTGTTCTTCCAGGAGTTGTACACAGCCAGCAGGGTGAGGTGGTCACCTTCTGTTTGATGGAACTTGGCTTTCTTTTGATCAGCAAGTGCTTGTTTGTCCTGACACATAAAACATACATCAATCAGGTACCTACATCACAGACAAAATCCCTGGACAATACAAATGGCACAGGCTCCTTGTCATTCACAGCATGATGTTTTAAACCTATCATGGAACAGGTGTTAGGAGTTGAAGACAACACAGAATGCACAGAATGTTTTTTTCAATTTCAGTCTCTATTTCTGAGAGAACACATCAAAATAAATGGCTCATGTATACTGCAGGAAGCACATGCACACACTGCACTAACTGGTTTTCTTACTACTTTAGAAATTACTTCAGTTATTCATCAAGGTATGTGCTGAAGCAGTAGGTTTGAGCCTGGTGGTTTGATCCACACACCTCTCCCTCACTTCTCTCATCTGCACATAAAGTATTAATCAAATACTGCAGTTACACAGATCAAAACTGAAGTTAACAGACTACCCTGATCCCACCATGGCAGAGCCTGCTGCTTACTGACTTAAAAGAAAGCAGCAGAGGATACAGTGCCATGAAGAAAAACTTTCTGTGTATCTGAAAATGCAAAGGCAATCTGAACTCCAGAGCTGGGACTGTCTTGTTTTAGGCTGTTAGTTGGGAAATGCAAGAGCAATTTTAACTTTTCACTTCTACCTTCCCATCTGCAAAGAAACAACAGCACAGCTACAGGCCCTTAGATGAAAAGATACATCAGAGAAGTAATGCACAAGCAAATGTTCTGACCAAATTACAGGTTTCTTTTGGGAAATATGCTCACTCTTAACCCTTGAGGCATTCACACCAAACCCACCCAGACTGTAACACTGCTGCCTCTTGGTTCAGTTCCTCACCTTTGGCCTGTAGAACACATTCTGCACAGACAGCATGGAGACAATGGTCAGCATCTCCTCACTGCACCCCAGATGCACAGACATGATCAACATCTTACACAGCATGGGCTCCAAGGGGAACTCAGCCATCTGCAAGAAACATGTTTCCAGGCATTCAGTGAAAAATTTAGTCTTCTCAGTGCAAAAGAAAGTGATGCCCTTTCTCTCATATTTACTTTCCAAAGAGGTCTGCATGACCCAGAATAACTTAACTCAACATGAAGGAAATTATTTTTCTGTATTCACTATCACAAGAATATCCCAATACTTACAGGAAGTTTTTAGACATGAATAAATGCCAACTTATGAGCAAGGAGAAACACTAGTTGCTCCTTAAAAAGCAGAAGGTATGTAGCTGTGGTAAATGAAAAGCTACCAAAAAACCCTAAGAGTGACAGCAAAAGGAAAGCAACAATGCTAAGCAAGGCCTTTCATGACTACTCTCATGTCATGCCCTGAATATTGGCAACCCAGGCAGTGGTGAGAGGTTTTTTTTTTGCCTACCCTGCGCCCAAGACGAGTGAGCAGCCCTTCATCATCCAGGGCTCCCAGGGTGTAGAGCTGCTCCATGGCAGTTATGAGAGTTTCCATGGGGGGAGCATCCATAAAGTCGAAGGAGAGCAAATCATTGATGCCCATAGCCTGGGAGGGATTGGAGAAAAGCCAAGTTAAAACACTCAGAAGGAAGACAACAAACTCCAGCCAGAGATAAAATGCCAAACAGTGAGGCACTACAGAACTTAAGGCAACCCCAGCCTCATGTCATGAAAAGCTACCCAGGTGCAGCCAAGAATACACAGCTGCCTTCCTGCACTTGAAATAATGAGCACTGGCCCATGGCATTCCTGCTCTACTCAGCTTTCTGGTCTGTTCCCTTGGTACTGTTCCACACATCCCTCAAGCAAGACAATTCAGTTGAGAGAAACAGGCTAAAGACTGCTTTTGGGACTTCTGTCTTTTAAAGCAGTGTGGCCTGACAGCTCTGCAGGACATTAAGTATGTTCCCAGAAAGGGAAATGGCAGCAGCTTTCCCAGCTGTGACTGGGTTAATTCAGCTCACAGACAGATGGTACACACTTAGACATGCCTGAGTTTGCAGATCTAAACCCACTCTAAAACAATATGTCTATTCTGTTAACAATATAAATGTACCCTACATGGGAAATGTTACTGCTCTTGAGATTTCTTTCTCCTACCTCCTGCAACTAACTGTTCTGTGCAGCTGAAACTCCTAATTCAGCTGGATATCCAAGAAAATAACTCTCAATAGAAAAAGGAGCAAGGAGAGCAGGAGCAAGCCCAGTGCCTGACAACTGCTTTTGTTGAAGTCTCCCTCCCAAAATATCTCTGTTCACGAGAAGGATCTGAAATTACAGCACCTACTTCTTGAGACTCAAAGGCAGAGACTCATTTATTGAAACACTAACTATGCTGGCTTGCTACAAGCTGGTGAAATACCTACCTTCAGGGAGAGCACTGTACTGGCCAGATTTGTTCTCTGGATTTCAGGCACATTGGTGGTTAACATCTCATCTCTGTATGCACGTTCTGTGTACAGCCTGTAGCATTTTCCTGGGCCTGTCCTCCCAGCCCTTCCTGCGCGCTGCTTGGCTTGAGCCTAAAGACAACAAGGCAGTGAACAGGTACAAACTGGACAGGTGAAAACAAGTACAATAAAATGCTTATTCACTATTTTACTTGTATTGATAGGAAGGCTTTTAATACAACACAGGGAAGTATGCATTCTGTAGGCACAGCTTCAAGGAGCCTCAGAGAGCTATCAAAAATGTGGTTTTATCGCTGCCTCATTTTGCTCACATGTGCTTGGATGCCACATTGGCATGAGACACAACACCCATGGGGAGAGTCAAACACAGAATATCTACCTGGGAAATTGGTGTCACCACCAGCTGGTCAATTCCAGTCTTGGAGTTATAAACTTTCTGCTTCACAAAGCCAGGATCAACCACATAATATATTCCATCAATAGTCAAGGATGTCTCTGCAATGTTGGTGGCAATGACAACCTGCAAATCACAGTTTGAGTCAGCAGTAGTTCTGTGTCAGGCTGCCAAGCAAACCCCACCATTCAACTTCATCCACTGGTATGAGCAGTTTGTTATAAATGCAACCACTGTCACTTAATGTTGAAAGAAGTGTGTTCACAGGGAAGAGGAGATGTTATCTACAAAAATGGACAGGTTAAAAGTATCTACCTTTGTTTAATGTTTGGGCAAAAATGGAAAAGAGTGTGATAAAATCCACAATTAAAAGCAAGAGAGCTTGTAAGTAGACTGCACTGACTTCAGGGAGATGTTTTTACCTATCACTCAGACACAGCCTGTATTGAGAGAAAAAACTTCCTGAGAATGTATCCCTAGATATTCTCTAGCTGCTTGGCAGGAAATTCACCTCCTACAGGAGGATTCACAATCCTACAAGAATTGCACTTAAATTTTAGATTTTTAGAATAACTGAAGTTAATATCCTTTGAAGACAGCATTAAATAACACCTCATGAACATTACACACAGAAGTATGCTACACCAGATGTTTTCACACATGTGTTCAAAGGCTTAGATAACTTAAGATGTATACAATCAAAAATATGCTCTAAGCTGTAAATCATCATTTCTCCAAAAACTGTATCCTTTCAGCAGTGCAGTACACCCCACAATTAAAATTTATCAGGAGAAGATGAAAGGGCACATAGATGAACTTACCTTTCTGCTCCCTGGTGGGGCTGGGTCAAAGATCCTGGTCTGCATTTCACTGGGCAAAGCTGAATATACTGGTAGGATAATTAACTCTGGAACATCAGGTCCTAGAGATTTCATCCTCTCATAGAGGATTTCACAGGCAGTGTCAATCTCTTCCTGGCCAGTTAGAAACACCAAAATGTCACCTACACAGGAAGAAAATGAAAACATCCACAGAATCAGTTTTATTTAGTACAACTCCTGCATTACCATGTTTTCATTCCTCATGTTTGCCATTGATGATGACCCCCAACTTTTGCTAGCCCCTGAGCAGCAACTCTTAGCCAAAGGTAACAGACTTCAGTCTTTCACCTAACTTTTTCAGCATTTTAGTTACTGTATTTACAAACAAGAAAGAATAGTCCTGACAGCATTTTGTTCACATTACTAACATGATCCATGACTTACAGAAAGACCTTGCTCAGAGGTCTTTATATCACCAATAACCCAAGACCATTCTCTACTCACCTGGTGGCTCTGTTAAATGGATCTGCATTACTGTAATCAGACTGGCATCCAAATAATCTGTCTCTGGCTCTTTTGTGTACAGAATTTCTACTGGGTATGTTCTGCCAGGAATTGTGAAGATTGGTGCTTCATAGAAATACTGAGAGAATTTCACAGCATCCAGTGTTGCTGATGTCACTATCAACTTCATGTCCTGTCGTTTCTGCACTGTCTGCAGAAGGACAAAGTTCTCAGTCATTTACTGCCTTTGGAACTACTAAAATATGGCACTTGACTGAAGTCAGACAAATACAACCAGTAATAAAAGGTGTTTTAATGTCTGAGCAGAGGGACAGCTCATCCCAGTATCCAGAATCTCAAAAAATTGATCACTGAGGTCTCATTTGAAGCCTTCCCCAGCAACATTATCACAAGAAAGCTTTTGGCAGAGAAGGATGAGCAAAGCAAGAACACTCCCCTGTTCATCCACCATTATGAACATCCAGGATGGCACATTCTCATTGTTTCTGCTGCATTTTGCTTGCTCTGCCCAGAGGCTCATTTCACCAAGATTCAGATCATAAACCCTTAATTTGCTCTTAAAGCACATGTATGAACCTGACTTGTGTGACTTCACCTTTGTCTGTGCTCTCCCACCCACTCAGAGGACACTGAAAGCAGAAAAAATGCAGTGCTACCTTACCTTTTTCAGGAGCCCAAAGAGCACATCTGTATGTATGGTCCTCTCATGGGCCTCATCCAGCATGATAATGGCATACTGGGTCAGATCTGGGTCTATCAGGCACTCTCTCAGTAACATCCCATCTGTCATGTACTTGATGACAGTTTCAGGGCTGGTGCAGTCCTCAAACCGAATGGTGTAGCCAACCTGGGAGGAAGGGTTGCACAGAAAAGGAAGTTACACAATTATCAGCCTCATTAGCTCCCAATTTGATTATTCCACAAACTCACTTTACAGCCTACAAGAGAATAGACACATGGACACACAAGAAAACTAGCTCCAGTACTGATTCTTCCTACTTTTCCTCATGCTTATTTGGCACATTCTTCCACATAGAAATTCACCTCTTGTCCCAAGCAGCAACCAAATTCCTCTGACACCCTCTTCGCAACAGACATTGCAGCCACTCTGCGAGGCTGAGTACATCCAATCTTTCCTCTTGAGGTATATCCTGCCTCAGCCAGGTATTGGGTAATCTGGGTTGTTTTCCCAGACCCCGTCTCTCCAATAACAATCAGAATCTGGTTGTCATGCACAGCCTAGAAAAGGTCAGAAAACATACACTTGTCACAATGTTTTAAAAATCGAAGCAAACCAAACAAAATCAGCATGGGCTATCTGGGACTAGATTGAGCAGCTCTTGCTTTTGCTTCAACTGACCCAGACCAAAAATCATGTAAGAATTCCTACTGATGAGGTCAGTGACATGTTTAACTGCTCAGCTGACTTATCCCTTGCTGACATGATCTTAGTATCAACTTTGAGTTACTTGAATAAATACCTTGAATTTCATTAAATATACAGATATATCTAATACTTAAAAATACATATCATGAACTAAAGTTCTGCACTTAAAATTAACAGCTGGTTATTCACCTGTCAAAAAGCTAAACCAAGATTATTTATTTTAAATTACTGCTTGCTCAAACCAGAATGCCTTTTCATTACTCTTACTTGTATCAGCTGCTCCTTCAGTCTGAAGATTGGGAGACTCTCTCTCTGTTCAATGATGGAAAGCTGTGTCTTCTTACCATAAGAAGCTTTGTTGCCACCAAATGCATGTTTCTTCCACTCTGGGATATCATTTGGCATCATCCCAATACCTCGCATGTTTGCAGCTATTTGTCTTCCATCCACTGGAAAAGAAACAATTTCATCATTACATCCAGATTCACACAGCACAGACCCTGATGATCCTGCTCCAACTGCTCCACCATCCAGGTCTTCTATTCTGTGTGTTTAAATGGTTTTTAAGTTCCTACATGTATACCCCCACTATTACAGGATATACCTGTACACTTCCCTTGACATTTCTATTTCCATTTCAATGGAAAAGCATTTCTCCTTTGACTCACTTTTTAAGTGTGGCAGACAAACACAAGACATTTCTCCTGGCTTGCTCAAGCAGCACAAAAAAGGCACAGTTTACTTGTGCTCAGACTTACCATCAGGGAGAGGGTCCACCCAGTGTGTGTTGAGGCCCATGGGGATGGAATCCATCTCTGCTTCTCTCTGGGCTTGCTTAAGTTCTCTCCTCTCTTTAGCTAAAGCACTTTGCATCATTGCAGCCTGGGACAAGGAACCATCTGGATTCTGCAGAGCAAGAAGAAAAAACTTCAAGCACTACCATTCCTTCTCCTTCAATTATCTTTCTGTTATCACTGCCCTTTAGAAGCAAATCGTAAAAATGCTTTTAAAATTTTGTTTGTTAAATTTTGTTTGTTAGATTTCCAGGACATTTCCATCAGGCTAGCCTCATGAACTTTCATAGTCATAACTAATATGGAGCATCCTCACACTGCCCAGTCAGAAGGACTATGGGCACAACCAAAGCAAAGTATTTCTTTACTACCCTTTACTTTCAAAAGCACAACAGAGAAATTTTGTTCTAACACACCTATGTAAAGCATTTCAGTTCTATTATTCCACTTCACAGTCACCAGTTAAGACAGAACCCAGCTTTATTTGGAAGGAGCTTCAGTTCAGTGGTTATGTTTTTCAGGGCTTTTCAGTAATGTGCAGGTGGGAAACTGGTTGTTAAATCCACAAATATTTTTTTTATTTAATCAACGTTGGTCTTACCTTTACTATTTTAATGGGACTCATATCCATGCTCTGTTTAGTGTGACCTCGAAGAAATGGTGGCTCTTCTTCAACTAGCTCAATCTCAAGATCCTCATCTAAAATTCACAAATTACAATGGTCAGAGGAAAGTTAAACATCCTTCAGGTACATAAAAGTGCCTCTTCAAATAATGCTTCATTTGTATTCTTGATTATGAGGTACTTAAGAGTTTTAAAAGTGGAAACACTGCAAATAAAAATGCACAGACAGGGCACATCCATCTGGCACTAATACAGCCAGAGGAACCCTAGTTCCAAATGTGCAAGATGACAGCAAATTGTGAGATGCTGTACAGTTACTTCTATCATTAATATCTTTTTGAATCAAAATACATCCAGAAAGACAAGGAATTTACAACAATAAGACTACTGGGAAATACTACCTTCTTCATCATCAACTTTAGGAAGAATCCCAGTCTCCTCATCAAAGTCAGGAAATTCTTCCTTGGAAAGCACATTAGCTGCAATCATCTGGGAACAGAATGAATACAACATGAATGTGTCCCCATGAATGAACACAACTCATGCCTATGACTCAGTTCTAACCCCATTCCTGTAAAACAGGAACAGAGGAATCCTGGCACACCTCTCCCCAACACATCCAGCCTCTGACCAAACAGTCCTTTTGTTACTCCAAACAGCCCCAAACCAGAAGACAACAATTCAGAATTAAGGAGTCAGTTACACAATCAGTTAACCCAGGAGCTGTATTTTAGTTCATGAAACTCCCTGGCAACGTTATTGCCTGACATCCTGTTTCCCTGAAAGCAGCACACACCTGTTTGATCTCCCACTTCTCTGGGTCTGAAATCCGGGTGAGGCGCTTCCGTTCCAGGCTGTCGTCCTCCACCTCGGGGGCGTTCACCAGGGACAGGTGACTGGGCCTGTCTGGGTTCCTCATCGAGGTTTCTTCATTGATTTCTCCAACCAGGTTCCTTCTACGGTTTGGGTTCAAGTCTTCCCCAGTGTCTTGATCAACGTCCTACATTAGATAGATTGATTAATCAATCAGATCTACACTTATCATCTATTAACTCTGGTGCTTTCTAATGCCAGTAACAGCCCATCCACAGAAAAAGCTGTTTTCTAGGCTTTGGGGGTTTTTCCAGCTGGTACTGCCAGGTAAGAACATCCTCAGTGGTGGAACACTCTACCTTGGCAATAGCAGTGATTTAGTTTAAAATTAAAAGTTTCTCTCCTACTGTAAAAGGAAGACAAACAGCAACAGCTTGAGGTTTGCCATGCCTCTTTGATATCATATCAAGCCAAGAAATTGTTAAGAACACTGCATCAAAACTAAGAACCTAGAGAAAATGAGTAAAAAGTAATAGGCCACCTAAATACTGAAAGTAACTCAGTTTTTAACTCTCAATTGAATGGTTATGTATTAGTTTCCACCAAAAAGAGTGGAAAATAGCAAAAAAAGGCATCATTTTAGGAATTTTAGCACCTCTGTACCTTCATGCTCAGGCTGGTTTTGGATCCAGTAAAAGATAACACTTTGACTTTCACTCTTTGTCCTTTGCTCACAACATCAGCAACGTTGGCAACCCGGCCTTCTCTCCGCAGCTCTGAGATGTGGACCAAGCCTTCCCAACGTTTCCTGGGAGTGAAACAGAGGGGCACAAGAGGGGCACATTATCACCCTGACAGCCCTTCAGATCACTCAGAATTCATACTGAAATATTTTTGCTGTCAACAGATTGTGCATGTTCACAAACTGGTTTTTGTAATGAGAATTTTATAAATCAAATTTATTATTCTGAAACAATCCTTCTAAGTCCAGAATACATGCTGGTAGCTCCATCACACCTTTAAGGTGCCAGCAGAAAAGAGAACTCAGCTGAAATAGTAGCAGATCTATTGCAAACAGCAAAGGGTACCTGAGTCCTTCCAGCTGCACAAAGCACCCAAACTGCATTATGCTGGTGACCTTGCCGTTGTAGATGTCTCCGATGGAAGGCTCCTCAGCTGGTGGCCGGTCTATGTGCTTGTCTCTCCACCTCTCATGGCTCTTTTCAGGGTACTTCTCCCTACCCCTGCGGTCCTTACTGGGACTCCAACTTCTGCTCCTTGACCGGTATCTGGATTTTCCCCTGCTCCTATCCCAAGTCCTGGAACGAGACCTGGAGCGAGATCTGTGCCTTCGCTTCCTGTCCCTGCTCCGACTTCGGCTCCTCTTCCTTTTCTTCACCCTGACAAACAAAAATTACATCTTTGCAGTGGATTCCCCACCTCAGGCAGTGACAGCAGCCACAAGCTTGCCCTAAAACACAAGGCACCTACCGATGGTCGCTGTCCCTCTGCTTGCCCTGCCTGTCTGCACTGGGCATCAGAGCTTCGAGTTCTTTCAGGGCATCAGCTGCCACTTTCACATCATCTTCATCCAGCATATTCTGCAAGAACAGAAAAGTGTTGCCCCTTTTCTGCAAAAGGGCTGATAAAAAGCCTGTCACATAGAATTAATCTACAGAATTCTCATCATATGTGTATCTATTTAAAAAGAATGCAAGATAAAAAAAGATCAGACTCAATATGTCATAAAGACAAAAATTAATAAAGCTATTGTGGCCTTATTGGGCCACAATATTGAGACAATTCTGCTTTTATACAACAGGAAGTTCCATCTTTATGCCCCAAATTATTGCAGAAATACAAAAAGCAAGTCCCTCATAGCATCTGAAGATACAATATTTTTAATTAGTTTGTAACACATTGTTACTTTTAACATTATCTAAGGAAGGCCAGGCTACAAATCTCACATCACAAGAGTCTCATCCTCCACATATTCTGCAAAATAGTACCAACATGGCAATTACTAACAGTTATTCTTTGCAACAATGTGCAGTAACACCAGCCTTTTACCTCTTCCATATTTCATTTCTCAAAGTTCACATTTATTCATGCATTAGACAGAGAAAACGTTGAAACTAACTGGGAAAAAAAATTAAAAGTTTTCACACAGTCACAAACGAAATCTGAAATGACCAAGCACCTTACCCTGATGTTGGGATTGTCTGGCCTGCAAAGGGCTGGATACAATTCCCTCAACTTCTCTTTCTCTGTTTTGGGTTTGACAACTGCCTCTGATTTTGAGATTAAAAAAGAAGAAAAAAAAAATCACAATGAAACACAAAACTTTAAACTGCTACAACAATTCTCTCTTGACTTTTCTATAATTGAATAAAAAGTCTAATTTTCATCTGAATGCAAAGGTTGATACAGCTTTTACAGAAATTCAATCCAAGGAATACTGAGTTACCCTCCTTCTAACAAAATTCTGATAATTAGTGAATATTTGCAAGACTGAACACTGAGCAGCACACTCAGAGGAACCACAGCAGGATGCATGGTGCAGTGGGATTTGCCTTGCAAGGCTAAAACAGCAACTGCAGCAGTGTCCCCCAGCCCTGAGCCATGGGCTCCACCCACCTTTGCTCGTGGATGGCTTTGGTGGAGGCCGCATCGTCTGGATGAGACGTAGCAAGTTACTAATGAGGGAATCCTGAAAAAAAAAAATCAAACAAAATATTTCAAGAAATGACTGCAACATTTTCATTATTACAATGCACAATGAGGGTTTATTCGCAGGATAAAAGCCCCTCAATTCTGAAGATGCAGGTTGATTTTTAGAAGCTATCACTGGACTTTGTGTATGACCTACAAAGGCATAAGTTAAACTCAAAAATAGTTATGATAATTTAATCTAAGTGACTTTTGTGTTAATTATTTTTAATCACCTATTTGACCCAACTACAGCTACTCCAGAGGAATCAAACACAGCACACCAGCATCATAAGGCTTATGACAACATTTGCTTTCGTGAAAAGTTGTTTCTTCCATATTTTATATGCTCAACACAACAATGAGCAGCTCGAGTCCTCAGGAAGATGTTTTTCAAAGACAACAAAAGTTTTAAAAAGTATGGGGGAGGGGAAAGCAGGGGAGACAAGAATATCAGAAGCTAATTAGCATGTTGTTTTCCAACTGAAGAAAGCCAATAATAACTCCTCACAACACTCCCTTTAAAACAGAAATCTCTATAAAATATAGCACAACAAGAACAATACATAAATAACATTCAGATGTCACTTACAGTGAACTCGGCACCATTCTTCAGAAGAATTGCTTTAAACGTATCAAATGTGGTATTTTTCTCGGCAAGACTTATCACAAACTCGGCTGCGAGAAAAAGCATCAAAGTCAATTGAGACAAGGAGGTAAAAGCATTGTGAGGCCTGCCCGTGGGGACAGAAGCCGCTCTGGCGGTGCGGGGACCAGCCAGGCCCCTGCGGCTGCTGCGGGCCCGGGGAGCTCCCCCCTGGGAGCCAAACAGAGGCGCTCCCCCAGGCTCACGAGGTTTTTATGGAAGAAAAATAATGGGTTTGAACGTCTACATTCGAAAAGCACCCTCACAAAACGCATCCGTCCCCACGGAAAGGGGGGGGGCCGCAAGCTGCCTCTGGCCGGGACCGCGGTGCTCCGGGAGAGGCCGGAGGTGCCCGAGGGCCGCGGCCGCCCCGCTTACCCAGGTCCTTGTCGTTGATGCCCAGGTGGTTGTCGAGCTCGGTGCAGACCTTGGAGACCAGCGAGAGGTACTCGAGCTTGGCGAGCTCC
>VYXF01006317.1:135471-154745 GCA_013397295.1 Polioptila caerulea | reverse complement strand
TGCGGGGCCGCACACCGGGAACAGAGCGGGAGCACAGCCCGGGCCCTGCCGTAGGAGAAGCCTCAGCGCGGGCCCCGCTCCCGTCCCCGGCCCCTCAGGCCCGCCCTGCTCGCCCCTGCCCGCCGTGGGCACGGCCGAAGCTCGGACCGGAGCAGCTGAGGCCGTGAGCTCCTGGCAGTGGCGAGGGAGGGCCAGGACAGCGGGACGGATCCACCCGGCCCTGCTGGAGCAGAGCCCGCGGCAGGAGCAGGGCCAGGAACCCCACCCCAAATCCCGGTGCTCGACCCAAATAAGATACAGAGGTCACATCTGCTCTATAGAATATATTATAAATTATATCATGCATCCATTAACAAAATATACAAAGCCAACAGAAATATATCTATCTAAAGCCTGGGCATACAGCATCTAAACTCTAGTAAAAAGTAACCTAAGGAGAACAGCATCTCACGCTTGCCATTTCAATCTGCAATGAAATGTTCCTCCTCAAATGTTTTAGTTTTGTAATTTACAGAACACGTGAACATTCCAAGTACGAAGGTACACATGGCAAACGTGGGTCCTGCTGGGCCTGACCAAATCAAGCAAACAACCATACTCTGCTTCAGTGTGTCATCAGCTTCTGCATTTCACCCCTGTCCTCTCCTCCTCTTTGTTCTAGAGTTGGCATTAGTCAAAAGATATTCAAAACAACACACCCAAGTTAAGGTGGAAAGTTACAGAAGGATCTTTAACTGGTCCACAGCACACAGTTGTACTGGTGTACAGAGAGATGGGAAACACTGCAAAATACTTCTACTGTATTTCAAAATAAACATTTAAGAGTATATCTTCCACAATCTATAAAAATAGGTTTAAAACGAAAGTGGTATGATACATCTGTTTTCTTGAACTATTTTAATGATATTTTATCTCTATGGGTACTAAGTCTTTTAAAAAATTACTGATAACCTGGTCAGCCACAATACTGACACTGCTTCAGCTATACTGTGACAAAACAGAACACTAGTTTGAAGCAGGAGTACTATAAAATATTTTAGAATCAATTGTCTCTTACTGCAGCAAGGAAAAACATTTACTTGAAAGTAAGAACACAGCCAACACTGTCACCTGCTGAGGGACTGAACTCTGAGGAGTTATCTATGGATACCCCACTGCACAGCAGTGTCTGGTGCTCCTCTCTGTCATTCTTCAGCATCAAATCTCTCAGCATATTCAGAAGGGAATTCTTAGATTTTCAAATTAAATATCTAAAAATTTTATGAGAAAAATGAATTCTACAGATGTGGCTATGGAAACACAGGACCAGCTAAAACCATCAAAGTAGACTGTACATTTGAAAGTGCTTAAGTTAATGCATTTTTCAAACTCTAATGTAAAGTTATGTGATCCCTGCTTCAAGCATTCTTTCCATTCCTAAACATTACCAAAATTTGTACTCCAGTTCAGGCCTGGGTTCCTACCCCTTCTTGCATTTTTTTAATGTGGTATTAACAAAGTAAAATGTTTGCACTATAGTGAAAAAAGGTAATGGTCAAATTTTTAATATTTTTACAAAGAGCCTGTAAAGATTCCTAGAAAAGCCTTTCCTACCCTTACACTCTGTTTTAAATAAAATATTTTATGTAGATTATACTTCTACTGTTAGAGATGTTGTGTGCACTATCATTACTGGTTCAATTGCTGGTGGTAATTCTCCTGCTTCATTTTGCTACAACAAGCAACAACTTTACTGGTATTCAGCAGTTGAACTGCAGTTCACTTCTAGACTTTTCAAAAGTCCTTTGATGATTCAAGATGGCTTTCCTCTATTAGTAACTTCTTTTTCTTAGAATAACTCGTAAGATTTAATTTGTCACTTTACTATTATGCATTGGAAAACCAATTACTACATCCTCAGAAGAAACAAAGAAACTCCTAGTTTCAGGTATCTCTTGTAAATTAAGCAGGACTACATTTTACAGCAGCATTTTACACTGGTTTCTATCCCAAAGCTAATAAGCCAACAAAAAAATTCCAGCTGCCTAAAAAAGAAGTGTATACACAACAAAATGGGAAATTCTCATCTGGGTACAAAGTTTAGTTCTACATGATTCCCTGGTAAAAGGATTTGATCTGAAATTAGAGATTTAAAGACTACTCATTTAACTACAAGGTCCAAATAATAACTGAAATTCTGGTATCCATTTCAAGAGATGCCACAAGGGTTGTTTAACATTTCCACGAGGATGAAAAAAAAAAAAAAGAAGTCAAATTCTCAAAGAAAAGCCAAAGTTTTAAGTCAAATCTCCAAAGAGAGCAGCTGAGGAGCAGCCTGCTACTCTTGCAATCTTAAATTAGAGTTTACTCAATGAAGACTATTCCTCTCTCCACCAGACAGGTTTAGCACCTACTGCACCAGTCTCTGTTACTGATCTGAAGCAATTCAGTGACCACTTCAATCATGTTATTGTTGTGTTTCTTCAGCAGCCTCAAGTTTAACTGCCTGTCACAGAATCCCATCTCACACAGACTGGAGAGCAGAGCAGCAGTCTGCTCTTCTGGAGCTGCAGGCTGCTGAAAACAAAAGACAGTAAGGTAAGCTAAAAAAGGTTATTTATTTTTTGCCTTTTGTACAAGGGGCCCTGCATTATACTAGAACCAAACTGAGGCACAGAGGCTCTTCTGGCCCCATTTAAGACATTTATAATCCCTTTCACTGCTCACTTACTAAGGTGAGTTACTACTCTTACATGATGCTACAAGATATGCTTCCATCTCTAGGGCACGGATTTCCCAGTCTGCTGAGAGCAGCAAACCTCAAAGGGACACCATCAAACTTAACATTTTACTCTTACATTAACTCCAACATGGAATATTGATACATTTAAAACACATGCAGCCATAAATGTAAGGTTGTCACTCTATGAAACTCACGTAGTGCACAGGAATGACACTCACCTGTTCAATAATGGGTGGTCCAGCAAATAATGCTTTGTAGGCAGAAGCAGCAACTGACAAAGCTCCTTTCACCAGCTCTCCTGCAATGCTGCTCCCTTGAGGGTACCTGTGAAGAGACCAGGTGCTGCTTTAGGGTCAGTAAAGCCAAGGGTTTGCTTCAGTGAAATGCAAAGTGCTGCCTGTTGAGGCAAGGACTGCTGCAGACAACAGCCTGTGATCCAAAGGAATCAGCAATGTCTGGGAACTGAGCCATACAAGAAGCTCACTCCTTTTTCTTGCCACCTTCTATTAAATTGTGGGTGTATGCTTTCCATGAAGTGACCTTTTGTAAAGAGTTCAGTGTTCTCATCTAGAAGAGAACATGAAAGCTGTGCACTGACACATCCATTCAGGGTAGGGTAACTTCTCTGTTTTCTATGAATACTTAAGTTACTTAATATTCTACTCAATGTTTTGACTTACTTCTCCAGTCTCAGTATTTTAAGACAACTTTATAGCTAACTTGCAAAATCCCCATTCTAAGAATCCTGAGACTATTCAGAAAAAGACCCCACAGAATTTTAGAAGCATTCAACTGGAGCTCTTCATTAACTTTGGCTTGCCAGTTCTGCATCCTTTCCATTTGTGCCCAAGTAGAAACCAAGATCTTAGGAAAACATAGCATGTGTGCTTTAAGAAGGGAGGCCTCTCTCCAAATTAAAGACTACATGAAATCTGTAGGCCAGAGTGTTTTCCTAGGTGTCTAATTAAGCTGTTCTCAGTCTAAAATAGCGTTTGTGAAGTCACAGCTTCAGCTTCATTACCTCGGGTATTCTGAAAACTTAGTGAGAAATGCAGAAGATCCTGGTCCATGATTATCTTCACCACTGGGTTCTGGAAGAGGAAGATGATATGTCAAAGGGTCCAGTTAATGACAACTAACAAGGAGAAATGCAATACATACATGAACAGAAAATAGTGTGTTTTGGTACAACACTAATACTCTAAGTTTAGTTATGCAGACCAGGTATCCAGGATTCTCACTGCAGGGAAAGCAGTCAGAAGATTTTCAGGACTGATTCATCAGTGGTGCTTAACATGAGAGGAACTACTGTCTCAGTGAGTGCAGCTTAAACACACAGCTCATTAATTCCAGAGCAAGGTAATTTTCCAGATGTCTGCAAGTACCTTTGAGTATCTTCTTACCATTTCCTATAATAGGTGCTCTTAACTGATCCACAAAGCCAATTATTTCTTTATTTTCAACATTAATATAGCAAAAATTCAACACCCAGAGAAAAACTCAAATATTTAAGTGGTAGATTTCTGCTCTACTCAAGAGAAACAAGACATCAAATTCAATACTAGGCATAAGGAACAGGTGACAGCAATAGTGTGCACCCTTAATTAAATACTGTCAATACCTTCTCTTTGTATTTGCCCATGAGGAGCAGAAGAGATATTCTCTGAAGCTGGTGTGTTTGGTTCTTGGAAGATAGAATTCTGAAGAGATGAAAGATTCCTGAGAACATAAAGCAAAAACATCACTACTTTTATTCTACATGTACACACATAAATAAATCACAATCAACAGAAAAAAAAAAAGAAAAAACCCTCACAAGCTCCCTTCTCTCTTGCTCTTGCACTCACCTAAATCAGTGAGCACAGGCTCTATAACAAGTTGCAGGATTTAAGAACATTTACCTCAGTATATGATACATCTTTTGTTACAACAATTCCTGTTTGGAAAGTACTAGACCTTGCAGACTCTACAGCAATACTAGCATCACCATTTTGTTCTTGTCCCCAGATCATACCTTTGTGCCTGGGGTAAGCTGTCCACAGTCACTGGGGTTAATGGTACTGCAGGCAGTGTTTGGGAAGTGGTCAGTGTATCATTGACCCTCTGCATCTGTGGCTGGCTTCCCCCTTCTGGGCTCTCTGCTGCTGTTTCAGGTTCTCCTGTCTTTTCTAAACCAGGCTGAGAAAGAGCTGAACTGTACATGGAGTCACCCAACGGGCGGCTGGTGTCGAAGCACTCGGGGAGAATGATGATATAATCCTCTGAGGAGGCAGAGGAGCACTGGCTCTGAACATCATCTTTATCATCTTCCTCTTCATCACAATTGCCAGTACCACTACGGGGGCTTGTGCTCTCATCAGACAGTGGAAGGTCCCCTAGTAGGAAAACAAGGGGGGTATTAAGCACTGTCCATTTTGTATGGACAACAGCAGAGACAGAATTGTCCCACTTGTAAGAGACAAGTATTTAGAAACAGCTGTAAACCTTAGCTGCTGCCACTAATTGTGTAATTTTCCCTGTTGTGAGGGTGTAGTGGGAAAAAGTAATAGATCTTAATGTTAAGCCTATGCAAATACTGGTATTAATGCTTATAGTGAAAAATGGGAGGAAGAGCTGTATAGAGAACTTAAACTGTAGTTTCCAGCTCCTAAATCACACACATTAGAAACAATTCAAGCTACATGTACAAAATATGGAGGCACCAGTCATGTATAACATATGAGCACTTATTTGAATACCCAGCTGGAACTTTTTGGTCTCAATTTCACTTCTTTAAAGAACAGCTGTTGAACTAGCTGCTTGTTGAAGTACAGACACCAATTTTCTGATGTGATGATTCTCACAACTGGGATGATCTAATGATTCTCTTCATCTGATGAAGATCAATTTCCTAGAACAGTGTCAGATCATCTTACACATGATTTTTTTTACAGCTTTATCTTACATTCAAATCCATTTTACTTACCACAGGAATTTTCTGTCACTGGTTCTGACTGATGAATCTTTGCTTCCTTTTTGGAAGCTGAATTACTATTTATCATAGGAGATTCTTCATTTATCATATTGCAACTGAAGGTGTCTTGCAATGTTTGTAAAGAGTCTAATAAAACCAATCAGGAAAAAACAATTAAATGGTATGAACTACCTTAGCTGAGCAATTTCTGCCTCATGTCTGACTGCAAATAAGTCAAGCCAGAGAAGGCAGCTCATGACAGTACTTACTCTGGAGGATTTTGGGGGTTTTTTGTGGGGGCTTGTGGTCAGGTGCAGCATCCAGGGTCAGGGATCTAATTACAGTTTCACAGACAAACTGAGTCCCACTCATGTCTTCTTCCCCTTCCTCCTGGTTCAGTGCATGTTCAGCTTTCATCACAGAAGGGTCCACAGAAAGGCAGGCTTCTGCCATTCCTTGGAAAGGGAAACATAACAGATTTTATCACCACAACAAGGAAATGTAACTAAAAGAAGAATTTTTTAGACTAGCCACAGCTAATATTGTCTCTGTGTTAATTATTTCTAAAAATTGAAAGATTTTTGAATTCAGCTCAAGTTGAAAGCAAAAGTGATGGAGAAGTATGGGGAGCACACCTGGAGTATCTGGAGTATAACCTGGTCTACAAAGGGCTGATTATTAATTCCCCCAACAATTCTAGTGGTCAGACAAATCAAAAGAAGCATCTGAAAGGACTTTATACAAGGGCACACAGTAATAGGACAGCAGTGAATGACTTTAACATGGAGGAGGATAAATTAAATTAGGTATTAGGTGGAAATTCTTCTTTTTGAGGGTGATGAGGCCCTGGCACTGGCTGCCCTGAGCAGCTCTGGCAGCCCCATCTCTGGAAGTGTCCAAGGCCAGGCTGGAGAGGGCTTGGAGCAGCCTGGGATAGGGGAAGCTATCCCTGCTCATGGCAGGGAGGTAGAAATGAATAATCTTTAAGGTCCCTTCCAACCCAAACCATTCTGTGATTCTATGATTTCTATTTCTGAATCTATATATATTATGCTCCAACCTCTATAATCACTAATGCAGTGTCAGACTCCAGGTTTATGAGCCAAATAACTTTTTAATTTTTTTTCCAAGGAAAGGGAAGACAGGAACTAGAATTCCTTTTAGACATCAGGTTTGCTGACATCACAGAAGAGACAATATCCTCCCTTCAACCCCAAGCTCCTCAGGACCACTGCTTACCAGGCACTAGTTTAAATCCACTCCCCTCGTTCTCCTCCTCTATCTGACCTAAGCCAGGTTTCTCCAGCAAGGGGCTGTCACGTGGCAAAGGGGACATGCATGGAGTCATGTCTGGAAAACACAGGGAGCAAAGATAATTGGCACTAAAGGAGAAGGAGCCTCCATGAGGTAACATTTTTAGAAGTTATTCTTTTTAAGCGATATTCTTTCAAGATTGAAGAAACTTAAGTTATTTTGCAAGATACTCTGGTGGAATAAACAACTAGCTTTGCATTACTCTGGCACTGGCTGTGCAAAGAAAATGGCAGCATGCCTCAACATCTGGAATGTTATGTTCTTGGGGATATGAAGGTGAAAAGAGCCAAGACTGAAAAACACAAAGGACAGCTGTCTGTGCTCGAGAGAGCACACAGAATACAGGAGCCTTACCAACAGGAGTATTGTGTGGCACTCGCTCCAATTCCTGCACAATATTAATGTCCAACAGCTCAAAGGACAGCAAATCCTACAAGAAAAAACACATACAGTTTCCATGAGCAAACTCTGAAACTGAATCACATCTGTACTTGGCAGCACAGATCCCACTGGTGTACAAATAACATTTTGCTCCTCAACACAACCTCAGTGGGCAGTTTTCCCACAACATATATTTACATCAGTGAATCTGGTGCACAAATCAGGGCAGCAGGGGACAAAGCTAAGAACCCTCTTGTTAAGGCCAGAGAAAGACTCAATGCTTACTCTTTTCTGACAATCTTAATCTGTCCTACACAGACCTTCCACATAATCACAGTGCCTCATACCACTTTGAGAAAACAGCCCTGCTATATACAATGCAATATACTCTTTCTGCAAATAGTGTGGTCATTCTTAGAGCTCAGAAGCTTTATTCTTACAGATATCTACCTAGAGACCAAACCCCAAGGTGGTTTCCTTTATATTTACCTGAATTTTAGCACTTTACCTGTGCAGTGAGGAGATCGACAGATGGGATATAAAATTCTCTCTCACTTGGCAGATTTTTGATCTTTAAAGGAACAGTTGGCAGAGATATTTCAGCCTGCTCTGCAACTTCACCTATCAGCTGAGCACCTGTTTCTGTCTTTATGGAAGCATCCTGCAAAAACAAAAAAACAGAAGCCCCTTAGCCACAGTAAATACAACATCATGTGAAATCTAAAGCCTGAATTTTCTGTAAACACACAAGTAATCTGAAAGAAGTTTAAATCAACTCATTACAGAGCCACAAGGACAAGACCTAACAAAGAGGAATGCTGCAGTGTTTCAGTTCAATCTAAGTGGACAAACAGCTGCAACAGACTGATAGCTAATGTCATGCCTGTCAAAAAGAACAACTACTTGAGAACTTATAAACACAATATATATTGTATTTCTTTCCTATTAAAATTTAAAAGCAAGCAGCTAAAAGAATTGCCTTGAAAAGTTGGTTAGGAACACCATGTCAAATAATGCACAATGCTCCTTTCTCCTAGGCAATTCTGAGCTGCCCCAAATAGCAGATGAGTGACTTGCCTGTTTGGTTCTGGAAGCTCTATTCTTCTGACAGGAGTCAGAATCCTTCCAATCACTTTCTACGTAGTCAGCAGCTGGAGAGGGATCCACAACAATACTGCACCAGATCCTTGGCCCAAACTGTTCCCCTCTGTGTGACAGTCTCCAGTGAGAAGTGTAAGTTCCTTCTATGTTGGGAGCTACAAACTCAACTGAAACAGTTCCTACTTGTCCTGCTGGAAGGGATGGCACTAACACATCTTTTTTCTCAGAAGATGCCAAGGTCAGATTACCCCACATAAGTTTCAACTGAAATATACAACAGAAAAAGCCAAAAGTTAACTTCTCAAGCCTCTCTGCAAAGTGTGGGCAGTAGGAAGCAGAGTTCCTCTGCTGAAAGGCCTTGGAGATACCAAGCATGGAGAAGACAGACTGCCAGTACACATCCTCACATTAGTCACTGTCAACACATACCCCCAGCTTTCAACACAAATGCAGCCACTCGCGGAACAAAGGGGTTTGGAGGTCAGAAAAGCAACAGAGCAGTTGTAAACAGGGTTAAACTGTACCAACATAACATGGGAGACATGCTAATAAAGGGAAACATGCTCAGTGATGGTACTCTGAATTGCTTTCTTCCTATAGTCTACTCTTGTAAAGAGTATCTACACAGCTTATTGCCCCAGAATTCCCAGCTATGAATCAAAAGGCCAAAGGAAATCTTAAACAGGTCCTAACAGAGAATTAATGTACAAATGTTATCTTCCAGAATGATTTTAGGGTGTAGAAGGAAGAGCAAAGGCAAGATACCTTTGTGTCTGAGCTCCATTCCACATTGCCAGTATTTTTCATTCGCCAGTGTTTGATAAACTTTGTTCCTGGTTTCAAGTGAGTACCATCAGGCAGATTCTCATCCACAAATACTGCACTCAGTGTTGGGACAATTGCTTGGAAGGGTTGATTAGAACCCCTAGGATTGGAGAGAAGGAACAAAAATACCCAAAATACACCATAACTGAAGAAGTTCAGCTGCTGATTAATGTTAATTTGGCTTTTAAATGCCCTAAATGGAAGGGATTAATTAAAGACACAAACTATACAAGTTTCACACTGCACATTCATAACCTCAAAGAGAGTGGGAAATGCAGAGCAGCTGCCTGCAAAGGCTGCTGTCTAATGAACCTCAGCTTAAGAGCACATTAAAAAAAAAGAAGAAATAGCAGTGAACATAAATATACAGGATGTACTTGACTTTATGCAGACATACCTAATAAAGCAGGAAGATACAAACTTTTTTAAAACTGGCAGCAATGTTAATTTATGCTGTATGAGCAGGCATGAGTATGTATAATCCTAGGCACCCCTCCTCCTGAATCTACATAAATCACTAAGTTTCTGGTAATAAACATCAGACGCTTTCTGATCCTTTCTCCTACTCTCCTCTCAATTAAAAACACTCCACCTTGCAAATCACATTTAGACAAAATTCTCACACAGTCAAGTGACAAATCATACTTCAAATGAGCAATTTCATAACCTTCCTCCTGTTCCTTTAACTTGGCCTCATAACAAAAGGTCAGACATCACAACTACCAGATGCTCAGTTAGCAACAAGCCTTACAGGAAGGTATTGGGCTGGAGACTCTCAGATTTCAGAGCAGGTGAGCCATTTGTTTCCAATACATGGATAGAGTTCCACAGATGAATTTTCCTGTGCAGTTTCAGCTGCTTTTTGAGCTCTCGGACCTCTGCTTTTCGCTGTTTTTTTTCTGCTCGCAATCTTTGCTTCTCTGCCTTCAGAAATCTTTTGTCCATCTGTTTCTGGAGCCTGCAAAGCAATCAACACACCTTATTACATTGAAGTGATCAGAATTTATCTTTAGCCAACACAATCTTAGTCTCAAAGGAACTCTACAGGAAATATCTCATGCTTCTAGACTGGATAGCAAATAATTTTAAAAGAACATCCTCACAGCTGCTTGTGGAACTATTTTAAATGGTGTCTGAAAACACAAAAAAAGGCAGACACAGACACAAAATGCTCAAAGAAAAAGCAAGCTCTCAAAGTTTACTACCCATCTATGACACAAAAGTCTGTCTTTTCTACTTTGTTACTAAAAACACTGTAAGATTTATGACTCAGGCCCTTTATAAGTACATAGCTATTTTTAGCTACTCACAATAAAGTTTGAGTACCATTTCCATTTCTTGTTATCTCTAAAACAAAAGCTGAGCCTCAACTCCAATCAGGGCAATGGTGCCAGGTGTTGCCAGGTGCCACCACTCACCTGACTTGCTCCAGAGTAGCAGGCAGGCGTGGGGAGAGCTCAGCCAGGCTGTAGCTGTCAGTGGCACAGGGGATGGGCCTGCGCAGCTTCAGCAGGACGTGGTTCGGATCGTGCGCGTACGTTCCTGCTTCACACTCCTCACAGATGTTGTAGGCTGGACAAAGGCTGCAAAGCAGGAAAGACAGAAGGTTACTTGTTGTTGTACAGGTACTCGTGACACAATAATGACTAAAAGTTTCAATTGTGTTTTCCTTTTTATTGATTCCTTTCACTAAAGGCGTGCACTTCACTCGTTTGCTTCTCCATCAAATCTCCCAATTTNTTCACTAAAGGCGTGCACTTCACTCGTTGTTTGCTTGTCCATCAAATCTCCCAATTCTTGGTTAGTTTACATAGTTTGTTCCTTGATTCTCATGAGACAATTTTTTTATTTACTGCAGGTGCAGTTGTTTTTTACCCAGGAATAGTTTGTTGTGTTAACAAACCCTCATTTTCAAGACTGTTTTCACACGAGAACTTGCAAGCTGCACATAGAAGTAACAAGTTAGCTATTTATTTAGCAGAGTAAGGCCTTATTTTATGAAGCCTTTCTTTTATAATTTATCTACTTTTCTACCACAGTTACTGAGAGGCAAAGAATTTCTGCAGAGAAACAACTTTGTATCATGCTACCACAGTAAGCATTTCCCAAGTGACAGCAGCTGGATGTCTCACTTATAGATCAGTATTTGAAACCATGTGGAATACCTTCATGATTATCTCTCTTCTTGGCAAAACTGCAACACAGTTCCCACTTCTTTGAACATGCATTGAAAAAACCTGATGCTTCCTTTAGCACAAGTGACTAAAATTGTTGCAACAAAGGGCAGAACATTCTACGAAAATCCAGTGCCAGAAACAGCACCATACTTATGAAAACACAGAGGCTAAGTCAACAAGCATTCAGGGATGCAAAGCAGATTGCTCCTCCAGGAACAGGGCTCATAAAAAACAGACACTCATCTTCTGCCAGCAAGGAAAAAAAAAAAAAAAACCGAAGAAAAACTCCTGTTGGCATTTCATCCACTGCTTCAGCCTAGTTCCAAAATGCTGATGTTTGCAGCAATTGCCTCATTCAAATAAAACTCTTACTTTTAATGCCTCACTTAGGACATTCATCAAAATTTATTTCATATTATTAGACAGACAACAGAGCAATCATTAAAAAAATAGTATTACCTGCCTTAGTCTCAGTGACTCTCAGAACCAAACAAACAACTATTATAGACTAGTGGTTCTGAGTCTTGCTTTTTTGTTTAGTTAACCAAACATTTTCCATTACGATTACTGCGTGTTCTATGCACAAAAGGTAAAGAGTCATTGAGAATACAGCATCATAAAGTTCTCTCACTTTAACAAAATATTCATCTTCATTCAATCAAAATTCATCTTCCTTTTATGCAGATAAAGTCTAGTGACCACAGGAGAGAACATCAGCTGTTGGTGACACACACAGCAGACACTCCGAAAAGCACAGCAGGCTGCAGATCAGGAGCCCAGAGGTACCTAACCCCAGGCCAGTTTCTCAGGCTGCAGGTCAGGGTGCCCACACTCCCAGCTCCATGCCCCTACCTGCACTGGTAGCGGACCCCCACAATTCGAGCCTGGCAGCTGCAGCACGACAGGAGCCAGTCCCAGGGGCCGCCCGCCGCGCCCGGAGCTGCTGCTGCAGCTGAGCCCTCACAACAATCTGCAGGCTGGCTGTGATGAACAAGCTTCTCATACAGCTTCTGCTCCAGCCTCTCCACAGTCTCCTTAACTACTTGTTCCCTAAACTGGAAAGAAATTAAAGCAGTCAGAAATGAGGCCCACCCATTAAGTTTAAAAAGTTGAATTACATAGTCACAGGTCTCCCAATCTGTTGGCAGTCATAGATTACTTCAGAATCATTTCCCCTACCCTCAGCACACTCTACATAACCACATTCCTCAGAGAGGACTTTTATTTTAGAAAATACCAACTCAGAGCTTTTAAGAAGGCAAGTTAAAAATCACATATTTGTGCTTACAATATTGTTTTTCTTCCATAACCTTGCATGAAGGGAAGGAAACATCTCCAAAACAATTACCACAACTCCCAAACTCCTCTGGACTCTCTACTATTAAGTTCTGATTTGCCCATCAGTGATGTTTTAAACACAACCATGAACTTCCCCTATTTTTAGTGTGTATAAATAGGTGGCAAAAGAAAAGAGACTTTAGAGAAAAAAGCTTAAAGATAATTGCACATAGTTTCAAGAACTTGCTAGCCAATTAATACTTTGCAGTGATATCAAACTGCTTTTCAGTGATGTTTATTAGCTGTTCAAAACAACTTAATATCCACATCTTAACCTGTAGATCATTGCCAATGGCTCCCTAAAAATATTTTCTCAAAGTGAACAGTCAAGAAAAGTAAGGTCATCAAATGCTCTGCTTTCAATCACAGGAACCCAAAAGTATTGCCCTGCTCAAAGTACTGCCATGCAGAAACTGGGCACTCAAGAGCAAAACTGCTCCATGCACAATGAGTGGTCTGGAATTCCAATGGCTGTCTGGAATTCTGTTAAGGGACCTACTTATAACCACACTCAAACTAATCAAATGATTAAACTAAACATTCCACCTTTCACAAGTGGTATGGATCAAGTTTATGTTTGGGGGGTTTTTAAGGTATCTCTTACACTCTAGACATGGTTAGACATCTAGTTCTCATTAGAGATCCTGCTCACAAGAGCTGATGGCAAGTGTGTTCAGATGTTCAGAGTCAGACACCACAAAGATCTCTTCCATGCACAACTTCTTATGTATCAAGTACACCAAAACTTGCAAGACAATACACTTACTGTTTCCAAGTAGCTAGTAAACCATTCTGGAGGATTTTCATTTGTGCTTTCTGTTCTGGTCTGATTTAGCTTTTGCTGGGAAAAAAAACCAAAACAAAACAAACAAAAAGGATGTGAACCTAAAAAAAAAAAAACACTCAACACAGCAAGTTAACTGCTGAAATAGCTTTTAAGTGTCTTTATAGAAAAATATTTAAAGTTCTTCAGAAAACAGTGGAGAAGTGACACAAAGTAGCCACTGACATTTTCCTGAAACATTTCTGCCTCATTAGCATTTGAGTGTAATTACACACCAAAGAAGTCAGCTAGAAGTTACCAGATGGCAATGAGGGCTTCAGGGGACGAATTGCTCTATTTATCAAAATATTTAAGAATGGTCAACATGAAAGCACTTGTATTTCTAAAGATAGCATCAAATTATCCTCTTGAAGTCATTCAAACTATTTGGTGAGCTCCAACAGGTGCAGGTGACTGAAAACAGAGGCCAACTTCTGAACTCAGTTTTTATATGTGGCTAAAGAGGACAGTCTACAAAGTGAATTTCATTTATTAATTCTTTGTTTTAATGCAGCTCAACTTCTTACCTGCATAGTCAGCTCCTTGTCATTTTTTAATTCTTCCTCTAACCCCTGAGCTAGCATGGAATAATGCAAAAGTGGTTTCTTCTCATCTTTAAGGAGCACCAGCTTTTCTGTCACAGTTTTTTCATGGAGTTGCAAAGCACGAGAAGGGTTCTTGTCATAGGCATTCATCTGAAGCTGATTTCCTTGTTTAACTGCAATCTAAATAAACAGTACATACATACACCATGACTTCCACTTACAAGCAGCACACAAAATCTGTAAAAATACATTATTACACTGCATTGTAGAGTTTGGGAAAAGGGTGAGGAAAGATTAAGACACCAAAAGAAAAACTGAGAGAGATGCCAAGGTAGAGTCAGCTGATATTCTACTTCTGAAAGGTCACTAATATTCTAATTAAAATTTTATTAAATGCCACAGGATAGTCATGCAAATATCCTACTGGAATTTTTCAGTCTACAATGAAGTGCTCACAGAAGCCAGTAAACAATAGATTGTGTCCAGGAATTTATGATCATTTTGAAATTATCAGATTTGAAACTCAAACCATGAGCAAAAGGTTCTGAAAGACTCAATGATGTAAAACAGAAACATAAAGTAATGCAATTCTTATTCTAACTGCTTATAAAGTAACTAAGCATTGGCTCTAATAACTTTTAATGATATACTCCAGCAGCAGAGTCTATGTGGCAAGATTTTTGAAAGGTTTCACTAAAGCCCAATATTTCCAAATATGGGATTACTGTCAAAGGGTTTGAGAAAGTCAATCTTTTAACCAACCCACTGCTGCTCAGGGGCCTGAATCCTAACTGCCCATTCAACTAACTCATAAAAACAAAGGCCAACCAGGATGGAAGAAAAATGTACTAAGACATTCAAGCTACTGTCCAAAGGTAGAAAACAGCTATTCTGATTTCCTAGGCCAGGTAATGCTTTTTTTTTTTTCCTTAGCTACACCAATTTTAATTGGAGAAGGATGACTATATTGAAAAAAGTCAAAGAGCACATTTACCTTCAGAGCTTCTTCATATTCCTCTAAAGAAAAATAGAAAGAAATGTGAATGGTCCCTATCTCACACAACAGATGTAAGTTTAGTACATAATACTTAGAAACCCTTACATGACAAGGGGCCTCCCCTACCTTCTGTAAATTCTCTTAAAATAGTACAAGAAATTGTATTTACAGCAACAAGCACACATTTTCACAGCTAAGAGTCACAACATTCCACTAATTTAGTCACTTCCAATTTGTTCCTATGGATCAAGAAATCTTTCCTTTGAGGAAGAATTTGATGTCGAATCATAAATAAAATTAAAAAAAACCAAAAGCAAGCATTGTCAACTGCATCATCAAAAAAACACAAGCAACAATTGGGGTCTCTTTCTTGATTTCACTTCAATAAAGCAGGAGCTCACCTTTGCTGTTCACAGAAACCTGCAAAGAGAAGTAACAGTGAGCAAGAGCCACAGACACATTTTTGCAATTCTCTTAAAATTAACACACTTCAGAGTAAACATACTTTTATTCACAGTTTCTGAAACACCAGTCCTTCAGGCATTTGTTATTGCTGCCATGTTTAATCATTACCCAAAGCTGTGGTGCTTGGAAGCAGCCCATGTTTGTTACTGGATTGGCACAGGAGGCACTGCTGGCACCCAGAACAAGGGTGCTCTCCTCACAAAGTCAGTGCCTGTACCCCAGGGCTCACTGCACAACTCCACAGCTTGGCCCCAAGTTGCTTTAAATGCCCAGTTAAGTGTTTCAAAAGACCAATTAAGTGTTTCATAAGCCCATTCTTCTACAGAAACTTATTATCAATTCTGCACATAGAAGTCATAACACAAGAACCCCCACAAGATCTCAGGATTCTGAACAATGTTTGCTCAGTATTCCAGAGAAAGCTTTCATACATGCACTTATATATTTATATATTATACAGGCTGGAAAATAAGGGGAGAATCATTCTCTGAAAAGTTATTGGAAGCTTCTTGACATTTCCCCTTAGGGAAAAAAGTAAGGACAAGAACTCCTATCTCATTTAGCAGAGCTATAATCCAAGCAGTGGAACATTGTGTCTGCAAAAGGTCTGCTCTGGGTGAGAGTTCCATTCCCCTCTGAATCTCTAGATAAACAAAAATAATATGAGAGGGTGAGACTGTGCCAAGCAGGAAGTTACTCAACAAGGACAACTAGAAGTAACCAATTTGTTCTCTGAGTCAGTAATCTGCTTGGAGATTACAGCAATTGCATAAAGCAAGCAGAGGATTTGAGTACAGCAGATCATTGAAGCAAACACATGCTAATGACAGGGGACCTACATTTTCTAGAGGAAGGAGTCTAGATTGAAGAGACAGGGCTTTACCACAGCTGCAAACACAAATAGTTACAACTACCTTACTCTTTAAAAAAAAATAGAAAGTTCCTCAACAGGAACATTCCTCCCTCAGAGCACAGAGGACCACTGGGTGTTTCAACATGGTGGGAAAAAGAAAGGCAGTAGCTTCTAAAAGAAGCATTTTAAAATATGTATGCTGCATTAAGAGTAAAACCACAGGAGTATCAACTATTTTCTTATTAAAGGGGCAAATATTCCCCCACCCCACACACTCCAATGAGGGCCCCACTACAAATCACAAGGCAGAAAGTCATTTCTGCCACCAGGCATTTTTCAGTTGACCTGCTGGGAGTTGGGGGTGGCAGGTATTTTATTTTACCTCATCATTATCCTCATCAATGTATTTGATCTGAATATTGTCCAGGTCAAATGAAACCTTAACCTGTAATGAAAAGAAAAGAACACAAAACCATAGTGAGGCAGGTCGACAGATGCCCTCAGTTAATAATGATTATTAATTGGGAATAACATTAAAACCCTTCTATCCCTCCCTCCAGCTTCTCAGCTGAAGCAAACACTGTTTTACCAAATCCATTCCTCTGCAGCTGAACTCTTCCCAGTGCCTTCCCTCCAAGCTTTACTAACTTTCCCTAATGAAAGGAATAAACATGTTTTTTTCCTGTTGCACCTTGTCCAGTTAATGTTTACTCCAAAATAAATAACAATAACCCTCCCATTCTGTGAGGACAAGTTCAGGGTTAACAAACTCAGTCACAGTAAACACTGCAAAATATGAAGGTGAAGGCAAACAATCCCTAGACTCTGTATCTTTCACATTTAAAAGCACTCAAAGATAGCTCACACAGGTGATCAGCTTTTTTTTAGCCTATCAAAATTCAGACAATAAAGCTGAGCAGTAATTTTGCACTTTACATTAACAAGGCAGAATGAGCAGCACCAAATGAACCATAAAATGAAAGCAGTTGTTCCCATATGCTGGGTCTTCGAGACCCCTGTACATTTTTGGACCAGGTTCCTACCAAAGCTGTATTTTTCCCAACAGAAACTCTCTGAAACCACTGACACATCCTGCTAGCCCAGACCTAACAGAGAGATTAGGTCTTGGCTCCAGCCAAGGGGAGCTGCCCGGGGAGTGGCAGAGCCCCCCTGGAGCACACAGACACGGGGCACACACAGACACACTGCAGTGAACGTGCTCCAGGCAGCTCCTTCCAGCAACACATCCCAAAGTTCAGGGCTGCAGTGAGACAATCAGCTTTTGCCAGGGAGAAACTGCTCTGTGCTTACATGGCCTAGTACCACAGATTGCTCCCCTAAGCTCAAGGCAGAACAAGAGCTCACATCCCTTATAAACACATTTAATAAAATATCGAAACATAAGAAAGACACAAGTTTAACCAAAACTCCCCTGAAACAGTAATTCACACAGCAAAGATAACCCGTGGTTCTACCTTGGTTAGGGAAACACTGAAATAGAACACCACACCTTCAACAAACACACCCTGGCACTCAGAATACCTGAGATTAAGGGCAGCACAGTGCTTACACAGTAATCTGCTTCCAGCTTTGATGCAAGCAGGATTCTGACCAGCTCAGACATTCCTGCAGGGTCTACTTGCACTAAGTATTTTAAGACTGAACCAGTGCCTCCTTCAGAGGACTGAAACACAAGTGAAGATGATGCAGCTCAAACTTTGAATCTGAGGAATCCTTGAAGCAAAACCCTCCTGCATGTACACTGGACTAGCTATAAAATGAGCTGAAAGACAGGAAATAAATCAACGACAAGATCTCTTCAGATGTGACTTTGAAACCAAGCGAAAAAAAACCAGAACAGTTGCTACAGAATTTAATAATAAAAATAATAATAATGATGTTAGTTTCATCATAGCCAAGGGAATCCTTACAAAACAATTTAACCCTAAGCCAATACAGGAATTGTCACTAAACAGCCCTGAAAATAAGCACCCAAACAAACTCTTAACTAGACCGAGTGCCTGATACACAGACCTTCATCATCAACTGCCCACGCACGGCCCAGTCAGGCGCTGTTCTACCCAAACCAGCACACACAGAGCCTTATGAACCAAGGACCGAACAGAAATGTATCAGTGATATCAGTATCAGCACCCCAAAAAGCACAGACGAATCTTCAGAAAAGCAACAGACGTGTGTTACTTCACCATAGGTACTTCAATAAGAATAAGAAATAGTAGGAACAGAATGTAGTTCATGGGGGGATACAGAGCCAGAGCAAGTGTCCATATCTGCGGAAAAGGGCAAAGAACACAGCCAAGGCCACCTGCTCGCACAGAAAAAGAAAGGGCCCTTGAGAATCTTTTTCCAAAGCAGGCCGTTCTCGTCAATCTAAGCACACAGCAGGAGTGAACTACACTATTGAGGTAAGAAGAAAAACCAAGATCGCAGCCGTATGAAGCAGCAGTTCTAACAGCCTGTGAAACGGGGGACACAGCTCTGGAAGGCGCGGCCGCAGACGCCGGGCCCTCAAAGCCTCACCGAGCCGGCTCCCCGGGGCTGCGGCCCCGCGGCGGACACCCCGCTCCGCCCCGCGCTCACCATGGCCTCCACATCGGCCCACGTCGTGTGCGCTGGGTCGGACACGAGGAAGGTGCGGGTGTCGCCGCGGCAGGTGACGCGCAGGGTGACCCGCGGCTCCATGGCGCGCTCCCGCGGGGCCGGCGGCGGCGGCGCCCGAGCTCCCGACAGGCACAACATGGCGGCCCGGCGGCGGCCCG